>JAOSBN010000004.1:16374219-16405928 GCA_027563595.1 Erythroxylum suave | reverse complement strand
AACTAACTCCAACTAAGTAACCGTCCGATGTGCTACTGTATCATCTTGCATCTGTATATTTGCGTCTACATTGACTTGCGTCTGCTTTGTCTTGCGTCTATACCTTTGCGTCTGCACATTTAACACACTTGTCAAAATGTTCATTTGTTTCTAACATTATTATTATTTGATTGTAATCAAAATTGAACATCATAAAGTCCTCTTGACTTAACACTAGCAAGAAGCATGATGTACTATGGGTGATTGTCGATAGGCTAACCAAGTCAGCACATTTCCTACCAATTAAACAAACAGATTCTTTGAATGCCTTGGCTAAGAAATACATAGATGAAATAATCAGACTTCATGGGATTCCAAGTTTTATAGTCTGATATAGAGATCCCAGATTCACCTCCAGATTTTGGGAAAGCTTGTAAGAGGCTTTAGAAACCAAGTTGCATTTTAGCACAACTTTCCATCCATAGACTGATGGCCAATCAAAGAGGACAATAAGGACATTGCAGGTAATGTTAAAAGCTTATGTTATGTACGTTAGGTTCATGAGTTGATCATCTACCTTTAATTGAGTTTGCTTACAATAATTCCTACCACTCAGGAATTCAAATGACACCTTATGAAGCTTTGTATGGTAGGAGGTGCAGAACTCCTATTTGTTGAGATGAAGAAGGTGAAAGGAGACTTTTAGGACCTGAGTTAGTACAAGCTACAGTTGATAAGAATAATGTGGTGAAGCAAAGAATCAAGACAGCTTAAGACAAGATAAAGAGTTATATGGATGCATATAGAAAAGAGATGGAATATGAAGTTGGAGACAAAGTATTTCTTAGAGCATCTTTATGGAAATGAGTTTTAAGATTTAGTAAAAAGAGCAAGCTCAGTCTAAGATACATAGGCCTTTATGAGATTATTAAGAAGATTGGGCCTCTAACCTACAAGTTAGCCCTGCCACCAGAATTATCTGAGATTTAAAATGTCTTCCATGTATCAATGTTGCGAAGACATAGATCAGATCCTTCACACATAGTCCACCCTTCAGAGGTTCAATTAAGGGAGGATTTGACTTATAAAGAATAACTAGTAGAGATTCTAGATTCAAAGGAAAAGGTCTTAAGAAACAAGACTGTGAAGCTGGTTTAAGT
Source organism: Erythroxylum suave (assembly GCA_027563595.1). Lineage (NCBI taxonomy): Eukaryota > Viridiplantae > Streptophyta > Magnoliopsida > Malpighiales > Erythroxylaceae > Erythroxylum > Erythroxylum suave. The sequence continues at coordinate 16,404,789 of JAOSBN010000004.1, read as the reverse complement.
CTTATGGAAGAATTGTGCAAGAGAAGAAGCAACATGGGAGCCTTTGGAAGTTATAAAAGAGAAGTATCCACACCTAATTATAGAATCAGGTAAGATTTTAGAGCATGAAATTCTATAAAGGGAGGAGAAATGTTGGACCCCAAATTTTTCTTAGGATTTAGTCTATTATTTTAGCACGCATGAATAGAAATTAGAATTATTAAAGTAGAATTTATTGGAGTTTAATCATGAATATATATTTTATTTACATGTGTTTGCATGTGTTAAATAGAAATGTTAGAATTAAGCTAGCATATAATAGACATAAGAGAATAAAGGAGTAAGTAGGCATTAAATCAAATATGGAAGGGTAAACTTGGAAAGACTAAAAGATGTCTTAAATAACTAAGGAAAGAAATGAGTGAGATAAAAAAAAAGTGTTGAAGAAGCTAGGGAAAAAGAAATAAAAACGTAGAAGAAACTAGAAGTAGAGAAGGAGAAAACAAACCAGAAAAGAAGAAGGAAGGAACGAAAACAGAGAAAGAAGAAGAAGGAAGAGGATTCAGCTGAGTCTTAGGTAACCTTTATCTTTTCTTTTTGCTTTGGTAGAAAATGAAACTAGAGAAAATGAGTTTTATGTGCTGGAAATAAAGGGAGAAAGAAGAGGATCAAGAAACCCAATTTTGATTTTCATAGATTTTCAACTAGATCTTAGTTATTCTAGCTTAGATAAACCATGGGTAGATTAAGTCTAAGTTCAATTTTGATTATTAAAGCTTTATGGATTTTCTAATTGTATATTTGTTTGAACGAGAATTTGTTGGTTTGAAAGAAACTAAGAAAATCCAAGGCAAGAACAAGAGGAAGGGCAAACTTGAATTTGGAATTATAATCAATTAGGTGGGTAATATGTTTATAGTTATTGTCAATGATGGGTTGATTTCTTGCTTGCTTATATACTAAATTGCTTAACTTTGAATTATTGCAATTGTTGGAAAATGCATTATGATTTATTATCACGTTATGCTTTGAAAGATGTTACGACATATTGTATTAATGAAAAGAGGAAAAAGCACAAGAAGCATGAAAGTATGAATATGTGATGAAATGAATTAAGCATCAAAATTTTCTTGAGTGGGCAAGAGAGATACCATTTCATTTGTTACGTGCACGTTAACTTAAAGCCTTCTCCCTACTGCCCACTTGTGGCACATGAGCTCCTAAGAAATGGACTCATTTAGTTGATGGTGTAAACTTCGATTTCTCCATTTTGATCCATGGGATTCTCTCTAGCCACTATGTTGTGCATTTCATTTTAATTTGTTGAGCATGATATACAATTGAGCCAATGGCTATAAACATATTAGCCATTGAGCTTCCCAAATCACCCCTTTTTTTTCCACTCCTTAGGTGCAGAACGAGAAGATAATTGATCCTTGCAAGCTTTGGCAAACTCCAAGATATCTATCTTTTGTAATTAAGTTAGTTCGAGTACATTTGGTAGATTTATAAGCACATTAAGCATGGAAATTCTTTTATATTTTGTATTATGCTATTGACGCGACCTTTGATATGTAATTAAAGTTATGTATAAGCACTGTTTTGATTAAGTAATGAATGCAAGTTGAAGAAGTTCCCCTTGTACATGCTCAAACTATCATTAATTGTTGTTAGAAATGGAATGGTATGTTGGTAGATGGCTATGGTTAGATTTAAAATGAATTGTTATGTTGGGAGTTATGTATGTTCATCTATTATTTGTTGGATCCAGGTCTTTTTTGGTTATGTAATAACTCATAATAGGCAAAAGAAGAAAAAGGGGACATAGTTGCAGTGCTGTCCCCGATAAAAATTGTTTCCTGATTTTCTACGATTAAATTGTATTGATGAAGGCCAAATCAGACAAAGTTGTCTCCATAAAAGTTGTAGCTTACCCTCTTAGCTTTCCAATGGTATAAATTTTGAAATTTTTAGACATCAAAATTAAGAGATACGATTTTTACAAGTTTGAGTGTCAAAACCTTAAAACATCAAAGCATGATTGTGACAGACCTTTCATACATCAGTTCTGCATGGTCATGCAGTGTACATCCTCAAAACTAATTAGAGTTCACATCTCTATTCACAGAATATGCTACACACATGAGGAAATATCCAAAAATTTATCTAAAATCCTAAGTCCCAGCTGACTGACCTCTGAGTCATGCCGTCTACTAAAAAGTTGTACTAGATCCCTTTTATGTGGTATTAGCAGCTAAGTCGACACTCTCATACCTAAAAAATCAACGTTGTAATTTTGATGAATTTTGAAAAATCAGCTAAGTAACCATCCTCGATGGTTTGCTTATATCACATCAATACATACAAACACATAATTCACAACATTTAATTTCTCATGTATCAATAAAAAAAACGCTTTGAACATATATGTTCACATTTTTCATTCAATTCAATTCCACATTTCAATTGCAATCATTCAAATCATATAATTTATATGTGTATGCAATGTTCATGAGACTCACAATTGTTTATTTTATTGTTGTGACCAAGTTCCTTTTCACTGTCTTGTATCTATTGTAGATACTGGGCTCATTAATACTGTCCCTTATCTGTCGGGAATATTGAGCTCATATTACTTAGTGAGCTTTTGGCTCTTATCACAGTCTGAATTTTAAGCTCTTTTTACTGGCAACTACGATCACAACTGCCTTTACGTTTCATGCATTCAAATAATGAAATGCATCATGCATATTCAATGATTATACTCATTCAGTCACATTCACATACTTTCTTATTCACATTTGTCATCGGACTTTTATTCTGGCATTCAACATTGAAGTTTAGAACAAATAGTCAGTCATATTCACATTCAAGTAGCACTTCCAATACAGTTCTGAATTAGAACTCCTTGGACAATCAATTATCTGAACCAACACAATCACATTCACAAAATAATTCAATACGGAATGTAAATAAATAATAATTCATTATGAGATCATCTTAGGTTACTCACACTTTTGCTCCATATAGCTTATTGCCTTGAGATCCCGGCACTGTTTGGATGTAGTTGCTCTAATCGCTTCTCTATATCATGCAAACAAACACATTTACCACATTACAACTTTGCACAATCACATAAGTACTCATTTATGCGCAGATGTATATGTGTTATGTACAATGCATGCTCAGTGAAAATCTGGGATATATTTCCTAAATTAACATCTCAAGATCATTCACATTTCATAATTCACATATGTCTAAATTGAACTTAGGTTTATACCTCAATTGTACAAGATTATTCTAAGTTCATCATTCTATCATTCACTAAGGTTATTCAAGCATTAAAGATCATAAAACATCCATTTTATCATTCATCTTTACTTAATACACAACATTCATCTTCTTGAATCACTTTAGCCATCATAGGACCCCTTTCATTCTTATATCATCACCAATTTTCCAGATTTGAACACCTAATGTATAACAATTCATTCTTAAATTTATATCCTTAATCATCATCATAAACATGTCACTCATTTATTTACTTGTTCAAACATCATTCTAAGTTCAATTCAAGCTTCATTCAAGCGTAAAAGCATCATAGAAAGGTACCTGACCATTTTATTTTCCAAACCATACCTAAAATATGCATTTTTGATGTCTAACCCATTCCCACAATCAAGGGATTAGTGAACCGAAAGTTCACCATCCACTTCCTTCAATTTTGTTTTTCCAGTTTTTTTTAAGACGAATTTTTGGGTCTGTTTTCCATGGTCATTTTGACATAGAAAATGAGGTATTTAGGCAATACATTCTTCAAACAACCTGTTCCTCTATGTCGTAAGTTCCCAAAGAAACAAAAATCATTCAATTTGGTTCATGCTTCTATGAGTTATGCTCAAAATACCACAGATTATGGACGTTCAAAATTTTGGCTAATGCATGATGGAAGAATTAGTGTACTCCAACTTGTAAAACTCATATCTCTCAATTCAGATATCCAAAAATTACAAAATTTATACCAATAGAAAGTTGAGAAAAACATATACAACTTCTATGAAGAAAACTTTATCTGATTTGGCCTACATCAATACAGTTTATTCGATAAAAATAGGACACGATTTCAACGAAGGGTAGTGCTGCAGCCTATGCCAGAACTCAACTTTAAGATAAATCTCAAGACCCATAATGACAGAATTAAAATTCAATTCCTTCATGAAAATTGTATCCATATGTTTCTAGTGTACTCTAAATCAAAATTCATCCAAGTTAGATATTCACAAATCAAGTTATGGCCAAAACATAGATGTATTTCAATAAAAACACTATATATAACATACTTTAGGACACTTCATCATCATTTTCATCCTAGTTCACCTCTTTTGCTTAGTCTATCATTTCTAGCTCATGTCCTCATTATTTCCTCTTCATTCCTACTTCCACTTCAACACAATATCATCTAACTATAATTAATAACTCATAATTGATCATCACAGCTAAAAGCAAGCATCTATATGTATTCTTTCATCTTCTTTCACTATTACCAATTCTTATTTCAAGGGTATGACTCCAATACCTTATCTATCTCTTACAATTTAAACTATAATTCATAGCTTTCACAACCCCAAATTATTAACACATAGCATAAACTCATCAATTACCATTCGTTATAACACCAAAGTAAAACATAACTCTATTACCTTTTCATCCACTGACGCATCATCAATTCATAAATAATATTAGCTCTGTAAATTCATTTTTGACAAAAACCTCTTTGTACAACAACACCCACGATCACATAAAGAATTTCATATTCAAAACAAAACCTCAAATTACTCATCATAATGTCCCATTTACACTAACCCATGAAGATCAACATGTGACTTACTTGATTTATCTTCAACAACCTTCAAACCCTTCAAGATCCCAATTAAAACAAGCTCTCCACATAACCCACGTTCATCATCATCCAAGAGTGATAAGGTTGGGTCTTTAGTGAGAATGAAGGAGAGAGTAAGTTAAGAAAAGTAAGTGAAAGATGAGAGGGTTACGTTTAACATGTATGGAAGTTGGGGAAGCAAAATTGTGAAGAAAAAGAGAAGAAGAAGGTGATGAAGCTTACGAAGAGAGGAAGAGAAAAGAAAGATGAAAATCACTTAAATTGGTCTTTCAATTAAAGAATGAATAATCGTGAGTGAGGGATGAGTGGCAAGTGGTGGTGACACTTGTCACCTTCCTATAGTCCCATTTGGACCCCTTTTAAAAACTAGTCTATTTAACTTCAATTTCGAATCCAACTGTCTCAAAATTTCAACTACGTATGTCATTAAATCCAACGGTCATTTATGAAAATTTTCATTACCAATTAACTCTTAATTCTACTACCATAAATTAATTGTCCTACTACTTAGCATTTTTCCTAGTCCAAAAATACCTGAAATTTCAAAAATTTCCTAAATTTTACCAAAATTCCAAAATCAACATTTATATACTCCAAATCAATTTTTAAGTCATATAAACTACGATTCATGTCAAAATCACTTTTATAAATCAATCATGCCTAGAAATGTCAATGAATGCATGTATAATCATTTTAACCTGCAAAAATTAATATTCACATATGTGTGTGTATGTCATATTATGCAAGGGCATAAAATGCACTTTCTAGCCATTCAACAATCTCTTATACAACTTATTTAGGGTCCTAACCCTTAGCATGGGATAACGGCATGTTACAACTCCCCCTCTTTAAGAAAATTTCGTCCTCAAAATTCTTACTTGATTCATCGAACAGGTGGGGATATTGTTTCCTCATGTACGCCTCTGTTTCCCAAGTCACTTCCTGATTCGAGTGATTTTTCAAAGGACTTCCACCAATGGAATTCCTCAATTTCTCAACTGTTTCGTTTGATACCTTAGTATCCTAATTGGTTCCTTAACATAACTCAAATTATTAGATATTTTGATCTTTTAAGCTAGTAATACATGCATTGGATCTAACCGGTATCTCCTGAGCATACTCATATGAAATACATTGTGTATCTGAGACATAATGTACCTATCTTCTCAATGATTTCATAAGAACCAATGTACCTGAGGCTCAACTTACCCTTCTTACCGATCTCAATACTCCTCGCCAAGGTAAGACTCTCAAAAACAATTTGTCTCCTACATTGTATTCCACATCCCATTGGTGTTGATCCACATAGTTCTTTTGACTATCTTAAGTTGCCTTAATTCGACTCCCAATCAATTTCACCTTATCTACAGTATCTTGTATCAATTCTAGGCCTTCTATCATTCTCAAACCTTCCTTATCCTAATATAGAGTCGATCGACATTTTTTTCCATACAATGCCTCATAAGGTGCCATTACAATACTACTGTGGTAGTGTTTGTTATAAGCAAATTCAATCAAGGCTGTGTATCGCTCGCAAGCTCCTTGAAACTCCAATACATATGCTCTGAGCATATCCTCAATAGTCTTTATCGTCTTCTCACTCTATCCATCCGTGTTTGAGGATGAAATGCAGTACTGAAGTTTAACTTCGTACCCATAGCAGACTGTAGACTCTTCCAGAACCTCGAAGTAAATCTGTGATCCCTATCCTATACAATGGACATTAAAACCCCATGCAGTCTAACCATCTCATCTGCATACCTTCGAGCCAACTGATTTAGTGAGCTACTCTCTCTCACTGGTAAGAAATGTGTCAAATTTGTCAATCGGTCGACCATGACCCATATGGCGTTGTGTTTCCTCGAGGTCTTTGGCAATTCCATCACGAAATCCATGGTAATTTGTTCCCACTTCCACTCCAAAATAGGTAACAAATGAAGCTTCCCAACTGGAGCTTAATGCTTATCCTTAATCTGCTAACATGTCAAGCACTTAGCTACATAGGCTTCGTTTGGGAGAGCAGTAGCGGTTGATAACCTGCTGAAATCAACCTGCTCAAATGATAAGTACTTATTTTCAATAAGTACTTATGTGTTTGGGATTACTATTTTGGTAACTGCTGAAATATGAAAATAGGTGTTTGGCAAGTGCAGTTGCGATTGCTGAAAAGAGATAAAATGATTTAAAAAACTCATTAATTTAATAAACTATTCATTGTTGTATAAATAATTAAAAAATATATTATTAGTCATATAAATTTAAAATTATAAATAACAAAATATTAAATTAAAATAATAAAATATAAATAAAATATATTTAGTAAATAAATATATATTATTAGTCATATAAATTCAAATTATAAATATTAAATTAAAATAAGAAAATATAAATAAAATATTTCATCTTACTTAAATACTATTGAAAAAAACTTCCTTCTATTAATTGAGTAAGGGTATAATGGAAAATACTAAAATATCATGAGGTTATTATTGGAAAGTAAAATTTCTAACGCATAAGCAATTTCCTACTGCAGCTCCCTTTCTACTTATCTATTTCTATAGTGGTACCGCAATTTTCTCCAACCTGCAGTTGTCGGCCCCAAATTCAAACGTGTGACTACGTTTGGAAACTGCGGTGGATAAGTACTTATCCCCACCACACCGCAAATCCAAACGCAACCATAGTCAGCTACTTGCTTCTTCATCCCTTGCCATCAGAATTACTACTTCAGTGTTCTATACATCTTGGTGGTACCAAGATGCATAGCATAAGTGGCTACATGAGCTTCCTCTAGAATTTTTCTCCTCAATTCATCCATATTAAGCACACAAAGCTTTTGCTTTAACCTTAGAGTCTCATCTCTTAATTAAAATTCAAAATCTGGATTCACCTTAATCTTCTTAATCAGCTTCACCATTTCAAGATCTTTACTCTAAACTCTTCTAATCCTATCATGCAACATTGATCTTAACTTTAGTGTAGCTATCAATGCCCCAATCTGTTCTAGATTCAACTTTACATTCAAAGCTCTCAATTGAATTAAGCTCGGTAACCTCAATAACTGAATCTGAGTTACATTGCTATTCAACTTCCTACTTAATGCATCTACCACCACATTAGCTTTTCTAGGATGACTCAATCATGCAGTCATAATCCTTTAACAACTTGATCCATCTCCTCTGTCTCATATTCAACTCCTTCTGACTTAGTAGATACAACAAACTTTTATGATCAATGTAAATCTGAAAAGTCTCCCCATATAAGTAATGTCTCTATATCTTTAGAGCAAAGACCACTGCTGCAAGTTCTAAGTCATGTACCGGATAGCTAATCTCGTGAGACCTTAATTGTCTCGATGCATAGTCTATCAACTTGCCATATTGCATCAACACACATCCCAATCCTTGATGCTAAACATCACTGTATACTACATAACCATCAGTTTTCGATGGAATCGTCATCATCGGTGCTATAGTTAACTGATGTTTCAACTTTCAACTCGTCGAAACTCCTCTAAAATTCATCATTCCATCTAAAAATCACATTCTTCCTCAGAATTTTGGTCAAAGGGGATGAGATCAATGAGAACCCCTCGACAAACCTCCAGTAATATCCAATTAATCCTAGAAAACTTCGAACCTCAGACATATTATACAGTGCCTCCCACTTCATTACTGCCTCTATCTTCTTTGGATCCACTTGTTTACCTTGCCTACTTACTATGTGACCCAGAAATACTACCTGATCCAGCCAAAATTCACATTTGCTGAATTTGGTAGATAGTTGTTTCTCCCTCATAATCTGTAGGATTACTCTCAAGTGTTCAACATGTTCTTCTCTGCACTTTGAATACACTAAGATATCAACAATGAACATAATTACAAAACAATCCAAGTAGGGCTGAAACACCTTGTTCGTCAATGTCATAAGTGCAGCTGGGGCATTAGTCAACCCAAATAGTATTACTAAAAACTCATAATACCCGTACCTGCTCTTAAAAGCACTCTTTAGTACATTAACCTCTGCTATCTTTAACTGATAGTACCCAGACCTCAAGTCCAACTTAGTCAACAACTGAGCTCCCTACAATTGATCAAGCAAATCGTACTTGTTCTTCACTATTACCCGATTCAGTTGCTTGTAATCGATGTACAGTCTCAATGTTCCATCTTTCTTCTTTACAAATAACATTGGAGCTCCCCAGGGTGATAAATTGGGTTTAATGAACCCCTTTTCCAGCAACTCCTGCAACTGAGCCTTCAACTCCTTCAGCTTCATAAGTGCCATCCTATATGAAGGAATGGATATAAGAGCAGCACTTGGAATCAAATCAATTGTGAACTCTATTTCCTGATCTACAGGTAAGCCAGATAACTTAGCAAGAAACACATCTAGGATTTCCCTCACTATAGGAATGTCCTGCACATTCTGATCAGTTCAAGTATCAATGACGTGGGCCAAATAAGCCTCACGTCCTCCTTGCATTAACCTTAAGGCACTCAAGGCTAAGATCAGTCTAGTTGGCACTACTTGACTAATACCTCTGAATACTGCTCTTAGCTGATTAGAAGATTCTATTATTATCTCTTCAGTGAAGAAGTTCATAATAGCCCTATAAGCAGTGAGTCAATCCATGCCTAGGATAATATCTATTTCCTTTAACTATAGTAAAATCAAATTTGCCTCTAATTTTTCTTGATCAATGTAAATCAAACACCTCTTAGAGACTTCTCCTATTACTATAGTAATACCTATTGGTGTAATCATCTCTAATCCTTGTTTCAATAGTTATCTATCACAATGCAACCTAGATGTCAAATGCAGTGCGATTAAAGAATGCATAGATCCAGGATCTAGAAATGCAAAAGCCTCAAAAGTAAATATAAATAGCATACTTGCAATGACATCTGGAGAATCCTAAGCCTCCTACCTAGTCATAGCATATGCTCAGGCCTGAGACTGCGGTTGGGTGCTCCGCACTTCAATCCTACTAATAGCACTCCCAGAACTCATTTTTCCTCTACCAAGTCCTCTCTATCCAGACCCATTGGCTCGACTCTATTGGACCATAGTTTCTATTACCGCTCCTTCTCTCCTACCAAACTGTGCTCCATGCATAACAGAACAATCCCTGATCTGATGGTCAAGTGAGTCACTTCGAAGGCAAGCTCCTGTCAACTTCTAGCATTCACCACTGTGCCTCTTCTCACAATGCTCACAATTTAGTAACTATCCCGATACTACATCTCTTCCACCACGAGACCATATAAAGCTACCTCTCTGCCTAAACCCCGATTGTCTTGATCTAATCAGTGGTCTGAAAGCTCAATTATAACATTTGCTAGTTCTTCTGCTAGAACCACTCTGAGATTCACTGGGCCTCTTTAGCTTGGACTTTGATCTGTACTCAAACGAACTGTCATTCAAAAATTACTCGATCTGATTGAGGTAGCTGGTAGTTCTGAAAAACTAACCAAGTTAGAGATGACTAACCTCGTCTAAATCTCCATGTCCAGCCCATCTTCAAATCTCCTACACTTGTCTTCCTCAGTGGGAACCAAGGCAGTAGCATATGTTATCAACGTGTTGAACCTAATCTCATACTTTGCTAATGATAAACTTCCCTGCTTCAAATCCAGAAACTCCTTCCTCTTTCTATCCATGTAGATTTTAGGCATGTAATTCTCTTTGAAGACTCTTAAAAATTCTTCCCACCTCAGGTTACAAGGCCTGGTGGTACGGTCTAGAACAGTTTTTCACCACTGGTAAGCTGGGTCTTGCAGCAAAGAAATAGCACAATCGAACCTCTTGTCCGACTCATAATCCATCTAGTCAAAGACTCTCTCTGTCCTCTCTAACCATCCCTCTACCTTTGCAAGCTCTGCACTTTCATAAAAGTCCACAGCCCCCAACTTTTGCAGTTTGTCATACCTCCTTTCCCTTCTCTCGGGAATTCGGGGAGGCATTCTCTCAAGTCGAGACACAGACGACTCCTTACTGACTCTTATTAACCTTAGATCAGCTAATTATCCCACTTGATCACTTATGGCAGATGACCTATAATAGACAATAATTTCGATTATCATTCGAATATTTCATGCTTAACATTCCTATATATCCCTATGGATGTCAATCATGCTCTGATACCAACCACTATAATACCCCACTCTCATCCGATGCATACAAATAAGCTCGTTGAACGTCTGTACACGTGCCCTACGAAAATGGGGTGCTAACTTTATCACTTTATCATATCACATGGCATTATAAATTAAAACATAAATATCACAATTTCTAAAACCCATAAACTTCCTCATTTTGTTTCACAAACAATATATACATTGTAGCTTTACGTTAACATCTATATGTGTACATCCTTAAAACTAATCAGAGTTCACATCTCTATACATAGAATATGGTACACACATAAGGAAATATACAAAATTTATCTAAAATCCTAAGTCCCAACTGACCGACCGCTGAGCCATGTCGTCTACCAAAAAGTTGTACCAGATCCTTTCTATGCGGTATTAGTAGTTAAGTCGACACTCTCGTACCTAAAAAGTCAATGTTGCAATTTTGATAAGTTTTGCAAACTCAGTTAAGTAACCATCCTCGATGGTTCACTCATATTACACATATCACATCAATACATATAAACACATAATTGACAACATTTAATTTTTGAAGTATCATAAAAAAAACACTTTGTACATATAAGTTCACATTTTTCATTCAATTCAATTCCACATTTCAATTTCAATCATTCAGATCATATAACTCATGTGTGTATGCAATGTTCATGAGACTCACAATTGTTTATTTTATTATTATGGCCAAGTGCCTTTTTCACTGTCCTATTTCCATTGTGGATACTGGGCTTACTAATACTATCACTTATCCGTTGGGGATACAGGGCTCATTTTACCACATTCTGAGCTTTAAGCTCTTTCATTGGCAACTACGATCACAACTGGCTTTACACTTCATGCATTCATGTAATGAAATGCATCATGCATATTCAATGATTATATTCATTCAGCCGCATTCACATTCTTTCTTATTCACATTTGTCATCGAACTTTATTCTGGCATTCAACATTGAAGTTGAGAATAAGTACTCAGTCATATTCACATTCAAGTAGCACTTCCAATATAGTTCTGACTATAGAACTCCTCAGACAATCAATTGTCTGGAACCAACACAATCACATTCACAAAATAATTCAATACGGAATGTATATAAACAATAATTCAATGTGAGACCATCTTAGGTTACTCACACTTTTGCTCCAGATAGCTTATTACCTCGAGGTCCCAGCAATGTCTGGTTGCAGTCGCTCTAATCGCTCCCCTATATCATGCAAACAAGCACATTTACCACATTATAACTTTGCACAATCACATAAGTACTCATATATGCGCATATGTATATGTGATATATACAATGCATGCTCAATGACAGTCCGGGATATATTTCCTAAATTAACATCTCAAGATCATTCATATTTCATAATTCACATATGTCTAAATTGAACGTAGGTTTATACCTTAGTTGTAAAAGATTATTCTAAGTCCATCATTCTATCATTCATTAAGATTATTCATGCATTAAAGATCACAAAACATCAATTTTATCATTCATCATTACTTAATACACAACATTCATCTTCTTGAATCACTTTAGCCATCATAGGACCCCTTTCATTCTTATATCATCACCAATTTTCCAAATTTGAACACCTAATTTATAACAATTCATTCTTAAATTTATATCCTCAATCATTATCCTAAACATATCACTCATTTATTTATTTGTTCAAGCATCATTCCAGGTTCAAGCTTCATTCAAGCCTAAAAGCATCATAAAAAAGTACCTAACCATTTGTTGTTCCAAACATACCTAAAAGATGCATTTTTTATGTTTAACCCATTCCCACAATCAAGGGATGAGTGAAACGAAAGTTCACCATCCACTTCCCTCAATTTTGTTTTTCCAGTTTTTTCTAATGACAAATTTTCAGGTCTATCTTTCATGGTCATTTTGACATAGAAAATGAGATATTTAGGTAATACATTCTTCTAAAAATATGTTCCTCTATGTCTAGGTTTCAAAAGAAACAAAAATCATTCAATTTGGTTCACGCTTCCATGAGTTATGCTTAAAATATTGCAAACTGTGCACTTTCGAAATTTTGGCTAGTGCATGATTGAAGAATTAGTGCACTTCAAATTATAAAACTCATATCCCTTAATTCAGATATCTAAAAGTTGCAAACTTTATACCAATAGAAAGCTAAGAAAAAAAAGATAAAACTTTGATGGAGAAAACTTTATCTGATTCAGCCCATATTAATATAGTTTATTTGACAAAAACAGGACACAATTTCAGTCAAAGGCAGTGTTGAAGCCTATGCCAGAATTCAAATTCAAGAAAAATTTCAAGACCCATAAGGATAGAATTAAAATTCAATTCCTTCATAAAAATTGTAGCCATATATTTCTAGTTTACTCCAAATGAAAATCCATCTAAGTTGGATATTCATAGATCAAGTTATGGCCAAAAAACAGATGTATGTTCAGTGAAAATATTGCATATAACATACTCTAGGACACTTCATCATCATTTTCATCCTAGTTCACCTCTTTTGCTTAGTCTACCATTTCTAGCTCATGTCCTCATTATTTTCTCTTCATTCCTACTTCCACTTTAACACAATATCATCTAACTACAATTAATAACTCATAATTGATTATAACACCTAAAAGCAAGCATTTATATGTACTCTTTCATCTTCTTTCACTATCACCAATTCTTATTTCAAGGGTATGACTCCAATACCTTATCTATCTCTTACAATTTAAACTATAATTCATAGCTTTTACAACCCCATATTATGAACACATAGCATAAACTCATCAATTACCATTCATTATAATAACAAAGTAAAACATAACTCCATGACCTTTTCATCCACTCACACATCATCAATTCATGAATAATATTAGCTCTCTAAACTCATTTATACAACAACACCCATGATCACATAAAGAATTTCATATTCAAAACAAAACCTCAAATTACTCATCATAATGTCTCATTTACACTAACCCATGAAGATCAACATGTAACTTGATTTATCTTCAACAACCTTCAAACCCTTCAAGATCCCACTTAACCCAATCTGTCCACATAACCCAAGTTCATCATCATCCAAGAGTGATGAGGTTGGGTCTTTAGTAAGAATGAAGGAGAGATTAAGTTAAGAGTAGTAAGTGAAAGATGAGAGGGTTAGGTTTAACATGTATGGAAGTTAGAGAAGCAAAATCGTGAAGAAAAAGAGAAGAAGAAGGTGATGAAGCTTACGAAGAGAGGAAGAGAAAAGCAAGATGAAAATGACTGCACACGGCTCCATAATAGAATTCACTTTTACCATTAATCTAAGAAACATATAAAATCGAGTAGGCCTAGATTGGTAAATGATCCAATAACCACCCTTCCCTTAGGAGGACTTAAATTGGTCTTTCAATTAAAGAGTGAATAATCGTGAGTGAGGGATGAGTGGCAAGTGGTGGTGACACTTGTCACCTTCCTATAGTCCCATTTGGACCCCTTTTAAAAACTAGTCTATTTAACTTCAATTTTTAATCCAACTGTCTCCAAATTTCAACGTCTCATTAAATCCAACTATCATTTATGAAAATTTCTACTACCAATTGACTCTTAATTCTACTACCATAAATTAATTTTCCTACCATTTAGCATTTTTCCTAGTCCAAAAATACCCGAAATTTCAAAATTTTCCTAAATTTCATCAAAATTCCAAAATCAACATTTATATACTCCAAATCAATTTTTAAGTCATATAAACTACAATGCATATCAAAATCACTTTTATAAATCAATCATACCCGGAAATGTCAATGAATGCATGTATAATCATTTTAATGTGCAAAAATTAATATTCATATATGTGTGTGTATGTCATATTATGCATGGGGCATGAAATGCACTTTCTAACTATTCAGCAATCTCTCATGTATCGTATTTTAGGGTCCTAACCCTTAGCATGGGATAACAGGATGTTACAAGGAGAGCCTCCAATCTTCCATTTTAGGAAACACTCCAAAAGGAGAGAAGAAGAAGAGAGAGAAAGAGGAAGAGAGAAGAAATAAGCGGGTCCTTACAGTTGTTGCTTTCCCAAGTCATCCTAATCCCCATTCCACATGTATTTCTTTCATCTTTTTTTCATTTTCTTGAATTTTAAGATGAATACAAATATGAACTTTCTTTTGAGATTTAATGTTAATCTAGTTATTTTTGTGTTATTTTGATTGGTTGTTGTGATTGATTGTTGTATCTTCATGCTTCAGTGACAAACCGGGAGGGTGAGTCAAATGTAAAATAATTAGGTCGGGTTAATGAGAGTTAAGCAATCCAATAGACCACACAATCAATCTTATCAGTTATTGTATAGAGAGGAATCCCGTGTGAGACCCGATAGTTTATTAGAGAGCTTAAGAACTGATTAAGTTATAGACTAGTAGTCAATCGAGAGATAACAATTTCGGTGATTTGACTTGATCAGGGTTTAATTAGGACTTAGTGATTATAACTGGAGAAAAAGTAATCTACAATATGATAGTCTAAAACTGACATCCTAATGACATAAAAGTAATTAGGTTAGCATTGATGATAGCATAAATCCCTATCTCATATTTGGTAAATTCTCTTGTGTTATTTCCCATTGTTGGAATTATTGGTGCTCAATATTTGATTTCATTGAGTTAAATTTGCAAGTTAATATCTTGACAATCATCCGTGTTTACTTTCTTGTCCTATTTTATTTTCATTTTAATAATTTTCTTAGCCTTAAATAACATAGGATTATATTAGCTCACACCTCCTCGAAGGATCGACCCTTTACATATTATATTTCACGACTCATGCACTTGCGATATTTGAGAACTATAAATTATAAAGGTTGCCTAACATCAACAAGACACCTACTCTCATATGCAAAGTTGCCTAAGATATTATGGGGTGAGGCTTTATTTATAATAGTACTTTTATTAAATCGTTCACCTTGTGTTCCTTTACAGGCTGATGTTGTAGAGAAAGTATGGCTAGGAAAGGATGTTTCCTAGATCATCTAAGGATATTTGGTTACAAAGATTATGTCCATATCCCTAAAGATGAGAAATCCAAGTTTGATGTCAAGACTTGCCAGTGTATGTTTATTGGTTATGGAGAAGATCACTTCAGTTATCAATTTTATGATCCAGTCGAAGTTGATTCAAAGTCGTGATGTTATATTTTTCGAAGATCAAATCATTGAAGACCTTGGCAAAATGAAAAAGGATGTTCTAAGAACTGATAGTGACCCGATGAACTTAGATTTAATTCCTCCGAAAACAATGCTAAGACAATTTGGAGATGAAGTTGAAAATCGCCAAGAGACCGTAACTGATGATGATGCTCCCAAGCAAAATCAATCAAATGAAGATTCTGATAAAGATGATGTTCATAATCAATCACCTACTATAAAAAGGAGATCCACGCGAGAAAGACAAGCCTTTACTAAATAATCCAATGATCGGTACGTGTTACTTATTGATGGGGGAGAACTTGAGAATTTTCAAGAGGTTATGATAGATGAACATAAGATGAAATGGGTTGAATTTATCTAAGATGAGATGAAGTCCTTGCATGAGAATAAAACATTTGAGATAGTGAAGTTGCCGAAAGGCAAGAAAATTTTGAAAAATAAGTGGGTGCTTAAGATTAAGCATGAAAAACACAATTCTCACCAATATTCAAAGCTAGATTGGTTATTAAAGGATTCAACCAAAGAAAAGTTATTGATTTTGAAGACATATTTTCACTAGTTATGAAGATAACATGCATCCGTACAATGCTTAGTTTAGCAACAAGTCTGGACCTAGAAATCGAGCAATTTGATATCAAGATAACCTTCTTTATGGTGATTTGGAAGAAGGCATTTGTTGAGAGTAGCCAGAGGCTTTCAAGGAAAAAGGAAAAGAGGACTATGTGTGTGGATTAATGAAAAGCCTTTATGGTTTAAAATAGGCACTGAGATAGTGGTGTAAGAAGTTTGAGACTGTCATGAGAGAGCAAGGCTATAAGATGAATATTTTAGATTACTATGTTTTTGTACAAAAATTTTATGATCATGATTTCATTATTCTTTTGCTCTATGTTGATGAGATGTTGATTTTTGTCCAAAATATCAACATAATTAATAGTTTAAAGAAGCAGTTAAGAAAGTCTTTTGCCATGAAAGACTTGTGCCCAACAAAACAGATTCTTGCCATGAAGACTATCAGAGACAAGGGTGATAAGAAATTATGGTTGTCATAAGAGAAGTATATTAATAAAGTACTTTAAAGGTTTAACACAGATAAAGCTAAAGTGGTTAGTTGTCCTCTTACTAATCATTTTAGGATGAGTACTAAGCAATGCCCTTCAATGGATGAAGAGAAAGAAGAGAGATGATGAAAGTCCCCTATCCTTCTGTAGTTGGAAGTTTGACGTACACTATGGTATGTACATGGATAGATATTGCTCATGCAATTGTAGTAGTGAGTAGGTTCCTTTCAAATCTCGGTAAGGAACATTAGGTGCTGTGAAGTGGATTCTCAAATATCTACATGGTACGTCCAAAATATACTTATATTTTGAAACTATCAAGCCTGTGATAATTGGTTACATATATGCAGATGTGACTAATGATGTTGACTTAAGAAAGTCTATTTCAAGTTACCTAATTATTTTTCAAGGGGGCTGTGTTATGACAATCAAAATTGTAGAAATATATTGCTCTGTTCACCAGTAAAGCATAATTTATTGCTGCAACTGAAGCATGCAAGGAGCTCCTATAGATGAAGAAGTTCTTAGAAGAACTTGGTTTTTGACAAGATAGATATCAACTGTTTTCGACAGATAGAGTGTTATTCACCTTGGGAAGAATTCCTCCTTCCATTCAAGATCAAAGCATATTGACATGAGACATCACTAGATCAAAGAGGTGTTAGAGAAGAAGCTATTATAGGTTGAGAAGATTCATATAGATGAGAATCAGATATAATGATAAAACTTTTACCTAGGGGAGAGTTTGAATTATGTCGATCATCTATGGGAATAACAGTAAACCTCATGCAGTCAGTAAGGGGAGACTTGATAGGTAGCAGGTAGCACCGACTCATAGGGTACCACCTTTATATAGAGGCAAAAAAGCCACAGCTTACGTGCAAGTTGCGGTGGTGGACAATAGTAACTTGTATATTGCAAGTTATGGCTAAGTCATTGAAGGGCCTATATAAAGACCCTCCCTCCCTCCTTTCTTGAGAGACATATGCATATGAGAAGTGCATGACATTATATGTGATGAGAGAGAGTTTCAGGAGCTATTTTGTATGTCCCAAAATTGTGAGGGAGTGATATTTTAGGGTAATTTTAATAAAAGTTTTCTTAAAAAGATGTGTTACAAAATAGTAAGGATATTATCTTAGGAATAGAAAATTTGAGAAATACCGAGTGCTACTATTTTTTGGTATCATTTTTTTCTCTCTGTAATTACTATTTTCATTAGTGAAAGATTTATTTGAAATTTAGCCCACAGACACGGCCCAAATTAGAGGGTAACCTACATCAAATTTTTGTGTTTTATTTTCTTTACTTATTTTACCCATGGATATAATTAGTTTATTTTTCCCAAATTACTGCCTACATAGAGAGTAATTAAAGTTTACACTCTTGCAATCCTATAGATCTCCTCCATCGTACTCATCGTCTTTACCGGAATCCACTCAATTGCGCTGAAGGTCTCCTTTTGGATCAAAATTTGGCTACAGAGTGCAATGTTGAGCAAGAATCATGTGCTTATACATCGAAGTAAATAATGCCCGTGAAGGGTGACAAACTCTTACAAGAATAAATCGAAACAATTGCCAGCTTTCTTATCCATTTGTTCAACCTTTCTATAATACCAACCTCAATACCTTGGATATGTTTGCTGCTGCTGTCTTTGGATTTTTTGTAACAAGGGCTGCTGTGTAATGAGCAGTTTCTGGCATCTTCAAATGCTAGTATTTGTTAAGTGCAGCTGGTATACGTAAGCTGCTTGTGGGACTATTGAAGCAAAATTATATGAACCTCATCAGCTATAGCCTTGAACTAGGCCTTAATGCAACAGACAAAACGATAGCAAATATACCACCCGCTAAGATACCAAACCTTTGTATGGCAAATAATACTACTATAAAAGCACCCCGAGTATACTTGTAACATATTTAGAAAATGGTGGCACAAAGCGGGCAGTCGCCTCCAATCCTAAAACCAAGCCAAAAGCGAAGAGTGGCTATAACAGCTTGGCATCTGACTAAAGCAAATTGAAGATATGAATACAAGCATAAGAGTTAATGTATACCTTCTTTTCTGTCCATCTTGTCACCAAGCTAGCCCAAAGAAGACCTACCCCGAAAGAGTTCCATATAATGCTACTCCATTAACAGCTACTGATATGTTAAGAGGCAACGCACTGTTATTTCATGATAGTATATACTGAAGAAAACAATAACACTCACAGAAGATTAATTGAGGAATGATTTGAATTGTATTCATTTAGTCTTCCTTTAGTGTATTTATACATTGTTGTCAATGGATATTAACAGATTTAATAGAAAAAACTAACTCTAACTGTCATATCTACAATCTTGATCTCTTTGACTTCTAAGACACCAATATGCTTCTCCTGTCTTCAAATTCTTGAGACAGTCCAGCTTTGGTTCTCAAATACTTAAATCTCCTTCTTTGTGATACTTTAGTAAATAGGTTTGCTACTTTTTCTTCTGTCCTGCAGTATCTTAAGTGCAATTCTTCTCCTTGTTGCATGTCTCTAAGAAAACAACACTTCAACTTAAATTGTTTTGTCCTCCCATGAAACACTGGATTTAGTGAAATTGTCAATGCAGCCTTATTGTCCAACAATACTTTTGTACTCTTCTCCATCGAAATATGCAGCTCCTCCATCATTTTTCTGAGCCATATAGCTTGATTCACAGCAGTAGTAGCTACAATAAGCTCTGCTTCAGCTGTTGACTGTGCTAGAACACTTTGCTTCTTTGACCCCCATAAGAAACATCATATTCCCAAACTAAAGCAATATCCAGATGTACTCTTCACGTCATCTGAGGATCCTCCCTAATCATTGTCCGAATAGTCTTGTAGTTTGATGCTTCCTGTTATGCCATACTTGAGACTAAAATTGTAGGTTCCTTTGAGGTATCTTAGAACTCTCTTGGCTGCTGTCATATGAAATTCAATTGGGGCAGCCATGAACCTTAAGAGCACGCTTATTGGAAATTGGATACCTGGCCTTGTTGAGGTTATGTAATTAAGCTACCAATGAGGCTCATGAATCTACCTTCATCTGCAGCATTGCTTCCATATATCTTATGCAATTTTCCTTTATAGTTCATAGATGAGCTTGCGGTTTACATTGCTAACATGTGAAATCACTTCAGGACCTCTCTAATGCACTTTCTTTGGTAAATAGAAATCCCCATCTAGTTTTGACAAATTTCCATTCCCAAGGAGTATGTCATTAAGCCCAAATCTGTCATGGCAAATAAACTCTTCAATTTGAGCTTAACACCTTCAATCTCCTTAGCATTATTTCTTGTCAATAACAGATCATCTACATATACAGACATGTAAATAAGTCTGTCCTTTTGCTGTCTAACATAGAGAGTGAGTTCACTCTCACTCTTGATGAAGCCAATCTGCTCCTGATGAAGCCAATCTGCTGTAAGTAACTATCCAGTTTATCGTACCAAGCTCTAGGAGCTTGTTTGAGCCCATACAAGACTTTCCTCAATCTATACATATGCTTCTCCTTTCTTGCTATTGCGAAGCCCTCTAGTTGCTCAACATAGATCTCCTTGTTCAACTCACCTTTGAGAAAAAACTGACTTGACATCCAATTGATGCACAAGCCAACCTCTTTTGGCAAACAGGTCCAGTATGAGTTTGATGGTCTCTAATCTTGCTACAGGTGCAAAAGTGTCTGAGTAATCCACTCCACTTGTCTGTGAATACCCTTTCACCACTAACCTGGCCTTGAACTTGTTTAGTGTGCCATTAAGATTTAGTTTGGTCTTGTAGACCCACATGACCCCGATAACTTTTCTATTAGTAGGTTTTTCTACAAGTTCCCATGTCTAGTTGTTTTCAATCATGATGATTGCATCCTGCATTGCAGCTAGCCACTCCTTGCTTCCTTTCGCTTCCTTGAAGTATATTGGTTCACAAAGAGTAACATTGCAAGTTTGATAAATGTCAAAAAGGAGTTTAGTACCTGTTATAGGAATGTGATCCATTTGATCATCACCTGACTGATTTTCTAGTGTAGACTCCTCATTGTCATGTGAATGAGCTTCCTCTCCTCTAGGTGTTAGACTTCCTTCATCTACAGACTCATCTTCTGATGGAATTTCAGGCAGATTCACTATTCTAATTAGATGACTTTCAACTTCTGAGCTGTCAGCTTCTGCACTCAACCAATCCCATATCTCATCTTCTAGGAAGGTCACATCTCTATTGACCTTAACTTCCTTCCTTCTGGGAATAAGGATTCTGTATCCTTTTATCACCTTTGAGTATCCAATGAAGACTCCTAGTTTGGCTTTGGAGTCTAGTTTGCTCCTTTTCTATTGAGGCACATAAATGAAACATGGAGAGCCAAAAACCTTTAGATTCTTAAGGTTTGGTTTCCTCATGTGTGCCAAGCTTCATATGTTGTCTTCTTCTCCAAGGCTTTAATGGGAAGTCTGTTGAGAAGAAACACAATAGTAGCTGCTGCATAAGCCTAGAGTTCCTTAGGAAGAGACTTTTCTTTGAAAAAATATCTGACCATCTCCAAAATAACTCTATTCTTCCTCTCACTCACCCCATTCTGTTGAGGTGAGTAAGGCATTGTTGGTTAATGAACAATGCCACTGTCTTCACAAATTTTCTTCAGTTTCTGATTACAAAACTCATATCCATTGTCACTTTTGAGTGTCTTGATCCTCTTGCCACTTTGTTTTTCTGCCATTTTCTTGAACTTCTCAAATATTTCTGATACCTCAACCTTAGACTTTATGAAAAAAATCCAACAGTACCTTGACTTGTCATTTATGAATCTGACAAACATTTTGCTTCCATTCAGAGATTCAATAGGCAAAGGTCTACACATCAGTATAGATTAATTCCAACAGCTCAGAAGCTCCTCACTTGCTATCATTAAAGGTTCTCTGACCTTCTTTCCTAGTATGCAAGTGATGCACTCCTGCTGTGATTCCTTCAGAGTTGGAACTCCTAGCACAAGTTCTGATTCACTCAGTTGTTTAAGCCCCTTTTAGTGAGGATGGCCTAGCCTTGTATGCCAGAGACTTGCATCTTTGACACTTGCATTAAGTGCTACTTGATGATGTATGGAAAGATTCAGTATATAGCTTCTGTCCTTCACCTTTATCCTGACCATAATTCTTCCATCTAGAGCTAAAATTGTGTAGATCCCATTTTGAAAAAGGACTTAATACCCTTTTTCAATCAATTGTGATACACTCAGTAGGTTTTGTTCAAGTTCTGGAATATAAAGAACATCTTCAAGTGTTCTTAGATCATTCATACTCTCAATCACTACTACTCCTCTTCCTTCTGCAGAAATCAAGTGACCATTGCCAATTTTGACTCTACAGGTGTTCTTTTGATCTAGATTCTTGAAGATACTCAGGTTGCTTGTCATGTGGTTGGAGCATCCATTATCTACAAGCCAACTATCTACAGAAATGCTAGTATTATGGCATGAAGCCACAAACAACTGATCCTCTTCCTTCTTGGTAGCAATTTGTGGTTCTCCAGATTTCTGCACGTGCTCCTTCTTTTGCAAAACTTGTCGATGTGTCCAAGCTTGTTGTATTTCCTGCACTTAACATCAGGCCTTCTCTAACATTTATAATGAGGATGATTTGTCTTACCACAATGTTTGCAAGGGCCCTTTTAGGGCTGTGCTGAAGATGCTGTTGATTCATGATTTTCTTGCTTCTTGTTCTCTGGTCCATTCTTGGTCCAAGATTTCTTCTTCTTGCCTTCACCACTGATTTTCTAACTTGCTTTGAGGGCACCTTCAGTTGCTTCTGCTAATCTGAGTGCTCTTCTTTGTTTTTAGGCTTGCAGAAAACTCAGCAATTCTGACAACTTCAATTCTATTATATCTCAGGTATTTTCCAAAGATATGATAGTTGCTTCGAATTTTTCAAGAAGTGAGGTCAACATCTTCTGGACAATCTTCTCATCTTCAAATCTGCTTCCAAGAAGTCTGATTCTATCTGCAAGATCCTACAACTTTCCAGTATAGATCTTGACAGATTCATCTTCTGTCATTTGAAGTTTAGCAAACTTCCTCATCAGGTTGATAATCTTCATACTCTTCACCCTCTCATCACCTTCATACTCGGCTTTCAAGAAATCCCGTATTTCTTTTGCAGATTTTAAATGCATAATTCTGATAAAAAGAGAAGAACTTACAGCAAAACAGAGACAGGATTTGGCCCTTGCCTTTTTGGTGAGTCTTTCCCTTTGGTACTTCATCTAGTTGATGGTTGCATTATCTGCCAGAGGTTCAACATGGTAGTCTTGCTCCACTGGCTCCCACAAGTCTAGTCCTTCCAGATACGTCTGCATCTTCGCAGCCCAAATCTGATAAGATTCTCCATTAAAGAATGGTGCTTGTATGCTTGGAATTCCCTCCATCTTGATATCTGAAAACTTCTGAGGTTGCACCAATTTCTTGTTCAGATGAAGCCTCCACAAATCTCTTAAGATCCACTTAGTAATGCTCTGATACCACTGTTATTTTACAATAGTATGTACTGAAGAAAACAATAAAACTCACAAAAGATGAATTGAGGAATGATTTGAATTGTATTCATTTGATCTTCCTTTACTGTATTTATACATTGCTGTCAATGGATATTAACAGATTTAACCGAAAAACTAACTGTAATTGTCATATTTACAATCTTGATCTCTTGACTTCTAAGACACCAACACGGACAGTATATGCTGCCAAGCAATTCGGCAACGAGGGAAATGAAGAATAATCATATGCATTCATGAAGAAACCCATTCCAGCAGTAATAATAGCGGTGAAATGGTATCATTGTGCTTTTGCAAAACCAAGTGCATTCATGAAGATCCCTTTGTTCCTAGAAATATAGAGTAACCACAAAGTAAAGTTTTGGAAACGACGCAGAATCAATCCTTTGTCAATGGGAGCAGAACAATGTGTTGGATAAATAGTGTATGGTAAGCTAAAGGAGAGGAAAGACTGGGAAATGGTGTGTGCGTGGGAGATTTTATACACTGAGGACTTTCACTATTACCTATTCAGCGGAGATCATATTAATAGTCCCACTTTTCTCGTAACCTGTCTCTGAAACACAGCCTATTTTTCCTCTAAACAGACACTGTCTTTATTGCTAACTAATAACCCGAAATTTCTTACACTCCTATAAGACTTTTTCAACGCCAGAGCAGCAACGATCGTCATATGGTATCTTATCACTTTGAACCTTAAACTGGAAAACCTTTTGTGGACCTGGCATTCTTATAATTAATGAAATGATCAAGCAAGGACATAGTGTAATTGGGCTTGGAGTGAGTGTGATTCTCAGTGCATCGGTACGTACTGAATACCAAACACAATCAATTTAAGAGTTGGATCAATCTCTTAAATTAAGATCTTTAATTTTTCACTCTCCATTTCAAGTTATGCAGATCGATTGCATTATGAAGGTTTTACTGTCTATGACTGATGTGGGATAACAAATGAGGCATTCAGAAAGATCTTTTGATTTATTGTTTCAATCGGAGAGTTGTGGTTGGCTTGGCGATAGTCTGACAGAATTGAAGCTTTAAGCACTCATCGTAAGATGGATCTGATCTTGATGTTGACAATTCATCGGCAGGAACTTACACATCAATAACGAGTCTGATATGGAAAATATTATTCTATGAATTGACCGGTCATTTTATTTCAGGCTAAAGCTACTCTAATAATACTGATTTAACAAATATTTCATGCTTACATGGTGAAAGTCCAAGAATAAATGAGCAATCAGATTCGGTACGAGCAGTTTTTATTGAGCCTAATTCATGAGCTGAGCTATAGATAAAATGTTGGGAAGAACTATGGAAATGGTCCCATCGGCTTCAGTGTACCGTCTTGGGCAAGGAGTGAGGTGGACTTCAAGTCATGTACTAAAGTCGTATATGACTAACTATATATGTCGCACTCGTAATGAAACTCTTTAGTCTTTACTTTTGATGTAAACAGCTATCTCCATCTTCTCTTTTGCGACAATAATTTGCTTCCAACTCCAAGCCTCCCAAATGTATCCCTTTTGATATTAACCAAAATATAAAAGAGAGAGGAACTGCTATACATCTCAAACTTTGTTTAACTAATTCTTATTCCAAGTAAATACATATATATAAAGTTCAGAACTACGAATGGTGGATCAGAGAGTGGAAAACATGACACCATGTTGTCAACTCGAGTAGAATTATTATGGTGCACAAGCTACACCATGTTGTCAACTCGAGTAGAATTATTATGGTGCACAAGCTACACATCATAACACCAGAGGAATATTTATTTGCTATTACAATATTGGAGCTTCAGAAAGAGCCCTGAACTCAACCACTCCTACAATGTCGAAAAGCTCACGAGAAGCGACAAGTGAGAAAACAAAACGCTACGAAATATGAGAACATAATTATACTAATCGCTCAAACTAATAACGAATTGCTTTAAGGGGCCAATCTAAACAACTGGAACTGTCCTATGATTTTCTGAAGCAGAGACATTATCATGCTCTTCGTTCTCACCTGACATCTCTTCCAAAGATTTACCCTTTGATTCTGGCACCAAGAACGTGAACAACAATCCCAAGAAGTTCACAACACCCAACACAATAAGCGAATTCTTCACACCAATACCTGCAGGGTATCCAGCATCTGCCTTGGCCTTGTCCTTGTTTTGTGCCAAATATAAGAATCCAAATGCACCTACTATAGCTCCAAGTTTACCAGATGCAGCGGATATACCATGGCATGTAGACCTGAGCCTTGCCGGGAAGATCTCAGCAGGCACAACAAAGGTGGTGGCATTAGGTCCGAAGTTTGCAAAGAAGAATGTTAATGAGTACATGACAACAAATCCAATTCTGTTCTCCCTGTGAGTCCAGTGGTCGTAAGGAATAGCCAATGCAAACATGAAGACTGTCATGAAGAAGAATCCCATCAATTGGATGGCAAATCTTCCCATTTGATCAATTAGAGCCACGGTGAACCAGTAACCTGGAACGGTACTGCATAGAGCAATGAGAGTTTGTGCCCTTGCAATTCTGTAAACTTCCTCCAGTGCATTCATTGTCTTTGCTGGAGGGATCCACCCAATTGCACTGAAGATATCCTTTTGGAACAGATTTTGGCTGTAGAATGCAATGTCAAGCAAAAACCAAGTCGTAGTAGTTCCAAGCAAGTGGAGTCCATGGCGACGAAGAAAATCTTTAGAGAACAAACCAAATGACCTGGATTCACTCTGAGCTAATTGCTGAATCTTTTGGTCTTCTGCCTCTATTTCCATCTGCAAAACTTTTGACATATCAGATGCAGCCTGTTTTGCGTTCTTAGCAACTAGAGCAGTGTAACGAGCAGTTTCAGGCATCTTCATCCTCCAGTAGTAGGTCAGTGCAGCAGGAAGTGCTCCAACCATGAGAACGATACGCCAAACATAGTCGGCTTGAGGGACAGTTGAGGCAACGGCATTAACATCATAAGCAGGAGCATCAAACCTGACCTTAAATGAGGCTGATACGATAATGGCAAATATACCGCCAGCCAAAATTCCAAAACCCTGCATTGCAAACACCGCAGCAACGAATGCACCGCGAGTCTTCTTATTAGCATATTCGGACATGATGGTGGCTGAAAGTGGGTAGTCACCGCCAATGCCAAAGCCGAGCCAGAAGCGAAAGAAACATAGAGTTGACATAATGGCTTTAGGATGGTGGCCGAAAGAAAGACCTGAGCCGATTGAGCATATCACCATGAGCATGAGAGTCATACCATAGACTCTCTTCCTGCCCATCTTGTCGCCAAGCCATCCAAAGAATAGCTGGCCTGCAAGAGTTCCACAGAATGCCACACCATTAACGGCTGCGGACACATTAGGAGGCAAAGTGCCTGGCTTTGGTGCTCCGTCAACATGGTAGTATATACGGCCAAGCAATTTCGTAACAAGGGATATGCAGAATAGATCATAAGCATCTGTAAAGAATCCCATTCCAGCTATGATGATTGCCGTGAAATGGTACCATTGTGTTTTTGCAACATCCAGTGCATTCAGCACCTGTAAATCCCTGGCCATGGCTTCCTCACCTTAATTTACTGCTCTCTGTCTGCCCTTTTTATCTGCAGTTAACACTAGAAACCGTTTAAAAGATCCAAGGAAGGCATAATTTCTGGGTGTTGAATTCTTGTTCTTTGAGAAATGATTTTTGAGATAGGAGTATTATATTCAACGAAGGGAAAGTAGTCTAGGTGCTAACTGCTTCCACCGCATACTCTTGGGTTTTGAAATTTCTTAATGGTGGTAGTTATTCTATCAAATGATCATTTCACAGAAAAAGAAATGTTGGAATTATTCTACTAGAAAGGCAAAATCTCCAGACTACAAGAAAAGCTAAAATATCTCTGCGTCCAGCCACTGACAAAACATACCCGTTTCCAAAACTACCCCACATCCATGGGCACCAGCTTTTAAGTGATCTTAACCATGTGGCCATTGGAGGACGAAGACATTTAGAGATTGTCGATTGCATTTGTCCATATGCTACAACTGATATGGAAAGAATGAAAGGCCATATATTCGAGAGCAATAGTTGCAAAATAAACTGTCCATTGCAGACTTGGTAAGAAATTTCCAGGAGGCGGACAAAAACAGGAGTTGCACCAGATGTGACAACCCAAAAACGTTCGACTTCTACGTCTAACAACTTGCAAAAATTTTAAATAATAAGTTATCCATGGACCAGAACAATTGCTCCGTTCAATTCAGAGAGTAGAGTATTTTTATTTATTTATTTCTGTTTATCTGGGTTCATACAAATCTGACATAAAGAGGAACGTTTCCAGGTTAAATGAGTTTGATTAACTGCAAAGTTTTTATTTTCCAATTCGGCAGTGAGATCGCGGAATCTGATCCACCTTGTTATAGGTATATGACGGACATTTTTATAATATTTAGTAACCAAGACAACATCGGATGGGTGAAAATTGAAAGGGAAGGAGCCATAGGAAAACGTCAGAAAGGAAAAGAGAAGGATGATTGGGATTGTAGGCTAAAAAGAAGTCAATTTTTATTGTATGTGGAAGATTTAGCGCGGAAAACAAGATGCTTCCTATGAGGATTATGACATATTTGATAATCAACGAGACGAAACGATGTTAATTGAAAATAAAAAGGGAGCTCCTTCTTGTCTGTGTATGTAAAGAAGCTAACCAGCTCTTGCATGCAGGGACTTCTAGCGAGACAGCCAAGAAGGAACAAAGCCAAAAGCATGCATTAACAAGAAGACAAAAAACAGAAGAAAAAGAAGAAGCCAAATCAAATCAAAACATACAGTTCTGAAGACAAACCTGTTGAGCTGTCGTGAAAGTAGTGGATGGGAAAAAATAGGAAGTGTTTTCTAGGGAGTAGAGCTGGGCTGGGATTCACTTCTATTCATTCGTATATATAAGAGAAAATATTCGGTGAGTATATTCCTCGCTTTTTTCTAATAACATCATTTGGCTTTGGTCAATTACACACTTTTTAAGTATAACTAACTCCCCAGCTGTCCCCTTATAATTCTGTGCGCTTTACTTACCCATATCCTCACTTATACATAAATATTTCCTTTTTGACATACACCGATTATTCTAAACCTATTTATTTGGCTATAAATCTTTTTAAAATTCAATGAAGAGAAATGCCGAAATTAAAGAAACTTGATCCGGATTCTTATGTTTAATAACGATAATTGTATGCTATGCAATTGTTTTTTAATATCAAAATCCCCCGTCGTAGAACAACAACTAGTTCTTGTATTCCTTCAAATTCTCTGTCTTATTAACTCAAGTCTTACTCTGTCTCATTTAATTTTCACTTTCTATTTATATGGGATAGAAGATGGGGATTGAATGAAACAAGATAAGACTTGAGATAATGAAATAGAGGATCAAGTCTCTTCTTGTATACGCAATTGCGTGGTTTCATAATCATTATACAGCCGTCTATGTCCAAAATATTAACGGAAAAGAGAGTTGAAACCTGTTCAAAAAACAGACTGTTTTATGGAAGTGTACAACTTTGGATAAAATTATAAAGAAAGGAAAAGCGTGGTCCGTTCAACACTTGAACTCATCATTTGTTCTGGAAAACATGCAGGTCATTGCCATTTCCAATTGCATGTATGACTGCTTACGATTTGACGCGTTGCTATGAGAAGATAATTGAGTCCCACTCACACCAAACATTATAATTGCACCAAATAACCAATTAATTTAGATAACTAATTAATATAAGACACTTTTGGAAATTCCACTTAGGATCTCATATAAGACGAATTTGACTAATAGTAATACACATTGTTCATTGCTGGTCCGTAGGGTGATAGTACGAGGTACAAACAAATCAAATGTACAACTTAAGGAAGCTTCCGAGGTCAAATAATCTACTGGTCATAACGGATTTTATTTTTACTACTCTACTCTCCACTTTCTTTGCTAATAAATACCTTGACATTTTTTCTCATTGTACGCCACTCATAATTGCATTACCTTGCTGGCACGACATAATTGGGCTATGCATCGGTTCAATTCAAAATGCAGAGCCTAAGTTATGAATACAAAATTTATCTTGTGTAACTCCCGAGTCCTGCAGTTGTATATATCTATATATAGTTATATACACACATACATCACACAGTTGACCGAATACGAAGAAGCTAAATCTCCAGTAGATATTCGAAATTTATCTCACCATTTTCTTCTTTTCCCTTCTTCGCATAAATGTGAAAATGGTCACTTTGTTTATTACGGTAACAGAAGGAGGTGAGGAAAAAGGGAGAGAGAAAGAATGTATTCGATAATATCTCTCCTTTCTCTACAGTCAGCGTGATATATACTTACAAAAGCAATAACAAAAATAACATAAACATGGGTCCTATTGAATAACCAACTGGCAAATTGTTACATTCCCTCCGCCTTAACCGACACCTTGTCCTCCTAATTTGTCTAAGTAGCAAGCAACAAGTGAGAAGCGTCCTCCCAAGTGACATCTTATGGTTGATATCTCTTCCACCTAACCAAAATTTGTAAAATAGCTTTCCCTTTAATCTGAACCTGTAACATCCCATCACCGATAGGAAGGGTAAGATAGTAATTTGGAACGGGCTAGGAGTGTTTAAAATTGTTTAGCTATGTTCATGCATTCATATATACACGTGAATAGTGAATTTTGCACATGTAATGATTGTACATGCATTCATGACATTTCCCGGTATATTTGTTAATAAAT
>JAOSBN010000004.1:16330214-16349637 GCA_027563595.1 Erythroxylum suave | reverse complement strand
CCTTTCCATTTCGTCTGTGAACTTCGCCGACTAGCATGCATTTCGCCTGTGCACTTCGTCTCCTATACATTTCGTCTATTCAATTCATGCGGTTTACATTTCCTCTGTACACTTTCCATTTCGTCTGCCCACTTCCTCTGCTACACATTTCGTCTGGTTTGCATTTCGTCTGTGCCCTTCATCTGGTTTGCATTTCGTTTGTGCCTTCGTCTGGTTCATTTCGTTTGCCTTACATTCCGTCTCAGACAAAATGAAAATCAGACGAAGTGCACAGACGAAATGTAAACCAGACGAAGTGCACAAACGAAATGCAAACCAGACGAAGCGCACAGACGAAATGCATACCGCAAAAAGTGGGCAGACGAAATACAAATGGAAACCAGACGAAGTGCACAGACGAAATGCCAACCAGAGGAAGTGCACAGGCGAAATGCAAAACAAAGATGAAGCGTAAAATATGAAAAGAATATCTGTATCTTTGACAAGTATAGTGTATAAAATCAGAGCGTCTATACCCTGACTTTACTTACTTCACTTTAACTTTTATTCTTAAAGATGATTACAGAAGCAATTTGCGATTTGATTTAATAACAATTTTTTATAAAATTATAATCAGAAAAAGTATACAACAATTCAACCCCCCCTTACTAAGGCCAAGAATAAATAAACCAAAGAATAGTTCAGTTTATCTTTTATTCTTAAACATGATTATAAAAGTAATTTGCGATTTGATTCAATGACAATTTTCCTGAAGAAACTAAGTTAGAGAAAAGAATACTTTCTGAAAGAAAGCTGAAGAAACTCTAAAGAAGAAAGAATATTTGTATCTTTGAAAAGTATACTCTATAAAATCAGAACGTCTATACCCAGACGGAATGTAAGGCAGACGCAATGCAAACCAGACGAAACACAAACCAGACGGAATACGAATCAGACGAAGTGTACAGACACAATGAAAACCAGATCGAGTGCACAAACAAAATGTTAACCAGACGAAGTACACACACGAAATGCAAACCAGACAAAGCGCACAGACGAAATGCAAACCACACGAAACGCACAGACGAAATGCATAGCAAAGGAAGTGAATAGACGAAATCCAAAGTGTACAGATGAAATGTAAACCACATGAATTCGACAGACGAAATCTTCGTCTGCTTTACATTTCTTCTATGCACTTCATCTGCTTTTCGTTCCGTCTGTGTACTTCTTCTGATTCGCATTCCGTCTGGTTTACATTTCATCCGTATCCATCTTTCCTTGAAATATCACTAAATAATTTAAACTTATCTCTAGTGTATTGGCCAAAAAAATTATGGATCTATCTTTACTTTTCCTTCATAGAAACAACAACAACCATCTTTATTTTTACTAAAAAATGTGTTTTAAATAACTTAAAATCGTATTAAAAACATTATTACTGTTCAAATATATGATGAACATGTTTTCGTACTAACAAACTGATGACGATAAAAAAATTTCAAATATATAAGTTACAGTATTAAAATTGAATTATTAAAATAAGGTTGTAAAATTTGTGGTTTACATTTCGTCTGTCTTTTATTCTTTCCATTTCATCTGTGCACTTCATCGCTTGGCATACATTTCCTTCGTCTGTGCATTTCCTCTAGTTTACATTTCCTCTG
Source organism: Erythroxylum suave (assembly GCA_027563595.1). Lineage (NCBI taxonomy): Eukaryota > Viridiplantae > Streptophyta > Magnoliopsida > Malpighiales > Erythroxylaceae > Erythroxylum > Erythroxylum suave. Next base: position 16,347,991 of record JAOSBN010000004.1, on the reverse strand, counting down.
TACGCTTCGTCTCCTTTACATTTCATCTGTGCTTGTTCATTCATTTCGTCTACTTTCCATTTCGTCTGTCTACTGTTCTTCCATTTCGTCTGTCTTTTCTTGCACTTACGCTTCGTCTTTCTTTTGCATTTCGTCTGCTCCCTTCCCCTCATTTGCATTTCATCTGTGCCATTCATCTGCTTTGCATTTTGTCTGTGTACTTCGTCTATCCACTTCGTTTGGTATGCATATCTGCACTTCGTCTGGTCTACATCTGTCTACTTTGCCTGATTCACATTCCGTCTGTCTTTTATACTTCTCCAAACTTAACCAATTATAATAAAAACATTTCAAATATATAAGTTACAATATTCAAACTCAATTATTAAAATTACATTGTAAATTTTACGATAAAATAAATAAGTTCAAATAGTATTCAAATTCAATTATTAAAATTACATTGTAAATTTTACGGGAGAAATTTTTTTAAAAAATGACTGATATTTACTGTAATGTATTAATTATAAATAGATAAAAAATATTTTTAATATAACCAACCAAATTGCAATGACAGGGCATTATTACTGCACATTTGTGCAGTATTACTCTGCTAGTTGGTCTCTATAAGCGAACTGCCTGGGTGTGGTGGTCCTTCTGAGCTGGCCTCTAATCTGATTATTTTTGACAAATCTTTCATTTACAGCATTGAACAGTAGTTCACATTAAGTTGTCTTTCAGACTCGCCACTATTTCTTAAGATTAGTGTTTCATTTGGTTATAATACCTATACCAATCCTCATAGTTTATTTAAGACTCTAAATAGCTCCAATTCCTCATAGTTTATTTAAGGTTCTAAATAGCTCCAATAACTTTTCATTTTTGAAAAATTAAATTTTTATCACATCAGTAAAAATTTATTTTCCCAAATTAATGTGCAGCTTTAATGAAGCCCTCTTACTATTAAAGAGTAGGCTTGTCTTTTCTTAGAACTAAAGACACCAGCCCATAAGTAGGCATGATTGAATGGGAAAAAGATTGTGGTTTGGTATAATTCAGCTCGGTCCAAAAGACAAAAGCTGCACAACTCTCATTGCAAAGCGACATCTTAGAAATATTTTTCAAAAGACCGTTATTTTGGGCAACCTAAATAGATTATAGGCTAGGTTTAGGTCGCATCTAGGGGTTAGACCAAGTATAAATTGTGTCCCGGAGGAGTTGAGCTAATAAAAACTTGCTCCATCTAATATGTTGTCATTTTTACTAATGAAGTTGAGTCTGAAGTCAAAAATTTTATTATAAGTTCGAGTTCGATTTCGAGTTCAAACTTATTGTGTCATAGATAAGCAAAATTGAGCACAAACTTGAACCCGTTTGAAGTATGATGTACTCCAAAAACCTAAGTTCATTTGTTAGTTTAGATTTCAGCTTTCTCGACTAACCAAAGAGTGATTGTAAATAAATGTAGAACAATATGTAAATTGAAATAGTTGAGGGAATGTTAATGAAAGCGAAAATAATTCAATTAGCATAAAATGCCAAACAAAAATAAATTGGTGATTCTAGCAAATTAAGAGATTAAAAAGATGGGGAACCAAAGGCAAAATGTAATAGAATGCATAATGTTTATATAACTTTTAACAATTTTATTTTGTTTTATATAAATTGCACTTAATTGTTAAAATGTTCTTGATTTTTATATTAAAGGATACAAATTGAAGATTGTAATTAATATAATTTTAGAATTGAAGGTTTAAAAATAAGTTAACAAACTCATAAAGAAGTTTAAAATAAAAGTCATAAAGAAGTTTAAAATAAAATATGGGTAAGCTTTATCAAGAACCGGTAAAAATAACAGTTAACAAAAGATTTCAATTAAAAAGATGTTGATAGATTATATCAAATTCATACTTGATCAAATTCTCTAAAATTATGAGTAAGTATTGAATCTTGAAAAGATACATTGAATAAAGTTACTTTCCAATTAGAATATCATACTCAAATATAATATTTATGGTAAATGACATAATTAATTAAGGACAAGTTTTAAATCTATATTACAAAAATATATAATCTAATTTAAATATATTTAGTTTGTGATTTACTAATTAAAATTGATGGTCTCTCTCTTTTCATTAAAATATTTTTAAGTGTATCCTTATAGCTTATTTAGAGTTGATTGTTAATAAAATAATTAGTTAAAGAACTTCATTTAGTTAACTAAAAACCAAAAAGAGATAGATTGTTAGAGATTAACTATTACCAATTTATTCATGAATAGTGTTGGTTTATGCCTTACAGCCAATAGCTTTGGTTGTAGTTTAGTGACAAATTATTTAAAGACATTTCGTTATCTTGTATTTGTTTAGATGTGTATGATAAAATCCATAGGATAATTGTACATTGCAAATGAAATTATAATGAGATTATAATTATGAGATTCATATTGCATTTATGTATTCCTAAATATTCCTAGTCATTGTTCTATTAAGATTGGGCATCAATAAAACGTAAAAAGAATAGCATACATTCTATTTTTCTTTATAAAGGAAGTAGTTGATCTCATAGGCTAAAGCATAGAGATACTTATATAAACCTGTTGGTGCTTCTTAGGGAACAAGTTTACTAAACAGATCCGATGTGAGAAATCTATTTGGAACATTACTTGTATGTTTAGGGAATTCTCATTATGATGATTGTATAAGTGATACTTTGTCTTGAGATCACCAAAGTTATCTTGTATAAGGATTGCTATGTTTTGATACTATTTATGACTTATTTAATCATAGGTTGTTCAATCGGTAGTCATTGGATGTAGCATGAATTATACGGAAATAGCTATGTGATCAAGATAAGATTCATCACCCTGAAGTAATTAGGGAGAATGCTCCGTTGTTCTCGATTAGTATTAATTCGAGAAATCCTTGGCCAAGGTGAAATGACACTATGTAAATAGTTTACAAATGTCATTAATTGAATCGATAGCTAATGGCAGAGAACTAATATGATTAGACTAAAAATAAAGTAGACATTAATTTCATGTTACATGTCTAATAAGGACATTAATTTCATGTTCATTGTATAATGAAATAATTGAATTATACAGAAAAAAATCATGCACGGAAAGGTTAGTCAAAACCAATTTGACATTCCTAAATATTTGAGTGGTTATGATGCATTGTTAGACGTCAATCTTGATCTATGGTTATAAATTGTTTAATTGGAGAATTAAAGATAAATTAAAAGGAGTAATTAGAATTAGAATTTATAATCATTGCCAACATATTTGAGAACTTAATGGATCTCAAATATAGAAAGGGTTGAAGAGAGCAAAGTTAATTTAATCAAGTCAGACTTCAATGTAAAGTTTGAAAAACTTTATGATTAAATATGAGATATTTAATAAATAAGAATCAATATGAGATATTGATTCTTATATGGGCAAAATTGGTATTTAACTATAATTATTTGTAATTCTAATTAAGTTTAATTGAAATTAGACTTTAATTTCAATTAAATTACTAAAACGTCCGAAGCTTATTATAAATAGGCTTAAGTTTTATGGAGCTAGTACTTCTTGTTTAAACCTCTTTGTAAGTATTACAGAGTTTTCTCAACCTATTATATAGATACTGTTAAAGGCTAGACATTTATGTGACTATGGTAGTTGAGACAGATCGGTTTTGAAAATAGTTCAAGGGATACAACGAAATTAATAAGGTACAAATTAAGTTTTCGCTTTATCATGAGTTGTTTTAATCATTTTACAAAATTAAAGAGATCTTGGTTTTCGAGAAATCAAAGATTGTGAAAAAGTTTCATAATTCTTCCGTTATGGTTAGAATCAAATCCCAAGCTGGTTTCCCAATAGTAGTATCAGAGCCACCTATAATTCTATCATTTGATTAAATTTGTTTGACTATTATTGATCAAAATTTAGAATTAAAAAATCATATCAGATTTAATTTTTGAAGGAACCCTAAAAGAAACATCAATTTATGCTTTATGCCTTTGTATTTGCTCTTTATTGTTTGTTTTTTGGCTGTTTTCTGCTTTAAAAATTTAGATTTGCTTATGTACTAGTTTTTTTTTGCGAGTATCTAGAAAAATCAATTCTTTGTGGGCTTTGCTTGCAATTTCAATTTTTGGATGAGTTTTAGTTTTCTAGAAAACAATGGTTGTTTTTGTGTTTTGTGTATTTTACATGAAAAGTTCAACCAAAAACCCAGAACGTAGAGAAACCGAATGGGGGTTGGTTTTGTTGTTATTTGTGTTATGGAAAAACTACCAATATGCATATTTTGTTATTTTTGGCAACTGTTGGGTGGTTGGTTTTCTGACTGGTTGTTTTGAGCCTTAGAGAAGGCTTGATAGATTGCGTTCTGCGTTGGCGAATAAGTTGCCAACTGATGGTTAGGAGAAGCTTGGATCCTAAATGAGTAGGATGATTCTAAATTCATCATCAAAATCAAGATTAATATCTCTTATATTTTATTAAAAGTAGGATTTGAGTTTGAAATAACCTCTTCAATTGAAATCTGGAAACATTACTTCCATATCGGAACCCTTTTCTCCTCGATTTAAAAACATGATTTGATTTGATTTCTAGTTTTGGTTAGGTATTGGGGTTTTCCTGCATTTTGGAGGATGATAATGGTCTTGAACTGTTAAATTATATATATGATGTATTGGATTGAATAACAATTCATAATAGGGATAACACTTATATTTCATTAGATTACTAATGACTTTATGTGATATAGTCATACATACTAAATGAAATAATTTAAAATTTTGAAAAGTGCAAATTGTTTGAATCTAAATAGAAATTAAACATTAAGAATGCTAAAGCACTTCAATGAGATCATTCTGGTGAGTTTTAAATTTTTAGTTATCTATAGGGAATGAAATTCTTTGGTGAATACCTTCACAACTAAATTCTTAAGAGTATGACTTTATGTAAGGAGGAAAATACAATATGAGATATTATAGGATGCCTTATTATTTCTTTTATAGCGATGATAACTTACCTCTAATAGTTCCAATTGAATTAATTAGCAAGATTTCATATTAGATCTGAAATGCTAGGTCTTTGAAAGAGTCAAAGTTAATAATTCAAGAATGTGATACTTAGTTGAAGCATACATTATCCATTAAATTTATAACTAAATTAGATAATAAAAGGTTATGAGATACCCAAAAGATTGGATATATTCTTACAAATTCATTGAACAAATTGTTTGATTCAATGTATACTTATAGGAGAATGATTCTCAAGATAAGTAGTGGGAGTAAGAAGGAATTTAAAAGGTTCAAAGCTCATAACATTACATCTAATTGAAACTAATGTCTTTAATGATACATTTTATGTATAAATGAAAGGTTACAAGATGTTGAAAATTTCACTTTCATGATTAATTCAAAAAGTTTGTTTTGAAGATAATTATGAATTTATGTTTACAAGAAGTAGGAGTATAGTGGTCCTCTTCAGTAGGATTATGAATTTTATGTGGAGACATATTACTTATAGAAAACAACAATTCTAACTTTCAATAGTTGAAAACATAATTGTCCAAAAACAACTCTTGTTGGATATGAAAAGATAACAACTTAATTTTGGAAATTAGATCTATAGAGATGGATTGAACGTTGTTAACTTATTATAAGTCTAAGTATATAGATAATGTACTAAAGATATTTAGTATTTAAGATATCAGATACATGTAAAGTATTAAAGATATCCATTACTCTATGTGTGAGTTGATATTTGAGTTTAAGATGATAAAGATATAACTTTGGAAGTAAATCCTAATTAAGGTTTATTTACTTAGAAGAATATCATTTAGGATTAAAAAGGTTCCACAGTAGCAATGGTTATTAATTGAGCCATAATACATTTTTTATTTAGTAGAAATGATTAATTCGATCAACAAGTTCTTTAGTGAACTTGATATAGTTTCTTTGCATTGCTCAAGATAGTAATGTACTGTAGAACATTAGAGCCATTGAACATGCATAAGGAGCTAATGTCTCATTAAAGATCTAAGAATGTGTTTAGGCAAATTTTCTTAATTATGATGATAATTAAGATGGGAGTTGTAAGATTTAAGTAAGTGCTCACTATAGAGAATCTTGTAGAATTCTCTCATCAGGCCACTATTCTATCAGTAGAATAATCTTCATATAGTGATATGGTATGAAATACTTAAAAGATTGGCTTAATGCAAGTGGGAGATTGTTGGTAGCCAATCGCTTTGGTTATAATTTAGTGACAAATTGTTTAAAGACAATCTTTATCTTGTATATGTTTAGATGTATATGATAAATTCATGGAATAATTGTACATTGAAATGAAATTATAATGAGATTATAATTATGAGATTCATATTGCATTTATGTATTATTCCTAAATGTTCCTAGTAATTGTTCTATTAAGATTGAACATTAATAGAACGTAAAAAGACTACTATACGTTTTGTTTCTCTTTATGAAGGAAGCAGTTGATCTTTGTTAATGAGCATTTTATATTGATTTTAGATACATAATTTGCTAAACTCTTATCCATTTAATATTTAAATTGCACTAATTAAGAGTTATTTGTTTTAATTCTAGGCACATATTAGATTTGGTACCTTTAAAAGCCTAAAGCAAGGAAAGCCATTACAGGAAGCAAGACCCAAAACGTTAACGTTTTGGCAAGGAAAAGATAGTGAAAAACGAAGGAGGGCATAAGTTTTATGTGGGACCATAAAACCATTTCAAAAGAAAACATTGATTACATAGAGCAAAAGAGAGGCTGGCAGCGCAGAGAAGGACAAAAGAGATGAGTTTGCGTGACTAAGGGTGGACCAAATACTCTTAGAAAATCATTCAATACCTAGAAGACAATAGCAGGTGACATAACCAAGGAATGAAGAGCTGGCCGTGGAGAAGGAAGGTGCATGAATAAAGTGGCAAGAAGGTGGACCAATAATGTTTATTAGTCACATCAATGAACAGGGAAGAAAGGAGAGTAGCGCTACAGTGAAACAAAAGCAAGAGAGGAATAAAGTGAATCGTGCATGAATAGGAGTGAACCGCAACTATTTATTTATCACAGCATCATTAAACTCACGGACGTAACCCTCGAACAACACAACAACATACGCAGTCTCCATTCACGCAAGTGTCCAAAGAAGATAGCGACTTGGCCAAAGCTTTTCAATCCCAGCGGGTACGGTTTTGTTGGGATTTCATTTATTTTTATTCCTTATTTGTTTTAATTTTTATGGATTTACTTAATGCAATTATATACTATGACTATGATTTGTGATGCATTGATGGATATGTATGAGTAATTTTGTTTTTGGTTTAGGTTATGATCGATATTGGATTAGGACAATTTTTGTGGTATTAGTTTTTGTTTGATTGAATGCATATTTAGCCTAATTTAGCTTGATCACCTAGATTAAGGCCTTATTTGATTAAATACCATAACCAATGGGATTTAATTTTTAGGAAAATCAATTAAGCAACATACTTGAGACTAAAGTGTAGACCAACCTTAGGATCTTATACGAGGATACCTAGGATTAACGAACTTAATTTTAGGCTTCTTGTAGTGAATGCCTTTTGTTCCGAATTATCTATGAACTAAGTGGGTAACTTGGATTTAGACGAGAAGGGAATTTCTATAAACATCGGGTTCGACTTGCTTAAGTGAAGTAATTTCTAGATCAATCCACCGTTACAATTTTTAGTGTCCAATCCAATTGAAATCCAATACCTTAGCCAATTTCTATCATTTGATTAAATCTAGTCATTTTTAATTCATACTTTATATCTTGCAGATTTTCTTGATTCGCTTATTTTATTTTATTTTCAAATCAATCAATTCTTGATCGTCTGAGTAATTTTGAATCGTTTAATTTAATTGTCTTATGTGTTGGAATCCTTTGGGTAGGATATCCAGTTCTTACTGTTTTATATTACTTGTCGACAGGGTACGCTTGCCTCTAGCTAGTCTAGATAGAATTTAATTTATATTGCTTTGTTTAGACTGTAACAATCTCATAGGTTTAATTAAACAACTATGTGAGTGCTTCTTAAAGAACAAGTTTACTGAACAAACCTAATTTGAGAAACCTAGTTAGAACATTACTTCTATGTCTATAGAATTCTTATTGTAATGATTGTATAAGTGATTATTTGACTTGAGATCTCCAAAGTTATCGTGTATAGGGATTGCTACATTTTGATACTATTTATGACCTATTCAATCATAGGTTGTTCAATTAGTAGTCACTGGATGTAGCATAAATTATATGGAGATAGTTATGTAATCAAGATAGGATTCATCACCTTAACGTAATTAGGGAGAATATTTCGTTGTTCTCGATTAGTATTATTTTGAGAAATCCTTGGCCAGGGTGAAATGACGCTATGTAAATAATTTACAAATGTCATTAATCGAATCGATAGCTAATGGCAGAAAACTAATATGATTAAACTGAAAACAGAGTAGACATTAATTTCATGTTCTATGTCTACTGAGAACATTGTATAATGAAATAATTGAATTATACAAAAAAAATCGTGCATGGAAAGGTTAGTCAAAACCACTTTGACATTCCTAAATTTGGGTGGTCATGACGCATTGCTAGATGTCAATCTTGATCAATGATTATAAATTGTTTAATTGGAGAATTAAAGATAAATTAAAAGGAGTTTTAATTTATCTAATTATAATTATCAATTAGAATTAAAATTTATAATAATTGCCAAAATATTTGAGAACCTAATGGGTCTCATATATAGAATGAGTTAAAGAGAACAAAGTTAATTTAATTAAGTTGGACTTGATTGTAAAGTTTGAAAAACTTTATGATTAAATTTGAGATATTTGATAAATAAGGATCAATATGAGATATTGAATCTTATATGGGCATAATTGGTATTTAATAAGAATTACTTGTAATTCTAATTAATTTTAATTTTAATTAAAATTTAATTTCAATTAAATTACTAAAACGTCCAAAGCTTATTATAAATAGGCTTAAGCTCTATGGAGCTAGCACTTCTTGCTTAATCCTCTCTATAAGAGTTAGAAAGTTCTCTCATCATGTTCTATAGATACCGTTGGAGGTCGGATATTTGTGTGGCTACGTTGGTTGAGACAAACTAGTTTTGGAAATAGTTCGAGGGATATGACAAGATTATTATTAAGCTTCAAAATAAGGTACAAATTAAGTTTTTGCTTTATTATAGTTTGTGTTAATCATTTTATAAAATGAAAGAGATCTTGGTTTTCAGGAAATCAAAAATTCTGAAAAATTTTCGTAATTATTCTACTACGGTCAGAATCAAATTCTGACTCACTTTCCCAACAAGTATGATATTTTCCTTATAGTAGTGATTAATTACTTGAATCAAAACTAAAAATAATCCTTTTGCTAGAGATTGCTCTAATATGTTTAAATATTATTTATTTTACTCTCTTATTATTTTGATCATTCTAGCTTAAATTAAAAAGATTCTCGTTTTTATTTTATTATTTTATGGAGAAGTAACCTAACTCAATATATATGGAAACGACCTTACTCATCTCTACAAATAAAATATTTTTAAAATAGAAATTTATTTTTACTTGATTTGTCACCCATCAAAATTCGAGAGGCTAGCAAGCAAAATAGAGAGGATTGAATGGTAAAACACAATAAACCTAAAACTCAAGAGAATTAAGGAAAGATATTAAATTTGAGAGTAGAAAATATAAGTATACAAATGAAAAAAAGTTAAATTTCTAAAATAACATTTTAATAGGTAAATCCAATGGAATCAACGTGACGTTGTAGCAAAGAAATAATGTAAAAATGACAAGAGAAGAAGGGATCAATAATTCTAGCATGATATGTTTAAAGCTAAAGAAAGCACAAATGTGAGTTGAAGTTTAAAAAGTTGCAATTTAGAATTGCAATGTATTCACCAAAACCATAAGAGAAGGTAGGTTAAATATTAGACCAAGAATTCGTACATGAGAGCTTAAAGATGCATATTTGATCATATTTAATATATTTTGCTTGATATTTTATACTTTTATTATATATTTAGTACTTAATTCGTTTCAAGTACATTTATAAGTTATAATTACTGTCATGAATCAAAAGGAGAAAATTTTAAATAAAAATGTGACATAAAACGAAGATTTGAAGTAAATAAGGGGTAAATAACTGTGTCTGAGGTTGTGTAAATCTCTTAATCCATGGAGAATCGCAAATTCTGAAGATTTTGAGATATACAAAGTTCAATACACGCTTGTGTATCTCCTAAAACTCTATAAATTACTATAAAAATATGTGAACAGAGGTCAATGGGGAGAGTAAATATTCGAAGATGATTCTAGATGAGGAGAACGTGCGGAAGGAGCAACATTGATTTAGAAGATGTGGAATATGCAAAAAAATCATCGACAAATTCAATAGTTTACAACATCAAATTTTTACCTTGCAAGAACATTTAATAGAAGAGAGAGAGATTTAAAATTACGATCACTTTGTTTTTAAAAGGTATAATTTGTTAAATAATTTGTTTAGTTGTTTCTTTATATATATATATATATATATATATATATATTTACCTCAAAAGGACCTTTGTCTCAAGGAATGATGAACTTAGAAGATTACAAGTATCCTGTATGTTGATCATTTGCTCCAAACTCCTGCGTGAAGAAATTGTTCGAAATGGTAATTTCAATTAATTAAGCATTAACTTCGACCTAAATAAAGGGCCACACTAACAAATCAAAAGTGGCAGAAAGATGAAAGGGTATGCAAGAATTTCTAGGGTTGGAAACGTAGCTAGCTGTACCCACATCTATTATTTATAGCATCGGAACCAACCTACTTGGGTGGGTATTTTACTTTTTTACTTTTTCTTTAGGTCGTTCCTTCAAACTTGAGATTGTACTATTTTCCTTATTTATTAAATTAGGAATCTAGTTCGGGATTTTCGTCGTATTTTTACAATTTCAAATGTTACCTCATCTTCGCCTTTTGAATTTGAATGAAGTTAGAATATTTAAAAATAAGTGTCTAGAACAATGCACTTATTTCTTCAATTATGTTTGACTGCTGTTATTTCTAGTCTCTTCAATTTATGTTTAAATTAAAAAGTGAAGTATTTATTAGAAAATTTGATAAAGAGGAAACGTCGTACCACAATGTTAGGTCACAAATACTGACAAGGACACGCGTGAGTAATTTATACAAACCCAAATCAATATTTTATAGGTGTGTGGGAGTGGGAGAGATAGGCTCTATTTATAGGAAGATTAATTTAATTTAATTTCAAAAATCAAAAGCCTTACGCGCACTAGGCGACAAATCTCCGGCGGCCACTAGAGGCCAAATTTGCATACTTAAAATTGAGAAAATTTTATCACCGCCTCAAAAATGGGGTGTCCTTGTTTTTGCATAAATCGATGGTGGGCTCAAAAGCGGGATTTGAAGGGAACGCCTTAGGGTGACGCACGCTCACTAGGTCTACGAAATCTTAATTGGTCTACCTAAGGAACGATACAATACACGTGGGACGGTGAAGAGATGTCCAAGAATGATTCGGAATTTAAGCTGTAATTTCTCAAATCGTTTCATAGTCACTCGTAAATCTTCTTTTTTCTCTCTTGCTTGTTTTGTCTCCGTTATAGCTGTCCTCCGCTTTATAGTGTCTTGGAAAATGGTTTCTACAGGTCTTACAGTGGACAATTTCTTCCAGTCAAGGACAGGGAGCCACATTCAAGATATGAAAGCAACATAAAAATCTTATCAGAACTATTGCAAGATGCCATGTTTGTTAGCCACAGAACGGTTTGTGATCATCTGCATTGGCTGTTACAGATATTTTAACCAATGATTTTAAATTAAATCTAAAGTGATAAGAGATTTAAAGTTTAAAATATTAAATTAGTATTAGATTGTCATAAAATCAATTAAAAATTAAATAAAATTAAAAATATTAAAATATGATTAATAAAAATTGTTGATACTCTTCATAAAAATTTAAAGTTTAACTATAAAAAAATAAAAAATAAAAGTTAATTAATTTATTTTAATTTATAAAAATGACGGTTTACAAAAATTAACCAATTATCTAATAAACTAATCGGCTTCTAGTAATAAAGATTGTTAAAATAAGGAGTAACTCTGTGTCTTTTGGCAATAATTCTTAGGCATTTTGGCAACTATCCATCTTATTATTCAAATATGTTTAAAATCTTGAATTCTACCACATAAAGAGTAACTCGCGTCCCTCTACTCCTAGCAGGTTGACACCAAGATTTTGATTTGTTGATTCATTGGATATAACTTTAACTTGTCTCTATTGAATGTTAAAAAAGAGACAAGAAGAATATGAAGAAGGGGCAGAAAGTAGCATTTAATTAAGGCACAAGGCATGCTTTGAAAAAACAAAAAAGGTTATGGCGGGATGAAAAATTGCTAATAATTCAAATACTTCGCATTTGATTTGAGACAACACTTTACCCTTTGAAGTTTCGATGTGGCAGACAATTGCTTTCTTACTTGAACCAACGTTAGTTTGAGACGAGAAGACCCTAAATCTCTATGTATATATAAATAATAGTTTTCAAAAATTGCGGATGTTATCAAATTCTCTATGCATTTGGAATTCATCATAGTGAGCGACATGAAGCATCTAAAATACAAATTACTTAGTACTTCTTAAATCTAAGACAACCATCTATGCATCAATTACAGTTTTGATGGTATCTGAATGTGTCCTTAATTTATATTTTGAGTTTTGAAAACAAAGAATGATCAATTTGGTAGTACCCTAAGTTACATTTTCAATCTTGGTCTTAATCTTTAAACAGCATAATGCACCCATTTCATACAATAGAACTGTAAAAGTTTTAGAATTAGAATTTAGATTGTCAACTTTTTTATTTACATAAAATTACTATTGAATTTCTTACTCAATTTAATAAGTTTAAATAAAGACGTTCCTCATAACTCTCATAGATAGGATAAGAGATGAATTACAATTTCCATGAATTACAATTTCCAAAATTGTAATTCATCTCTTATCTTATATATTAAAATTTTAATTTCATTTTAGTGAAATGCGGCCTCAATGATCGTATGTATCAGAGGGCTATTTTTAATAGGGAATTCCTTTTTGGTGTACCGTTAAATTTCCAAATAATAGGACCTATGAACAGTAATTTTATGCTTGAATCATGTGAACAGCCAGCAATTAATTCATGATGATTGAATATAATACGATTCTGAGATGAAATTGGCAAATATGGACATCAAGTAATTAATGAGGATTAACAATACAAGCACATCACATTTGGCCAATCCCGACTTCTATGAATATATATGGTACTTATTCTCGTCGCCGATGGCCAATGGTACATTAGTACAGAATCTCTGATGGTTTTTTTTTTTTTGTCTCTAATAATAGAAAAGGATGGAAGAATAGGCCTGGTATCCGAAGAATTAGGTCAAGGCTTAAGATTACCGATGTTGTGCCTTAGGGCTGACGTCAATGGACTCTTGGAATTGAAGAACAATTGTCGCTTCATCAGACTTTTTCTTTTTCTTTTTATATGTAATCACTCTTTTTCTTAAGATTAAGAGACGTCAAATCACTCATTTTTCTATAATGCATAAAAAACTTTGAACAGTTTAATATTTGGGACATATAAATTTAATTTCCCCAAATTTATTATAATTACAAGTTCTGTCGGAAATGAAATTTCTGGATGCCTTGTACTACATTAAAAAAAAAAGGTGCAGGAAATGTTAATGATTGGTAGGAAGTGGCGCTGCAGCCGAAGAAACTTCAACTAAAAAAAATTAAGAACAGATGAGAAAGAAATAAAAAACATTAAGAAGGTGAATTATATTTTTTTCCAACAAAACGAAAAATGGTGAAAATAAGCAATGGAATTATATAGACATTAAGTTTAAAGACCTGAAAACAAAAACTAAACCTCAGAAAATAGAGATTGGAATCAGAATGAAAACATTATCAAGCTTTACTTAGAGTGGGAGTTCAGAAAATATAGATTGGAATCAGAATGAAAACATTATCAAGCTTTACTTAGAGTGGGAGTTGGAGAAATTTCAACATAAGCAAAGAAGGTTAATTACAAGTATGTAAGTAAATTAAAATTGGTGGCAAGTAAACAGAAAAAAAATGAAGACGGTGTGTTTAAGAAAATTGCACCTTCTTAATATTATTTATCTTCTTTAATCCCTTTTTTATTGGTGTATTTAACTAATTATTCATCATCGTAAACTTTGATACAGAAACCTATATCATATTATTTCCTATTCAATTAATCCAGAGAATTAAGCATTAATGAAAATAATTAACCCCAATTATGAAGCACAGTTAATATATAGTACTTAAGCAGCCGCATCAATGTAAATATTGGGACTAAATCCAAATTTTGTTATCCATTAGCATATTCTTCAATCAGATCGCCTATGAGAACTATATTAATTGGACATTTTATACTTGTATTAACATCTAGTTGTTTCCATCATCTTGAACTATAGTGATGGTTGATGAACTGACTATTATCAAAAAGGGAGTAGCTACATTATAAAAAACTATTTAGTAGTCAATTGATGATAGAGATGTATGGTGCTTTTAATATCTAGGTTTCGTTTAGCACGCAATGAGAGGCATTCGCTAGACCCTTTTAGAACATATTCACTTGGTATGGATTGACGCCTATATTTCAATAAACCTCCTCGAGCACTTCATGAAATGATTTACTTTCCTTTGAGTCCCATCAAATTAGTAGATAAACCCCAACACCTAACCAGAATACAGCGCCATTAGAGCACAAAGAAAAATGTTTATAATGTGAAAGAAATTAATTTGTTTTGTCCTAGACTACTAATGATGGAAGCATAAAACAAGGTGCATACTTACAATCAATGTATTACAGAGAAGAGACAAAACAAAATATTTCTATTAAGTTTTCTCTTAAAGAAAACTTGTAGAAGGACTACGCAATTACTTTTGTAATCGATATGATAAAGTGGTTTCACGGGAAATGTGGGGAAGAACAAAGTGCAAACTAGGGCAAAAGCAAAAGAATTAAAAAGGGAGAAGGTGAAGTTGATTTTACTGAGGGCTTACAGTGTCACAAGAAGTCAAAAGTTGCTCCAAGTACTCAGTTCCTAGATCCTCTAACACCAGCACTTGTTCATCTTTCCTAACCTTGTTACTCCCGTTTTTTCTTGTCACTGCTCTTCTTTCCACGTAGTGCTTCTTCTTTAGTACCTCCACTGGTGAGCATTTGACGTCTTTGAAACCGCAGTTCAACTCTGCCAGTGACTCGCTTACTTTCTCTACCGGAAAATTCAGCACTGCTTTCGCGCCCTGAACGGTTAGTGCTGCTTGGTCGTAGGCTAGCGCCGCTTCTTCGGCAGTGTCAAATGTACCTAGCCAAACTCGAAGACCATGTCTAGTTGAATCTCTGATTTCTGCTGCATATTTGCCCCATGGTCTCTTTCTCACCCCCCTATAGCCCTTTTCCTTCGAATTTGTTAATTTTGCGTTGAAAATATGTTCTTGCCCTTTGATTTCCTTTGAGAAGTTAAATTGCTGTGAGTTATTGGATTGCTTTTCTTCAACCTCCATGGGGGTTTTCGATTCTGCATCTTTGTGGGACGTTGGAGTAGTGAAGCTGATTGTCTTATGACTAGAGTCACCGGAACTAACTGGAGAGGACCAACCAGGGTTTAAGAGAAACTCATCCCAAAAGAATGGATCGAAGGGGCCAAGGTAACGAGTTTGTGGATGTGACGATTCCAGGTTCGGATGGTTTAGTGGATTACAATCCATCTTCTGCTGAAAATAACAGATTTAGATCAGTTGTGTTTCCTGTTTTCGATTTTGTTGGGTTGATTATCCTATCATTCGCATCTCACAGATTTTTATAGACACAGGAAGGATCAAAAGGCATAGAAGGTCAATGAAATTATGAGGAGCTAGCTAAAAAACTAATTGACTTTCGGGCATTAAATATAAGTACTTGTCCAACTTGCCAATTTTGTGGAAACGATATTGTTTAAGTAGCCCGTTTCTATCAATCATATAATGTTTGATACAAGACTTCAAAACGTAGCCCTAACTTCTTTTTTCTTTTTATATTGGCGAACCGCAGCCACAATTCTACTACCTTTGGAGTACACAACAAATAAATTTTCCAGTATATATAATAAGTTAAAAATTTTATACTTTCAATAAATTATTTAATAAAATAGTTATTTAAGATCAAGTAAAAATTCAATTTAAGTAACATTTAAAAGTTGTAATGTATTTTCACTTTTGATAATCGTTTTCTTCAAAATTGAGGTGAGTTAGAACCCCCCACTCTAACATCTTATTAGTCAAATTAACATGCAAGTTTGACTTGGTTTATATGTATTAAGACATCAACCTTCTTTTAATACTTTGAGCTTCATTTGATACATGATAGAATTTCAATTTTATTAATCGATAGGATGAAAATGTAGCTAAACTACGATGGTGGGAGAAATTAAGGATAATCATGAGGTGTTTGATAGTCAAA
The DNA here is from genome assembly GCA_027563595.1 of Erythroxylum suave. Taxonomy (NCBI): domain Eukaryota; kingdom Viridiplantae; phylum Streptophyta; class Magnoliopsida; order Malpighiales; family Erythroxylaceae; genus Erythroxylum; species Erythroxylum suave. The sequence continues at coordinate 16,331,418 of JAOSBN010000004.1, read as the reverse complement.
TTAAGTACAAGTAAGAAACTATTGTTTTAATTTCATACACCAATATCTAAATTAGTAATAAATGAATTTTTCATTCAATAAATTACTAAATAAAAGTACTTCATATTAAGAATAGAAAATAGGGTGATGTTTAAATATATGCTTCGAATTTATTTATCAAAATACAAATGATTACTTATAATGAATTGGCTTGTTAAGAATCCTAATCATTAGATTAACTTCCAATGTTAATATACAAAATTTTAAATTAAACCCTAAGGAATCAGTGATGATAACGTTATCATGCATACATCAATATTTAAGTGTAAAAATCAATTTATTTTGAATTTTTTAAAGAGAATTTAATCACTAGTATAACCTTTGATATGAAATTGAGATGAAGATTTTTTTTCAAGCCTTTTCTTATAATGAATGATCAAATTATGCCTATTAAATCATTCCGATGAAGCTAATTTGGTATCACAAAATAAAGTAATCCACATAAACAATGAAATGAAGAAGTTATTCCATAGAATAATTGTGAGATCACAAATTTAGATTTGTTTAATTTTAGATTTTTTAATTCAATATCTAATCTTTAAATTTTTTTTAAATTTAGTTAGTAATATTTAATTTGTGCAACCCAAATTAGAAAATTGTCTTTGTTAGTTGTTGATTGATTTGACATGATCAATAAATATCATGTAAGTGTCCTTCTATTAGTCACATCAACAAATAGCTAACGTAGATAACATTTTCATTTTAATTAAAAGGTTAATCACTAAATTAGGAACTTAAAAAATTAAACACTAAAATTTAAAAAACATATAAAAGATTAAATATCTTTAAATGTATTATCTCAATAATTATCAAGTGAAATTTGATATTTAAGTTAAACATATATATGCATTAATTTGCATAGTTTTAAGTAAAAAAAGATGAGTTTAAACTAACAATTTTAAGTTAATAAGGTTATGACTACTGAATTGTGGTAGTAAATTTTCATATTATTATTGGTGATTAGTGTGATATTGGTGAGTTATTGTGGTGATAATGTATTGTGAGAGGAATGAATTAGAGAGGAAAATAGAGCTTGGAAAAATTTATTTAAAAAAAATAGAAAAATACCACATAATTCTATGAATAACTTGTTGGACCAATGGAGGTTGACAAATTAAATCCTTCTATGTTTTGATAATAATAAAATTTATAGAATTGGTTAAGA
>JAOSBN010000004.1:16303561-16328076 GCA_027563595.1 Erythroxylum suave | reverse complement strand
GGTATATTAGGTAGTTTGTATTTATTAGTTTACGTTCCATCCTAAACCTCCCAAATCGGAGGTTTCTTATTTTCACTATTTAGGATGGAATGGAACGTAACATGAAACCCTCCACTTCCATCCCATTCCATTCCATTTTATTATAAAACTTCCTTCCAAATGATGGAAGTATGTTACGTTCCATTCCATTTCATCCTCAACTCCTCAACCAAACCTAGCCTTAGTCTTTTACTTTTATAGAGGGTAGCCTCGATTGAAGCAACAAATTTTATAAGGACATCTTCAAGATGTTGATACTCCTTTGCTGCTATTGTTGTAGAAATCTAGGTGGAGCATGATCATTCCATGTAAAGTGGTAATAACTGCTCCACTTTGGATTATAAGTATTCTCGTACATCTTCACTATCCAAAATAACAATGAGTTAAAGAAATTCATGTACTGGTAGGTGGTAGGGGTATCTTGAGGACATCTCTCCATACAAATAGATGCCCCCATTTATAGTTCAATGTCTAACATTCATAATTAGGGTGATCAGCCCCATGAATATCAAAATATGCCGTAAATATTAATTGAGCTTTTGATTACATGCCACCAAGCCTCTCCTTATAAGCTTCCAAAGTTGCCATAAGTAATAGCATACCTTAATCCCCCCGTCTTTATCCTTTGATTGTGTTTGGAGGCTATAATGATGAATACCAAATCCTCCAAATAAACCCCAAACAAGTGATTAAAAAAGTGAGCTATAAAAATAAAAATAAAACTACCTTAAAATGACTAGATTAATAAAAACAAGATTTTCCTAATGTTATAGTCTTTGGCAACGACGCCAAAAACATGATTGATATGATTTATGTTTTAACTACAAGCATACAATGTAATTGTAGTTAGCACTTATTAGTACGAGTTGATCCCACAAGGACTAGAATTAACTAGCACTTACCGTATCTCTATTATCTATTCTAATAAATTATAGTGCTTACAATTAATCAAATACAAAATTAAAACAATAAACCAAAATAAATTGACATAATTGACTAAGTAGAACATACATTAAACTAAGAAACAATCAAAGTAGATAGTAGTAAATATAATTTGAACCCCCTAGGACTTCTTATGAAATCATGATTTCATTAATCAATTTAATCCATAGGTCATTAAATCGTGAAATTCCTCAATTATGCTAATATCTTTATTAATACTATTAACATCTAATCCTATGTTAATTAATTGAAATCTCATTCTAATTAAAACTCCTAAAATGCAATCAATTTATGAATTTCACTATTAAGTTTGACCATAATCCAAAAGATTTATGTTGAGCTATTTATAAGTTTGCATGTAACTCCTTTCAATTATGCTAGGTCTATTCATATAAAGGATTTTTCAATCTCAATTTCATGAATCAACATGCTAGCAATATTAATTTAAGAATAATTAAAAACACATAATTAAATCTTAATAAAACTAAAGAATGAATTAATGAAAACAAAATCATTACAAGGTCTTCTGAAGTTCATCTTATCCAAGTATCAACAAAGGTTCAGTTCATAATTATAGAAAACATAACATTAAAATTAAAGGAAAAATAGAAAACTAAAAGAAATATGATGAAATCCCTTTTAATCTTTGCAAAATCCACTTTAGATCATGGAAATACACTCTATATGTATTTCTTTGATTGTTCTTTGTTTTCTTTCGGCATCCTAGGTTGTCAATTTATGTTCTTTGTTTTCTTTCGGCATCCTAGGTTGTCAATTTATGTTTCCCGAGCCTCTTCTTTTACGTTTTCTCTTAATTTGATCTTTAATAGTTTGAAATTAAGGTTCTAGGAAATACACAGTCACCAATACAGGCATTTGTGGTGACCGTATTGATTAAAAATCATGAAACCCTTAAATCTGGAGCAAAGACGAGCCTAAAATGTGCATACAAGCATGGGACACATTTGAGGAGATTAGGTCAGGATTCAATCCCGCATGCAACAAAATAGTTACAATTTTTTTGTATTTAATGTTTTGAAAGACAAGATCACTAAAATTCTATAAAATGTTTATCACATAAATCATAATAAAGAATGAATCTTAATTCGTACCTCATTTTGAAGTTTGATCATATTCTCGTTATATTTTTCGAGCTATTTCCAAAAATGACTTATCTCAACCACCATAGTCGTATAAGTGTCTGACCTCTAATGATATCCATAGAATGAGTTGAGAAAACTCTGTAACTATTGCAAAGAGGATTATGGAAGGAGTACTAGCTCCATTAGATCTTAAGCCTATTTATAATAAGTTTTGAACACTCTATTAATTTAATTAAAATTAAATTCTAATTTCAAATAAATTTTAATTAGAATTACAAATTATTATAACTGAATACCAGTTATGCCCAAGTAAGGACCAGTATCTTGTATTGATCATTATAGATTAATATCTCATATTTAACCATAAAGTTTCTCAAACTTTATAATCAACTCCAATTTGATTAAAATATCTTTGCTCTCTTCAACATATTCTTTAGGTGTGACCCATTAGGTTCTCAAATATATTAGCTATGGATATAAACTACAACCCTAAATCATATTTAGGATTAGATAAATTAAACTCATTTAATTTATCTGTAATACTCTAATTAAACTATTGATATTCATATATCAAGAATGACATCTAGCAACACAATATGACCACCTATATATTTAGAAATGTCAAAATAGTTTTGACTAACCTTTCCGTGCATGAATTTTTTGGTATAATTCTATCATTTCATTATATAATGTTCTGATTATATATAGAGCACGAAATTAATGTCTACTCTACTTTAAGTCTAATCATATTAGTTCTCCATCACTAGCTATTGATTCAATTAATGACATTTTTAAAACTATTTACAAAGCATCATTCCACCTTAGCTAAGGATTTCTTCAATTAATACTAATCAAGAACAATGAAATGTTCTCCCTAATTACTTTAGGGTGATGAATCCTATCGTGATCACTCAACTACCTCCATATAGTTTATGTTACATCTAGTAACTACAAACTGAGCTATCTTTGATTAGAAAAGGTCATAAGTAGTATGAAAACATAGAAATTTCTATACAAGATAACTTTGGAGATCTCAAGTCAAAGGATCACTTATACAATCATCACAATAAGAATTTCCATAAACATATAAGTAATGTTCTAAATGGGTTTCTCATATGGTTTCAGTTTAGTGAACTTGTTCTCTAACAAGCACCCTCACATTTTAAAGTATCTTTATACTTTAGTCTATGAGGTTGACTACTTCCTTCATAAGAAAAAACATAATGTACGCTAGTCTTTTTACATTATATTAATGTCTAGTCATAATAAAACAATAACTACAAACAATATAGGGATAATACAAAAATGTAACATAAATCTCATAATTATAATCTCATCATAATTTCATTTACAATGTATACTTATCCCATGAAATTTATTATATGCATCTAAATATGTACAAGATAAAGAATGCCTGTAAATTATTTTGTCACTAAACTACAACCAACCGATTAGCTGTAAGGCATAAACCAACAATCTCCTACTTGTACTAAGTCAATCATTTAAGTATCTTATACCATATCACTATATAACGATCCTGCTACTATTGGGATATTTATTTAATGAGAGAATTTTACAAGATTCTCTATAGTGAGCAATTGTTTAAATCTTACAACTTTTATCTTAATTATCATTATAATTAAGAACAATTGTATAAATACAGCCTTAGATCTTTAATGAGACCTTAACTCCTTTTACATGCCTAATGGGTCTAATGTTCTATAGTATATTACTGTATTAAACAATGTGGGGAACTATATTAAGTTCATTAAAGAACTTATTGATCCAATTAATCACTTCCTTTAAATGAAAAATGTATTATGGCTTAATTAGTAGCAATTGCTACATTGAAACCTTTCTAATCTTAAAATGATATTATTCTAAGTAAAATAAAACAAAGATGGATAAACTTCTAAAGTTAATATTCATATAACCTCACATTCAAACATCAACTCATACATAGAATGATGGATATCTTTAATACTTTACAAGTATCATATATCTTAAACACTAAACATCTTTAGTGCATTGCTTATATACTTGGACTTCGAATAGGTAAACAACTTCAAATATATCTTTATAGATCTAATTCCTAGAATTAAGTTGTTATCTTTTCATATCTAACAAGATTTGTTCTTGGACAATTGTATTTTCAATAATTTAAATTTAGAATTGTTGTTATCTATAAATAATATGTCTATTTATACTCTTAATAAATAGGACAACTATACTCCTACTAACCTTCTTGTAGACATGATAAATTCACAATCATATCTAAAGCAAAATCTTTGAATTTGTCATGAAAATGAATCTTTTAACGTCTTATAGCCTTTCATTTATAGATCAAATGTATCAATAAAGGCACTAGTTCCAATTGGAAGTATTGAAGTTTTAATCTTATATTTCTCCCACTACTTATCTTGAGAACCGTTATCCTATAAGTATACAATTGAAAGAAAAATTTGTTTAATAGGTCTATAAGATTATATCCAATCTTTTGGATATCTTATAACCTTTTGTCACCCAATTTAGTTGTAATTTAAATGGATAATACATGCTTTAACTAAGTATCACATCCTTAAATCCTTAATTTTGACTCTTTCAAATTGATCTTACTAATTGATCTAGTTAAAACTATCGAAGGTAAGTCATTATATTAGGCATGGCTACAAAAGAAATAATAATGCATCATACAATATCTCATATTGTATTTTCCTCCTTACACAAATCTATACTCTTATGAAATTTAATGTGAAGGTACTGACTAAAGAATCTCATTCCTTGTAGTTAACCAAAAATTTAAAACTCATTAAATCATTTTTATCAAAGTGCTTCAACATTCTCAACGCTAAATTTCTACTTATATTTAAACAATTTAAATTTTTAAATAATTATTTCATTTAATACATTTGACTATATTACACAAAGTCACTAACAACCTAATGAAATATGAGTATCATTCTTTTATGAATTGTTATTCCATCTAATACATTAGAAGTATAATTTAACAATTTAATATCATTATCATCCTTGCACCAAAGGTTGATTTTGTTATTATTCAAATTATCAAGTTTTAGAAATTTCATGTGGTTCATAATCAAAAGGATACAAGTATCCTTGTATATAACTTTATGATTCTCATCATGTTGATTTAACCAAAGTGTCATAAAAGCATAATCTTGATTATCCAACTTTTTATTCTTTCCACCTATGTTAAGAACAAGTATCTTTTAATCCAACACATATAAACAACTTGTATAAAATTGGATCAACAACTTTCACTCAACAATCTATTTCTTATAATGCATTGAACATTATAATAATGTTACAATTTGAATTAATGATGATATACTCATAAGCATAAACTAGATATATATGATCTATATCATATCATGTACAGGCAAGAAAAGTTAAGCAGTCATTTTTCTTCTAATGACTACTAATATCATATTATAGCAAGAAAATGTCTTTATTTGTAGACCATAATTTTTTTTTTACTAGAGTAAATTGAATGAAACAATTTCATCAAAGTATTACACCTTTCAGCTGTTCTCTATGCAACCTCTTGCATCTTTCTATCATGGTGTTGACATACATCTTACACATTGTCATCAAAGTTCATAAAAAATTAGTCAATTCAAAATGTCATTACATTTCATAAAAAATTTGTCACTTAAAATGTCATTACATTTTGACATCCATATGATTTTGACATATCTATAAAACTTTAACATCAAATCCTCAACGGGAATTATTAACAAAATTGCATAATGGACATATAATTTTTTCTATCAAACTTGAGCACTCTTCTCAAACATAATCCAATGTCCAAGAAATTTGGTTGATTGACTCTTAGTATCAGCTATATTAAACAAGATAAATTACACTCATAATAAAATATAAAAGTAAGAAAAACAAGTAATTGATTATATGCCATAACTACTAAATGAGATTAGGACTACAATCATGCACTTAATTACTCCCACTATTTTATTCAAAATAGTAGATCTCACTAATATTTGGAAATATTACTCTAATCTTTCTAATGCGCTAAGATGCCATTCAAATTTATTTGATCTAGAGTTTGCTCAACAAACCAACTAAACTTAAATATGGTAGATAACAACTTTATCAATCACATTTAATGTGATTCCTACATCCGTTAGGTGACAACTATTGCCAAAATGTATTTTATATGTTATTGCTAATTGTGCCTCTAAATTTATGTGATCATGATTTTGTTTATCCAAATCGCACAAAGTTAGTTAAGTAAAACCCATTGTCATAAGACTAAATATATTCAGGTTAAACTGGCCTAGAGTTTGCTCAACTAGACTAACAATAAACAAAACTATGGTTTATACTTATAACAATAGAAGGCAACATTCACATTTAAAACATGTACTTAACAATTTTAACGGGAGATTTAATTATGTGCATCTCATCAAACAGAAAATTACTATAAAATATCGTAAATATAAAACATACAATTTATCATGCATCAAATATATATATATTAAACATATAAATAAATTATGTAACTCGTCCACTCATAATCAAATTTTATGCATGAAAGATCAAGCTTCATTTGATTTTAATTATTGATCTTCATAATCTAAAAAAAAATATTTTAGTTTGATTTGAAAACATTTTTCAAATTCAATTATAAACTATTTCCAATTATCTTGACTCCTTTAAAAAATTAATTAAAATCAAATTTCAATAAATTATGCTTCTTACTTATTATAATTTAGAAAACTCTTTTCTAAAATTATATAACTAACACATTCTAATCTAATTAGAAAAATATTTCTAATCTAAGTAGAAATTACTTTTCCTTAATTAGAAAAATACCTTTTCTAAATTATAATAAGTAACACTTTCTAATCCAATTAGAAAACTATTTATAATATAATTAGGAATTAATTTTCCTTAATTAGAAAAATACTTTTTAATATTAAAAGGATGTTACTTTTAAAATTAAATAAAATATTTTATTTAATTAAGAAAATCATTTTCATTATTTATTTAGAGATTGATTTTATAGTTTATTAGAAAGCCCTTTTCTTACTAAATTAGAACTAATTTTCAAAATCATTATAAAACTCAATTTTCTCAATTAATATATGGAAACACTTTTTAAAATTTAATCAAAGAAATTTGATTGATATTGTTTTATATCAATATTAAAAATTTACCATAAGTGGATGACGTAGTTGTAGCTAGCATACGCAAGTATGGGTCGATCCCACGATGACTATAAGTGTAAAACCCCAAACTTTTCTTTTCACATGTCTATAAAATTTCATTTCATATGAATGATGTTTTTGGGCTAATGAAAATTTTATTTTTTCTAAAAGGTGAATTAGGAACCCAACACTGAATGAAAAATATTAAAGTCGAATGATAGTCGAAAAATATTGAAGTTGGCTAGTATGGAAATGGGCCAAAAAAATAAATTCAATCGGATGGATTTATGATAGATCAAGATTGACCTTGTTTTAAATTATTGTAGATTAAATTTGAAGCATTCTTGGGCTGAGACATAAGGACATAAGAATCAGTCACAGTTACAGATACTTAAAGTAAATCGATCCAACTTATAAGTTGATATTTAGGTGTAACATGTTATTATTTGGACTTGAAATTTAAATCGACATTGAACAGATTTTTCTTAAGTCATTTAATTATTTTGGATAAGAAATAGTACATGTACATGTGAATAAACCTTAAGTGGCAGCTATCATATACATGAAGAACTTCTCATTATTTTGGAACAAGAATGCATGAAAATCTCATGTTGTCACATTTATGAAGAAGTAGATATGAAGGACATAAAATTCATTACATGAGAGACCAATTCATGGTATAGACATATGTCATTTTGGTGAGATAAAAATGAAAACAACTTGTTATATATGGGAGATAAGTATTGCCGTGGATGATACAAGAAGTTAGTGGTTTAATTAGACAAAGATGAATAAAGTTAAAATAGTGGACAACTATTGGAAATAAAAATTGCAACATGTGGACAACGCTCATGAACATGTAGCATGTTCGAAGATGACGGAGGAGTTCTCCACCTTCACTCCATCGAAGTTTCAGCTCTCCTTTGGGCCAGAATTGTTGACGAATAATTGCAACTACTCCCTTCACACATAGGTCTTCTCAACTTCTGCCTTTAGGAAATAAATTCAGCATGGTATTTAAGCTAGAAATATGGACATTTTCATCAATGCCAGCTGTGAGCAGAAAAAGAATAGATAACTTACTACAATCTAATTTAAGGTATATTAAACCACTCTTTTCCATCCTCTTTAGCTGATCACGTGAATGCTTAAGCTAGAAACATGAATTTCCTTATGAACTGCATGATGTTTGAGCATGATTTGAAAGAAAGTGGTAATTTTTCCTAACTATGTTTAGTGACATTTTGTATTAGGATTCTCAGTTTCCTTGAATAGTCCTAGTGTTTTGGCCATATATTAGTCTACAGAACTCCAAATTGGGTGATTTTAACTATAAATGAAACCTAAGGTATAGTAATAAAAATATCTAGAAGAGACCTAGACTTAATTCTAGCTTAATGATATTGAAAATTGAGATTGATTATGGTAACTTGATACTGTCCCTGCGTTAAAGAAGCTTGTGATATTTGGTATGTGTTTCATAATTTAGAATGTGAAATGACATTTTGATGATGTGGAAACTAGAGACATAGGAGAACAAATTTTTAGAAGACTTTAAAACTTAATTTAAACATTCAGTATGTGAAAATTAAGGAACAAGTGGAGCCATGGTTAAATGAAGAGAAAAACAACATGGTAAATGGAGAAGAAAACAACACGAATGTCCATATCTTATGTAAGTTATTCAATTGGTATTAATTGGCAGCATGTAGATACTATATATGTGGCTTAATGGTAGTTCAATGGTAGCATGAATGTTGTACATAGTTCAATGGTTCAATGTAAGGAAAAAAATAGGTATATACTATATACCTTATTTAAATGGAAAGAAGAAAACATGTATATATCATAAAAGTTGTTTAATGGTTGAGTGAAAAGAAAACATAATTTTATTCTTACAGAATGCTAAGATTTTGGCTAAACCCTTTCTCATAAAATTTGTAAAACAAGGTGGTAAGTTATGGAAGTATGTGGTAGGTTTTAGAAACCCTTCAGGGGTTTCTAAAACCTACCATCAGGGGTTTCCCTCATAGCTGAGTAAGATAATAAAGTTTTCTTGTCACCGTAGACTCGGGACTAATAAAGGAAAAGCACCAAACATGTAAAGGTGGTATACAATAAACAAAAAATAGTGAGTGTGTATTTAAATTGATTTGTTAATATGGTTTTTACCTTACTATGAAAAGTATGTTTATGAATAATTCCATTGGTGCTCCTACTTGAATTTAAAAGTTAATCTTCATGAAGTTTACATATACTTTGATTTAACATTGAATTGAGTTTTGAATGCACTTAGAAGCTAATGAGATGTACATATGCTTTGAATTAGCATTGAATTGACATTTTCATATGTTTTAAATTGGCATAGAAATGGATTTTGAATTGGTATTGAAATAAGGTGCGCTTATGTATTAATTGTGATTGAACCTATGATACACAGTTAGGTCTTTATTCATACGATTATATCGATTAGAGTACGTCTTAATGTGCATGGCAATGTTTAGGGGGCGTCTGTCACTAACATGGATGGTGTTCTATATGTCAGTATGTACTTTGAGTCGCCTTCTGTATGTGTGGAGTATATATTATGCTAGCACTGTTATGGGTAAGTGATGCAGAAGTAGCTTTGTAACCACTGATTTATATGTAGTGCTAGCATCATTATTGGTAAGCGATATAGAACCAACTTCATAACAATTGGTATATAGTGGTTGACCAGGCACGAGTAAGCGATGCAAGACCAGCTCTGCAGCCTTACACCTAAGGGTACCATATGGCAAAGAAAACTAGGGATAGGCTATGTTTTAAAAAGAAAGTTCGTGAAAGTATTGCTTGCCATCTCTTTATACTTCACAAGAAAAGTGGAACTTAATCTTAGAATTTTTTTTTAACATATGCATTAATCTTGTGAAAAGAAAAGAATGTGTTTTGTAAGAACATTGGTTATTACTTGAAAAGAAAAGAAATTGTTTTCTTTTATGGAGGTTAATAATTGTATAAATGTTTTTATTGGAACTGAGCTCGTTTAACTCGGCATTTATTTTCTATTTTTAAATAAAACCTCCTAGATGCATACTCAGGGGCTTCAATTGCAGGGACTCCACCTCGCAAGAAATAACTTCGTCAAGCGCTGCTATTTAAGCATTTTTATTTTCCTTGTACATATTTTTAAGAACTGTTGCATATCTTTGAACATGTTTTCAAAAGTTCATTTGCATAAAGAATGGATGTGTATAAAGGTTTTTAAATGGATTGTATGACGTTGTTTTAGCTTTTCAAAGTTTATTGATGTAACTATTGAAGACTGCATGTGAGTAGATTTGAACTCCACAATTTCTAGTTAATAGAAGTGTTTCGAACTGTAATAGGGACTTTGAAAGTTTTGGGATGCCAAAATACATCCGTTGTGCTACCGAAATTTTTAATAAACTGAAAAAGAAACTCCACTATTTACATTTCTTATTGTGGATTGAAGCTTTTCCTTAAAAAGGGCAATAAGCTTAGCTTCACAGGAACTTTCTAGCCAACTTGGATATCGACTAGAGAGCCACCGTGAAGTGCCGCACAGGTCGCCTAGTCATTATAGGATAGGGGTTTGTCAATAAGTACTAGTAGTTACTTTTTTATTATCTAACTTATGGATCAAATTTTGGATTTTAATTAAAAATTAAACTGAAAAAATAAACTAAAATAAAAAATAATACCAAGATTAAGACAGAGGAAAATACTAAGATATCAATATCAAATAATAATATAAAGGCAGTGAATCCCCCTAAGAACCTTACTTAGTAACCTTTTATCATGAAAATATATTATTGATTATTGGGTTGTGTAAATTCTTATACTATATTAATATCTTTCTTAAGACTATTAACAACTAATCCATCAGTTGATTAATAGAAAATTTTTTTAATTAAAATCCTTAGGATTGCTTTATGGATTTGTGAACTTCGCTATTAGGTTTGACCCTAATCTAAAGGATTTATGTTGGTCTATTTATCAGTTTGATACAACTCCTTCTAATTATGGTAAATCTATTCATACAAGAGGATTTCTCAATCTCAATTTTATGAAATCAATTTATGAACTAATATTCTAGATATATTAAAACAAGAATAGAACACATAATAGAATCATAATAAATTGATCAATATAATTGCATTGAATAAAAGATCAAGTCCTATTGTTATTTCGATTTAGGGGTAGTCACACCTAAACACTAAACAAGCTAGTTCCTATCCATAGAAAATAAAATCAAAGATAAATATGTAGAAAAAATAATAGAAAACAAAGAAACCATAATTCTAAATCTCCTTTTCTCTTTTTTAAATCTTCTCACAAGTTTGGATTAGATGCTATCAGATCTCTTGACGTTATCTTGATCAGAACTATTGCCTCTATACATATCAAAATTACTTAATGAGTTGGCTATTTTTATTTTGCCTCTACTCATGTCCTTTTATAATCAGACTAGGGTTTTTGGGTTACACAAAGTCAACTTACATGGGCATGTAAGTGACCATGTATCTCCAAAAATAAATGAATTTGCAATTTCACATGGACAATATACACGACCATGTATCTCAACTTACATAGTCAATGTACATGGTTGTGTAGGTCCATAGTTGCTTCAAATCTTTGTTCTATGCTACAATTTCATCAAAAATCTTCTCCTTTTGGTCCATAAAGGCTATTATAACCTACAAATGCACTTAGAGCAAATTAGGTGCCAAAAACACAACAAAATTGTTGAATAACAAGCATAACATGTTAAATATGGGTGTATAATTATATTCAAATAAGCATATATCAAATTTATTTTATAATAAATCAAGAAACTTATTATTTATAAATAAAGAAAAAATTTAAAAAATAGAATATTGATTCTCTAATAAAATTAAATAAAAACAACAACACTGGCATGTGTAGAGACTGTGTGACTCTCTAGAATTATGTAGCCATTATAACTCTCTAGAATTATGTAGCCATCATATTTTGCATAAAACATGTCAATATGGAAGTGTTGGTATAGACACAGGTGTGTTTAGAGACCATATCTATTTTGAGCTTTCATATAACTTAATCAAAATAGTTCCAAATCTCCCAAACTTGTCCTAATTCATTCCTTTTAATCTAAACAAGTGAATCATACCTAAAATTATAATAAAAATGAATTAATACAAAAACAATAAAAACTCTCAAAGAAATATGCTAAATGCATTGAATATGGGATTAAAAATATGGTCTATTAAACATTTATTAGTTCCTTTAAATACTATGCTCTTAAACCTTCTAACACCATCATATCTTCCAATATTAATACCCTTTATGTCCTTTCATTCACTTCTCTTGCTCATCAATGTCTTCGTTCTCATGGGATGCCTTCTATTGATTGCCACCATTGGAAAATAACCATCTTCTCACTTATACTTAATCTCCTATAATGACCTTCTAACCATTTGCAATAAAATTGAAGACAACCATAAAAAATCATGTAGAATTTGAATCCTTAATGCCATTTCTTTTTGTGTCTCTAATCTCCTCTATAAACTTCCCTGTAGTCTCTTTCAGATACCTCGATAAGAATTTTGTTTCTTGGAGGTTTTCTTATTTTTGTTTGCATTTGAAGTGACTTCCTTACCTCTTTCTTTAGATTAAGAGGTGGAATTCAAACTTGAGGAATTTTTATTAACTCCCTTTACCAGAATAGTAAAGAGGAACATTTTCTCATAGTCATTGGTATTGAAAGGAAGGGTGCTAACTATATGAGAAAGATTATCCTATGAAAAGGATTCTAAAATATAAAAAGAAGATTTCAATGAGAGCTGTACCTTCCGTTAATAGCAAGTATGCAAGGATGGTTAGTCCATATACTTTGGTATTAGTAAAAAAGTTGTTTTTACCTTACTTAGTTCTCACAATCTTCAAAATTAGATGAATGATTCAACCCTTTATATACTTATAAAAATGGAGGGAAGAAATGGATAATTAAGAAAGTCATACTAATGAAGAGGAGTAAATTAATATAGAAATTAACAAGTGGATAAAGTATGAAAGGGAACATCTTTGACTAATGAGGGATGTTCGAAGGTGGAAGATATCATTTTATGAAAGAAATTGTGGAGCTTAAACTAGCTTTTCCTTATACTTTAGGTTGTAATTAATTTAACACTCTTAAGCTAAAAATGATGTACGATAATGTGGGTGGACCTCAAAATACTACTTAACGCTTGGATCATTAATTGTGTGATGTCATTCTTTTACTACTATTATAATTACTACCTTAAATCTTTAGTTTTCTCATTCTTTTATGCAAGGTACATATTAATTTCAAACAAATCAAATTAGGAAACTTACCTTCACAAGTAAAAGGTACATATTAATTTCTATTGGTATTAGGCTACACGAAGACTCCTCATTGAGCCCTTTTTTGTTCACAGTAGTGATAGATGAACTTATCAAGAATATCAAGGGGATGTGTCCTTGGTGTATATGTTTGTTAACGATATTATTTACTGGATGAGACAAAAAAGACGTCAATGTCAATTTATATTGTTAGAAGGATAAATTAGAGTTGAAGGGTTTTAAGTTGAGCAGGACTAAGACTAGGTATTTAAAGTTTAAATTTTCGGGCCATAGGGAGGATCCCGTTGTAGAGGTAAAGATTGGATCAGAAATTATACCATTGAAAGAGTGTTTTTAAGTACCTAGGGTCTATCATCCAAGCTAATGAAGAGATTGATGAAGATATAATCCACCGTATCAGATCAAGGTGGCCTATATGAAGAAGTGCATCAGGAGTTTTATGTGATAAGAAGATACCACTCAAACTTAAATGGTAAATTATATCGCTAAATGATTAGGTTGGGCATGTTATATAGGGTTAAGTATTGGCCCGTCAAACAAGTGCATATTCATAAGCTAATGATGACAGAGGTAAATATGTAACGTTACTAAAAGAGATAGGGTTAAAATGCAATAGTAAGAGACAAATTAAAGGTGGTTGGTATCAATGAAAAATTGAGAGGGACGAGACTTAGATGGTTCAGACATATTAAAAGGGGACATCCTGACGCTCTAGTGAGACGATGTGAGAAGATAGTACCTACAGACTGTAAGAGGAAAAAAGGAAAGCCTAAGAAGAATTAGAGGGAAGTGATTAATAATAATATGATTTTGTTGAAACTTAACGAGAATATGCCCAAAATAGAAAACTTTGACATATTAGGATATGGATAAAGGATTTCTCATAGCGAGTTCATTCTGGTTCTCTTAGGTATTTTATACATTTTCCTTCTAGTTTTTCGTTTTATACTATATTTTTATACGTAGCGCTTACCTCTTACTTATTTAGTTTAGATGGCTTTTTTACTTAGCCTAATTATGTTCTTGACATGGCTTATTTAATATACTATTGAACTTTTCTTTTTCTAGTTTATGTATTAATTTAATTATTTTATCTATTATCGTTAACCCTTACTAGGAATTCTATATGTACTATATTTGTATATTTATATTTATATGCATTTATTTATATTTTTGTATTATCATTATTTTCCATTATATGTGGAGTTATCGGAAACAACCTCTTTACTAGGTAGGGGCAAGGCTGTATACTACTGGACCTCTTCAGCTCCCACATTTTAGTAGGACTCTCATTGATGTTGTTGTTGTTGTTTTAAATTAACAAACTTTTTAATAAGGTTATGTTTTCGTTAAATACGTATCGTATTAGTGATGATGTGATAACTCATTTTTTATTTTTATTCTCTGCATAAATTCTATAATGGTAACTGAAATTTAATTTAACATTATAGGACTTAATTTAATTAAATATAAATTAATTATTCTTAATTTTATTAGTTTTAATAAACATTAATTAATAGTAATTAATCATATTACATCATAATAAACTTTATGTCCAACCACTCTTTGTCTTCATCGTAAGAAAACCCTGTTGACTCTTAAACAAACTCTATTCATCCACTTTATAGCCACTAACCACTATCTACATGTCACTAGTAAGTATTATTACCATCAAATAAATTACAAATTAGGGTGATAAATGATTGGCGATGACAATGGGTTAGGTCGAGCCCATTGAACAAATCACCAATTAGGATGGCGAATGAGTAGGGATGACTTAAGCCTCGACGGGCTTGCAGTGGGTAAGATTGGGCCTAATCCTGCCTAGACCTGAGCCTGGGCTAATCCTTGCTACTGGGGTATGGGCCTAGCCTAAAGCTCGAGGCAGTAGGCCCAAGTTCAGGCTCAATAGGTTTAAGGTAGCCCGACCCGACTCAACCCGACCCAAATTATTTTTTAAAATTAAAATGTCAAAATGAGGTCATTTTACTATTACTTATTAGGTTTTGGGTAGAGTTAGGCTTAGAGTGCATTTAGTTTAGCTTTTGGCAGGTGAAAAAGTACTTTTTTTTCAATCACAAAAGCTATTTGAAGGAAAAAATGAGTGTTTGGTTGTAAACTTCAAAAGCACTTTTGGAGTAAAAATAGCTTTTTAAAAAGCTAAAATACAGCTTTTTCAAAAGCTCAAATTTGAAGCTTTTCAGAAAAGTACTTTTTTAGGTAGATTTTTTATATCAATTAATGAGTCTATTTTTTAGTCCCTTTTATCCTTATGCTTTACACACAATTCCTACAATATCCATAAACACATCTTCACGTTTATTTTGAGATTTATATAATATTATTTGAATTTTTTATATGTTTTAATGTTTATTTTTGAAATTAGTTTTACTTATGTTATAATCTATACAAAAATTTTGGTTAGATATATTTTTATTTATGTTTCATATGGTTTAAAATTATATAATAATTAATATATTTTGTTTTGTATATTGTTTAATATATTTTAAATAATTTTATTATAAAATAAAATATAGTTAAAATTAATAAAAGTGCTTTTATTTTTATGTTGCCAAACAGTCTATTGTATGAAGCTCTTTTTAAAAAATTATTTTTTTAATTGACAGCCAAACATTCAATTGACTTTTTAAAAAAGCTCTTCTCAGAAAAGCTCTACTGACAAAAGCTCTATCGACAAAAGCTCTACTGATATAAGCTCAACCAAATAGACACTTAGACAGCTTGAACCTAAACCCAATCTGAGGCCTCGGTCTTATCGCCATCTCTACGAATGATTCCAACATGTGATAACAACTCCTTAATAAATTCAACCTTGTCTTATTCGTTTCCATTTACTAATAGATTTTGTGTCGCTTGGCAAAAATTACAAGTTTCATTTGGCTTTTCATGGATGCTTAGTTTAAGACTATTGTTCTGTCAATGTTTAAATATACTTGAGTTGGTTCATTTCCAATCCCCAACAAAGAAATACTCTAAATTTATAAGAATAATTATGAACTTACCTATATTTTAACGTAAATATTAAGATTAAAAATATGTTTTTTTTCCCCTCTTTATATTATTTTGAAAACTGAGTCAATTTTGGTTGGATTCCAATTTCTTTGTATGACAGTTACTAGGTTAGTTCAATCAAGGTCAGACTTTGACATATTTATAGCGCGGAATTGTCAAAAATTTGGAACCTTACTTTTTCCACCTTCAGATAACTTATCATATGTTAGAACATTTTTTTTTGGACTAATGTCAGTTAAAATAGCTTCTCAAGGGCTGTTAATGTTTACGAACTTCTAGTCAAATTGAAACACACCCGAATTTCAACAATCTTTATACCACTTTCCTGATTAGTTTATTTAGTCGGTTGTTAGCATTAACTGCACCCGTCTATCCTGTTCACCAGACATATACATTTGGCAAGGATGCCTGTTAACCAGTAAGAACGCAGGGAATTGATAAGAAACAAAATTTCTGGAGTAGTTTGGTATAAAATACTAGGGAGTAAATGCTTACTGCCTGAAACCTCATTCCTACTATGACTGACCATCAAAAACTGGTTGAACGCAACAGACAAATTAATCTGTATGCCTTTAAGCAGAATTTGTCCCTTACACTTGGAATTGAAAGAAACTCAGGAACATTTGTTTTTTGAATGCAGCTTTGCAACTGGCATCTAGGATGTGGTGAAAGGGATGTGCATATGGAACTTTGCAGAGAACTCATCCTCAGAAACTATCCAATGACTTTCAAATCAACCTACACTACCAAGAACTACTCTTCAAGTATATGCAATTGCACTGGGACCAGTGTGCAAACAATCTGGATGGAAAGGACATTTCGGAGATTTAAAAATAAAGCTACCTCTCTGAACGGAGTAATATCAGAAGTGGCTTATGGTTTAAGGGGGTCGATTTTTCTTAGAGATATAGCTAAAAATTAAATCCTGTTCTGGCCTCGTCTTGGAGAACTTAATCCTCAACATTCTTCAATATACTGTTATTGTAAAAGCTTGTAGTAAGATTTGAACTGTATTAGAAGGGTATTCTTCTTTGGTCTCTTGTAACACTAACATTTCTATGGATTAAATGAATATCTTTAATTTTTTCAAAAAAAAGCCCTACAAGGATTCAAGCTGATAGGACTTGGGCGCAATAAGGCATTGAGAGTGGAATAATAGCAATTCTTCATCATACCCACTCTGAAATCTCGTAACACTGTGAGCTCTGGAGAGATCTGATAATACGCAACTTTATCCCTATAGAGTAGAGAGGCTGTCTCCAATAAACCTACATATAATTTTGACATGAAGAAAAAAGTAGTATAGTAATAATAGAAAAATACAACTAAGTGATGCAGGTTAGTGGAGTAATAGCAATTAATCCTACAAAACAACTCCCACCTAAGTCAGTGTAAAATATGCACAAAACAAGGGGCGAATCGTAGCTGTTTAATAGTAACGTGGAAGGTCTTCAGAAATACATGCTCTTTAGTTTTAAATTTAGTAGGTGGTGGCATCGTTGAATATTGAAAGTCTTCCAAGACGAAACTAAGGCTGCGTGTGGAGACAAGAGCTTTTGATTTGACCCTGGAATATCCAGTATATGTAGGTAACATGAATTGTTTTAACCATCTTTCATTTTATTCTCCTCACCCTTTTATTTACAGTACAAAATAGGATCTTGGCTGAGAAATCAAATATAATACAAAGGTGAATAGTCAACCAAAATATCAAGAAAAATAAGAATTCGATAATGTTCGTCAGCGGTCTTAATATTTTCGAAATGGGTATAAAAAGTTGGCGTTTTTATTTAGATTACAATTAATCTTCTAATAATACGCATTGTTTTCTTCGAGATCGATGTTTATATTGATAAAGTGAACACATGCAAGAGAAGGGTGAATTGTGTTTGTGACCTTAAAAAAAATTGCAAGTTACTTTCAGTTCAAAAGGAAATAACAGGAGTCTGTCTATAATTAAAATAGTAGGAGCCTGTTGTGCAATAAGATCCTATATAAATAGAAGGAGACTAGTACATGATAAAAAGTTTGTTAAACGACAGGAGCCTGCTAGATGAAAAAATTTTGTTAAAAACAATTTAAAACAGAAGGCATCTGTTAGGACTAAAAATGATCTCTTGCAAGTTGAAAATAGAAGGAGCCTACTTTAAAGTGAAGGAGTCTCTTGCTGAAATAAATACATACACAATATAATGCCAAAATTTAAGAGTTAAGAGAAAAGAGAGAAGAACGAAGTGAATTTATACTGGTTCAGCTTACAACCTAAGTCTATGTCCAGTCTCCAAGTATTCAACTTGAGTGTTTCACTATAAAAACCAAGTAGTAATTTGACAAGCTTCTTCAAGCTCACGAATACATATTTTCAAGGTTCTCCAACCTTCCACACTCAAAGTATAT
This sequence comes from Erythroxylum suave, assembly GCA_027563595.1. Classification (NCBI taxonomy): domain Eukaryota; kingdom Viridiplantae; phylum Streptophyta; class Magnoliopsida; order Malpighiales; family Erythroxylaceae; genus Erythroxylum; species Erythroxylum suave. The sequence goes on along the minus strand of JAOSBN010000004.1, from coordinate 16,309,007 downwards.
AACAAGCTTCTAAAAGCTCACAAGTGTTTCAAAAGTTTGTGTATGTTCATTGCTTTATAAGTGATGTTCCTCTTCTTTAAATAGTCATTTTCTTCAACTAGTCATTGTTTCATCTTAATTCTGAGTTGAGTTTGGATTTTCAATATCATCTCTATTGAAACAAAAATTTTTGGAGCTAATTATTCCAAATCGTAAGATCCTCCCCTATGTTAATAAGGAAGGTTTACTAATAAGGTTCTTGTAAGAAAGTAAGTATTTTCTTATGATTTTATTCCCTAAAAAAACCATTATCTATAGAAGGAAATACATCCAATATGAGTTTTTGAAATATTTTATAGTTATCATCAAAATCGTTAAAAATAAGCCTTGAGCTAACAATCTCCCCATTGTTGATGATGACGAGAAATAATAGATATATTTTTCAAAATTCAAAGAGATAATAGATTATTTCTAAAGATACATGTGACTTTTATATATTTACACATAATTAGAAGGAGTCTGCCTCCTAAGAAATGAGCCTATCATTTATATATCACAAATTTTCATAAGATCAACGACATAATCAATCACATATATAATCAAGGCAGCATTGACAAATATACATGCAGAAATATGCAAAAAACTATATCAACGTAATCTCTCCCTCTTTGACATTGTCAAAAAAATAAAAGAGTATAAGGAGGAAGAGAAATAAAACAAAATGAAATATGATGAAAAGTAAAAAAAATCAATTGACGAAGTCAGTTAAGAGTTTTCTTAATGAGAATTTGCAAAGACAAGTAGCAGATAATATTCATGTAGAAATAATATCAGAGAGTTGCACATACTAAACTCTTTTCTTAACATGCAAAATCTATCTTCAGAGAGTGGCTTGGTGAAAATGTCAGCTATTTGATTCTCAGTATTAACATGCAAAAGATTAATGGTTCCTTCTAAAACATGATCTCTAAGAAAATGATGTTGATTTTTATATGCTTAGTCCTAGTATTATCACATAATATAGGAATATGAGAAAAGTTTAGAGAAAAATCCTGTAGTTGTTGCTTCATCCATAAGATTTGAGTACAATAGCTGGCGGCTGTTGCCAGCTGTTATGTATTTCACTTTAGTGGTTGAAAGTGTCGTGCAATTTTGCTTCTTGCAGGACCAAGATACTAGACAGCCTCCAAGAAATTGATAGTGACCACTTGGGCTTTTTTGATCAACTTTATCACCTGCATAATCTGCATCACAATAGCCTACAATGTCAAATAAATCAATTTTTGGATACGATAGTCCAAAATCCATAGTTCTGTGGAGATATCGAAAGATTCTTTTAACTGCTTGAAGTTGGCTGTCTTTTAGATTTGATTGAAAGCGTGCACAAAGACACACACTGAGCATAATGTCTGATATTGAGCTTGTAAGATATAGTAATAACCTAATCACTCCTCTATACTTTAGCTTTGCCTTCTTCGTTTTTATAAAGTTTAGCTACAGTGTACATGGGAGTAACCATCAGTTTGACATTCTCAAAATGATATTTCTTAATGAGTTCCTTTGTGTATTTGTCTTGACTAATGAAGATTCCTTTATTTGTTTGTATGACATGTAATCCGAGAAAGAATGATAATTCTCCCATCATGCTCATTTCAAACTCCTCCTACATTAACGATGAGAATTATTTATAGAAGGATGGATTAGTAGCACCAAATATTATGTCATCAACTTATATTTGCATTATGAGTAAATCATTATCCTTTCTTTTAGTAAATAAGCTTTTATTCTCCTTTCTCTTATTAAATAAGCTTTTATCGACCTTTCCTCTTTCAAAGTTATTCGCAAGTAGAAAATTAATTAACCTCTCATATTATGCTCGAGGAGCCTACTTTAAACCATACAGAGCTTTGGTTAACTTCATCACATAATATGGATGGTTCATCTTCAAAACCTAGGGGTTGCTTAACAAATACTTCTTCGTTAATGTAACCATTTAAGAATGCACTTTTAATATCCATTTGGAACAACTTGAAGTTTCTATAGCTTGCAAGGGCAAGAGTCCTATTCTTTCCTCCAACAACTACATTTTGCTAAGAAGTACTTAGGCATGAGAAGAGTTATATCATTTTCGTTGCAGAAGTCTTCAAATTTTCGGTTATCAAATTCTCCTCAATGGTCACTTTGAATAGATATAATTCAGTACCCTTTTTCAGTTTAAACTTTCCTAGAAAACTTCTCAAAGATTTTAAAAGTATATCTTTATTTGATAGAAAATAAACCCATGTAAATATGGAAAAACCATCTACTATAAAAAAATCGTAATGTTTGCCAACAAAACTTTGAGTCCTAGTAGGACCAAATAAATCCATGTGTACGAGTTCAAGTAGCTAGTTAGTAGTCATAATATTTTTAGGAGGGAAGCTGCTTCTGATTTGTTTTCCTTTTAAACAAGCTTCATAAACCTGATTGCATTCAAATTTCAAATTCGATAGTCCCCTTACTAACTCAATTTTGGACAATTTTGATAAAATGCTCATACTAGCCAAATAAGTGAATCCTTTTCTATTGAGACAAAACACTAGTCACTTTGAGAAGATAAATCTTCCAATTGAGCACAGTATATGTTCTAATTTTTAGGACTAACAAATACAATATTATTATTAAGATTGTCAATTATTTCACAATGTGATGCATACAAAGTAACTCTGTAACCTTTATCACATAATTGACTTACGCTAAGCAAATTATGTTTCAATCCATCAACAAAAAGAACATTATCAATAGAATTAGAGTTAGAATCACTGATTTTTACCAATTACAGTGACCTTTACCTTGTTTTTATCGACAAAAACAACATTACTTCCTTCTTTCCTTTCAATATAGTTGACATGTAATATTTCACCTATTATGTATCTCAAACAACCGCTATTAACTATCTATTGATTTTCCTTTGTCTCGGTTTTGAAGCATATCTGTAGAGTGTATTATCTCATTTTAGGTACCCAAATCTTTCTTGGTCCTTTCACATTAGTAGTTTGGCCTGTTGGTCTCTAAACATACATGTGAGATGGTTTTTCCATTCCAAAAGTAACAAGAGTGACTTGTATGACCACGTTTGCCATAATAATCACACAAAACAGATGAATGATAGTTGTTATGATTTTTGCCATTTACCAGGTTCTTGCTATTTTGGCTATAGCTATTGCTGGATTTAACAAAGAAGTTTTCGTATGGCCTTATATTGCTATTTTCACTATATCCTATTCTGGCCTTATCAAAAACAAATTTATCAATCCTAAGTAATGCATCAAGATTGTCTCTTCCATTAACAAAATTTGCAACTTCTTTCTTAAGAGAAACAATTTTCTTAACACATTTTTCTTTTTCAAGTTTTAAAGCAGTAACTTTATCTTCTAGTTGTTTTATCTTAGCATAGTCATTTTCAAGTAATCAGTTTTCTATCTAAATTATTTTTTGTTCCAATAATTCTTTTTCAGAAACTGTTTATTATCATTTTCAAGAGAAGTGACTTTAGGCAACAAATCTTTGTTTTTCGATTTTAATAATTTAATCTTATTCGTTAAAGTTTCATCATTATTTTTTGAATTCTCAATCTTTTTGAAATATTGCACTGTTAATCTTTTGTGTGGATCATATAAATCATGATATGCTTCTCTCCATTCATCAATTCCAATATCAGAGGCAGAATAATATACCTCATCATCTCTTGATTCAACCATAAAGCAAACGTTGTTGACTTACGCAGGCTTTTCTTCTTCAAAGTTATCAAAATCCTCATCTGACCAAGCTGCAGTCATAGCATGCTTTTTAGGTTTTCTGCTTTCTTTCATGTCTTTTTGAAGAAGAGGACATTCTGGTCTTATATGTCTAGGCTTCTTGTAGTGATAGCGTATGATTTGATTATTTTTTGTATTGCTATTGTTGCTGTTGCTTTTTGATAGGAACCTATTATTTCTTGTTTTTTTGCATCCTTCTCTTTTCTTAATGAGCTTCTTTTTGTATAAGTGGGCATGCTTTCTGACCATGAAGTTGAATTCATCATCTCCATCTATTTACAACTCAGTATCACTTTCATCATCATTTGATGGATTTGATTAATCAACTGCTTTTAGTGTCATTTCTCTTATATATGAGGATCCTTTATCTCACTTAAACTCGACTTCATGAATCATTAAGTCAAGGGAGATTGCATCGAGATCTTTTGCGTTTCCAGAGCTTTCACTTTAGGTGTCCATTCCTTTGTAATGATCTTAGAATTTTTGTTACCAGCTCGTCATTTGGATATACCTTGCCTAAGTTTTTCAAGGAAGTGATAACATTGTTGAAACGTCCAATGAATTTGTCTATTATTTCTCCCTGTTTCATACAAATAGTCTCGTATTGATTCACTAAAAGACTTATTCTATGTTTCTTTATCTCATTTGTTCCTTCAAAAGTAACTTGAAACTTGTCCCACATTTCTTTTACTGTAGAATAGTATGATATCCTTTGCTGTAGAACAATATGATATCTTTTCATACTCTTTTGGAGATAGTGCATAAATCAGATGATGTCTTGCTTTGGCATTTAGTTGTGCATTTCTTCTATTGGCATCAATCCACACTTTTATATTATCATTAGCAAGAGGTGTAGCTCTAACTTTTATAGCTTGCTATATTTTGATATCCACCAATTGAAGATAAATGGTCATTCTCTCTTTCCAGTAGAAGTAGTTGCTTCCATTGAAGTAAGGAGGCTTTGAGATAGATTGTCCTTCCAGGCTTCTTAAGTTGTTTGCTATGATCTATCATGTGCTGTAAAACACAATAAATGTGAAACATCTATCACGTGCTGTAAAACACAATAAACGTGAAACCTGGCTCTTATACCAAATGATAAAGCAACCGTATGCAAGAGGGGAGTGAATTGTGTGAAACTTAAAAAAAATTTGCAAATTACTTTCAATTCAAAAGGAAATGACAAGAGCCTGTCTATAATTAAAACAATTGGAGCTTGTTATGCAATAAGATCCTATATAAATGGAAGGATCCTGTTAAACAATAAAAAGCTTATTAAACGATAGGAGCCTGCTAGATAAAAAGTTCTGTTAAAAACAATTTAAAATAGAAGGCGCTTATTAAGACTGAAAAGAACCTCTTGCAATTGAAAACAGAAGGAGCCTGTTATAAAGTGAAGGGATCTCTTATTGAAATAAACAAACACACACATAATATAATGTGGAAATTTAAAAGTTAAAAGAAGAGAGAGGAGGTAGTCAATTATATTGGTTTAAGTTCCCGAGTATCCAACTTGAGTGTTTCACTATAAAAACTACATAGTAATTTGACAAGTCTCTCTAATCTCAGGAGTCCATATTTTTCAAGGTTCTCCAACCTTCCACAATCGAAGTGTGTAACAAACTTCTAAAAGCTCACAAAATAATAAAATGTAAAATCAAAAGTAAGTT
>JAOSBN010000004.1:16289334-16303461 GCA_027563595.1 Erythroxylum suave | reverse complement strand
ATATATACATATATATATATATATATATGTATGTATGTATGTATATATATATATATATATGTATGTATGTATGTATGTATGTATGTATAATGGAACGGTTTCATTACCTATTATGCAAAGTATTTCCTACCAAAAGATTAGTCCAATAGACTTCGAGTATGGTCAGCTCTTATAGTGTGATGGGCAGTGTGTTATAAAGCCCAATAACAAATTCACTGTTGTATGGCTAACTAGCGATTACTAGCAATTTCAGCTTCATACAGGCGAGTTGCAGCCTGCAATCCGAATTGAAGATGAGTTTTTGCTAAGTCATAAGAATCTGCTTTCTTGAAAAGACCTCCTACTATGCTAACAAGGGGTCTTAAGCAAACAAAGTACGAAGAACTTTGGATATTATCCCTTTTTCTACTTTACTTTCTTTTAACACAAGGGGAGATTTTATCCTTGGCCATCATAACTTGATGTAGGCCTTGTTTGGTAAATGACTTATCAAATATTTTTTGGGGCCTTGTTTATGAATTATCAAGCATTTTTTGATGGATTAAAAAGCTAAAATTTTGAGGCCTTGTTTAATAAATGAATTATCAACTATTTTTTGGCAGATTAAAAAGTTTTTAGCTGTTTGATTATGTCAAAACGTTGATGATTATGTTTTGTGGATTGAATTCAATCCACTGATTTTGTAAATGCTCCTCATTTTAACTGATGAAAAATGATTAAAACACTATTATATCCAAAAGTTATTACAAATTATACGAAAAGATAAAGATAGAAGGAGCATTTTCTTCTAACGGATGATAAATGATTAAAAGACTATTATATCCAAAAGTTATTACAATTATTCAAAGAGATAAAGATAGGATAGAGATGTAGAGATAATAAGTTTATTATTTTAATTTAATATTTAAAGTTAAATTAATATCAACTTTTAGTTAGAATATGCAAAGAGTTATCATCTCATTATATATGTCTTCTTTTAACTTTGAAAGTAAACATAAAGATAGCTGAAATAATTGAGCAAATTGCACGTACGAAGAATCGAGAAATGTCCAATATAGTACTCATCTCCTTATAAATCAAAATTTAAAGTCACATCTTTATAAGTTATTTTACACATAAATAATTAATATTAAATAATTAATTTTATCAAATATTTTTAAATAAATAGCTAATATTATCTAATCAAATCAGTTATATTAATCCATTATTAGTTAATTGCTCATAAAATAAAAAAGGTTCATAATTTAAATAAACACGTTGGTCTAACGTAAACGCAACTGCAAAGTCTAATTTTTTAGATGGTCAAAGGCCAAGAAATTGGGTCCAACTTTCAAAAGCTTTAAGTAAAATGATCATTATCATTTGAAGTCAGCCGTTAAATATGTTGATCTCACCTTGAAAACCACATGAAGATTTGCTTGCGTCATATTCCATTGTCCTTGGCGATCTGGAGGCTGAATGTTATGAGATTAAACACCCAGGTGGGAATTCATAGTATATGGTCACTTACTAGGTAACAGTCAACCCTTCTAGTTGTTAACCACAGTAGTTATATTCAAACAAAATTTATGTTTGAAATTAACAAATTTTAAGTTAAAAGCTCCTCACCTTTTCAGTTATATTTAATAATATGCATATTTGATAACTTATAATTAGCGTGATTTAAACTTTTTATCAAATTCTCATCTAACGTTTCTCTTAAAAATAATAAGAAATTGAACTAGTATTAGTTATTTTTAAAAATATGTAATTGACAAAAATATAAAATTATCAATAATAATCTAATAATAAATATTTTGTGGGAAAAACTATAAGCTTACATGAAAGTATTAAAAAGTATTTATACTTTTTTCTATTGTAGGGATGTAAATTGAATTTATAGACGTATGAAAAAATTAAAAAATCACTACAAACCTTACATGTACAATTATAATTTGTAATTTATAATTTCGAAAAAAGAAATATGTAAAAAGTTTAAAAGTCTTGTAGTATAAACTTAATAAATCTATTTAAAAAGTAGAATACGCTGAGAATAATATGATAACTTTCGGAATATGTGAAAAATAATATTATGTTAATTTTCAGTTTCTATATTATTTAGTTATTACAATAAAATTTTAATATTTAAAATTAAATTCACTTTTTTTTTCCGATGTAGATATGTGGAGAATAGTTATAGTACCTTATTATAAATACATAATTTTGAAGAAATATAATAGTTTTTATAAATAAATATCAGAAAAATTTTTATAGCATATCTTAACTTGTAATAAATAATATTTGTTTTACTATAATGTACCATAATAAAAGTTTTAAACGAAAAAACATTAAAAATTAATAATGTTTTGATATATATTATTCTTTTATTATAAACAGATCTATTTGAAAAAGTACAATGCACTTCTTATAACAGAGAATAATGTGATAATCTTTAGAATACGTGAACAATAATATCTAAATTTAATTACACTTTTTATAGAGCACTGTTACTTTTTAACTATTATATTATTTTATAGTAAAATTGTAATATCTTGAAAGTTTAAAAATCAAATTTACCTTTTTCTCTATATATATAGTTACAATACTTTATTATAAGTACGTAATTTGGATAAATATAAATTTTCATAAATAAATATTTAAAATATTTTAATTTTTATAGCATATGTTAATTGAAATAAATAATAGTTGATTTTACTATAATATATCATAAATAAATGTTTCAAATAATAGTACATTAATTTTACACCATAATTTTAATTAAATCTTTAGAGTTATTGAATGTAAAATTCTGGTGTTGTACATACTTAGTGTTCATATCTTTTAAAATAATTAAAATTACTAATAAGTAACCGTCATAGATATTTATTAATTTATTTTGACCTTTTAAATGCAAATTTGTTATCTGATATTAATGCACATAAATTATGAAATTGATAAAATACATTATGAATCAAGAATATTTTGATATATTTGAACCAAATATATAACTTTAATATTGTATATATTTCATATTGAAAATTTTCAAAATGCTTAGTTTATTAATAATTAAGTATTTTCTATATTTATAAATCAAATTTGAATTTAAATAGATATTTATTATCTAAAAGATTAATATTAATTAATTTAATATATTTCTGAAAATTGGAGTTAGTTTCACTAAGATTTATTGTATGTCAAATTCTGGTGAATCTAGCTCTATTATATATATATATATGTTCACTTGGATTATTATGTGAGTATAATTAAAGATATTATAAATTCATTAAAATCCCCCTCACATGATACATTATAAATATTTCCCTTTAAGATGGATGACCATTAATAATCGATCTTGATTGTTTTTTTTTTAAGAGAACCAGTTCAATTTATTTGTTTGAATATAATAATGTTGATTCATACAAATATAGAAGATCAATTTAAAAGAAATCACAAGACCAACTCTTCTGTATATATATTTCTTATTGGAAATTGTCCCGATATTGTTCTTAATATTTTACCTAAAATAAGATATTAATAAATTGATCAAATTAGTTCAAACAATACTAAAGGTGTAAAAAAAATCTCATCTATAGGACGTTCTTGCTGAGTATCTATATTGATAACTTACTACTCATTGTAACATTCATTCATTGCAATTCATAACCTTTAGTTTTACCTATACATCTTTTTTTCATATTAGCATCAGAACTTGACAACAAATGAATAGTGATAAACAAATATTAGAATATATAAATCTATATTTGAGCATAAGTCTATTTGTAGGTGTTAAAGATTAACAAACCAGCACTAATTGCTTCATTATTGTTTGAGTCATAATGAACTTGTGTGTGACTAATTTATTTGGTATCTGAGGTTTATTATTGTTGTTGGTTAGGAATTGAATTGATGATACGAACTAATAAATGTGGTTGAATTTACAAATCCCATCGTTGTACAAGTTCCATAGTTGTCACCTTCTTTCCTTTGTTTTTGCCATATGCCATTATATGGGATATTTATAAAAAAAAACATCATAAATTTTGGTAAGATTACAATACATCCGATCATCATTATCAACTCACATTCAATCATTAACATTAATCACATTAACATAAGTCAATCATCAACAATGCATACATGTTCAATATAAATGTTACTAATATTATGTTTGAGACAATATAAAGAGCACTTTTATGATACATTCAATCGTCACTATTAACATGCATTCAATCATTAACATTATGTTAACTCAAGGATTACGATTAATGGTTTTGATGATAACTGTATAATATTTCAAAATTCAAATCGGATTTATGTCTTTGTATAATTAATGGTCTTATTCTCAAAAGGAAATAAAATCATAATAAATACACATTCTTTCTTGCAGGAACCTTCATTATGAACTTATCTTATTAGAAATGGTTTATCCGAAAGGATCCTACTACTTATGAAGGAAGTATATTAGCCATATGATTACTTGAAGATCTTTTGGGCAAAGATGACATCGAATTTATTCAAGTTTAAACATATCCAGTTGACTAAGGATGCAAGATGAAGCAATGGTTAGTTGAAGAAATTGACTACTTAAAGAAGAGCCAATGAAACTATGAACAACAATGAAATGATACAGAAGCTTGCGAAGCTATATTGTCAAAAATCATCAAAAGTATATACATTCTTGAAAATGATATCTTTTTAAAAAATTCTATTGTGTGTTAGAAAGTGAAACTCTGTTGAGAGAGATTACTGAAGCTTATATCGAGCAAACCTCATTTTTATATGAGAGCCTATAAAGGCTAGTGAAATATTACTAGTGTGGAAGGTTGAAGAACCTTGAAAAATATTAACTTTTGAGTTTGGAAAGGCTCATCAAATTGCTAGTTGATTTTGTAGTGAAACACTCAAGTTGAATACTTGGGGACTGGACGTAAGCTTGGGTTGTAAGCCGAACCAGTATAAATCTACTACATCCTTCTTCTCTCTCTCCATTTATCTATTATAGTTTCACATTATATTGTGTGTGTGTGTGTTCATTTCAGCAAGAGGCTCCTCCATTTTTATAATATGTTCTTTCTATTTTTAACTTGTTGATGATTCCTTTCGTTTTAACAGATGCCTTCTTTTTATTGTTTCAACATGACTTATACTTTAGCAAGCCCTTGTCATTTAACTGGCTACTATTTTCTGATAGGCTCCTATTGTTTTAGTTTTTGATAGGCCCCTATCTTTATATGAATTGAAAGTAACTTGCAATTTTTTTGTCACACACAATTCACCCCCCTCTTGCGTGTGTTTGCATTATCATTTGGTATTAGAGCAAGGTTTCACATTTATTGTTTTTTACAACATGTGAAAGATTATGGAAAACACCTTAAGAAGTTTTGAAGGAAAATCCATTTCAAAGCCTCCTTACTTCAATGGAAACAATTACTCATACTAGAAAGAGAGAATGACAATCTATCTCCAATTTGTAGATATCGAAGTATGGCAATCAATTAAAGTTGGAGCTATAATTCCCACTTCCAATAATGTAGAAGTATGGACTGGTGCTAACAGGAGAAATGCACAACTAAATGCTAAAGCAAAACATCACCTAATAGGTGCATTTTCTCTAGAAGAATATAAAAAGATATCCTACTGCTTTACAACAAAAGAAATGTGGGATAAACTATAAGTCACATTTGAAAGAAAAAAAAGGAGATTTCATAAATGAATTCTTCGGACGCTTCAACAACATCATCACGAGCTTAAAGAACTTAGGAAATATATATCCCAATGACGAGCTCATAACGAAGATTCTGAGGTCACTACCAAAGGAATGGAGACCTAATATGAAAACTTTAGAAATGACAAAGGATCTAGACACTCTTTCTCTCAAATGGTTATGAGCAAATATGATGATCCATGAAACTGAACTTAGACGAGATGAAGGATCCTTTTACAAAAAAGGAATGGCACTAAAAGCAACTAACGAATCAAAAGGTGATGAAAGTAACACTAAGTTGCAAATAGAAGAATATAACGAGTTCAACTTTATAGTCAGAAAATATTCCCACTTTTATGAAAAGAAGCTAATGAAGAAAATAGAAGGAAACAAGAAAGTTGGAAACAACAGGTTCCTATCAAAAGGTAGAGTGAACAATAACAATACGCAAAATAATAAAATAATATGTTATCACTATAAGAAGCTTGGACAACAAGACCAGAATGTCCTCTTCTTCAAAAGGACAAGTTAGAGAACAGAAAATCTAGAAAGCAAGCAATGACTATAGCCTCGTCAGTTGAATATTCTAAAAACTTTGAAGAAGAACCAAAAGAAGTCAGCAACATTTGCTTCATGACTAAATCAAGAGATGACGAGGTATATTATTCTGACCCTGATATTGAAGTTGATGAATTGAAAAATGCATATCATGAATTATGGGATCAGTATAAAAGGTTGACAGTGAAATATTTCAAAGAAGTTGAGAAGTCCAACAACAATGATGCATCTTTAAAGAGTAAAATTAAATAATTGGAGTTGATGAATGAGAATATGAGAATATGTCTCTTGAAGTTGAGTATAAGCAAAAGGTTTCTAAGAAGGAAGATCTGGAAGAAAGAGGAGCTAAGTTGGAAAATGCACTATTTAAAAATGATTCTGGTAAAGTAAGACAATTAGAAGACAAAGTGGCCGCCTTAGAACTTGAAAAGGATAAAAGTGCTGGAAAGAACTTATTTCTAGAAAAAGATTTGGAAAATTTTGTTGACGGAAGGAAGAATCTTGATACATTGCTTGGTAGTGGTAAAAACATTTTTGGTAAGGCCAAATAGGATATAATGAAAACAATAATATTAGGCCATACAAAACTTCTTGTTAAATCCAACAACAGCTATAGCCAAGACAATAGAAACCTGCTAAGTGGCAAAATGATAACAACTATCATTCATCTGTTTTGTGTGATTAATGTGGTAAACATGATCACATTAGGCATTCTTGTAATTTTTGTAAAAATAAATTATCTCAGATGTATGTTTGGAGATTGAAAGGTCAAACTAATAACTTGAAAGGACCCAAAAAAATTTGGGTACCTAAAATGAGATAATAATTTCGCAGATTTTTCAAAATAGAGATAAGGGAGAACTGATGGATAGTTGATAGTGACTTTTTGAGACACATGATAGAAAATTTTAGATAGAAAAAGGGTACTACATCACTTCAATTTGGAGCAATCAAAGAGTAGAATTTGATAACAGAAAGTTTGAAGAATTTTGTGACATCGATACATGTGGTATTTGATGAAGCAATACTTTCTACAAAAACAACTAATTTAGATGATGAAGAGCATCCTTTGATTCCTAAAAACACATTGAAGAATCAAAATACACCTATAATACCTTCAGAATTACAAAATCAAGAAGGCCTTCTGAAGTTAAAATAAGCAGGCTCCTTCATCTCAGCTGGAGCTTATGAAATGAAAAACACCGAGAGAATGGAGAGGTCTTGATACACATCAATATATTCTTGAAGATCCCTTTGAAAGTCTAAGAACAAGATCATCGTTGTAGAACAATTTTGGGTCTCTCATCTCACAATTAGAACCAAAGTATATTGAAGAAGCTCTTATTGATGAAAATTGGGTCTCAGCTATGAAAGACGAGCTAAGTTAGTTTGACAAGAACAAAGTATGGAATCTAATGCCTTATCTATAAAAGAAGTCATTTATTAGAACTCAGTTGGTTTTTCAAAACAAACTTGAGGAAAATGGTAAGGTGGTAAGAAACAAAGCTAGACTTGTAGCTCAAGATTACAATCAACAGGAAGGTATTGATTTTGATGAAACTTATAAACTTGTTGCTAAGTTGGAATTGATTAGAATTTTACTTGCCTTTACATACTATAGAAACTTCAAGTTGTTACAAATGGATGTCAAAAGTGGATCCTTAAATGGTTACATCAATGAAGAAGTATTTGCTAAGCAAAACATAGGTTTTGAAGATGAATACCATCTGAATTACATGCTGAAGTTAACCAAAGCTCTGTATGGTTTAAAGCAAGCTCTTCGAGTATGGTATGAGAGGTTAAGTAACTTTCTTCTTGAGAATAACTTTGAAAAAGGAAAGGTCGATAAAAGCTTATTTATTGAAAGAAAGGAGAATGATTTATTCATAGTGAAAATATATGTTGATGACATAATATTTGGTGCTACTAATCCATCTTTTTGTGAAGAATTCTTAACATTATTGCAGGGGAAGTTTGAAATGAGCATGATGGGAGAATTATCATTCTTTCTTGAATTACAAATCAGACAAACAGAAAAAGGAATCTTCATTAACCAAGACAAACACAAAATAACTCATAAAGAAATATCATTTTGAGAATGTCAAACCAATGGGTACTCCCATATACAGTGGAACTAAACTTGATAAAGACGAAGAAGGCAAAGTTACGAATGAGATAAAGTATAGAGAAATGATTGGATCACTACTATATCTTACAAGCTCAAAACTAGATATTATGTTTAGTGTGTGTCTTTGCGCTGCTTTCAATCAACTCTAAAAGAAAGTCACCTTCAATTAGTCAAAAGAATCTTTAAGTATCTCCACAAAACTATGGATTTTGGACTATGTTATCTAAAATCTGATTCATTTGACATTGTAGGCTATTATGATGTAGATTATGTAGGTGACAAAATTGATTGAAAAAGTACAAGTTGTCATTGTCAATTTCTTATAGGATGTCTACTATCTTGGTCTTGCAAGAAGTAAAATTGCACAATGCTTTCGATGATTGAAGTGGAATATATAGCAGTTTCCAACTGTTGTGCTCAAACCTTATGGATGAACATGAACCATATGATTTTTCTCTAAGCTTTTCTCATATTCCTATGTTATGTGATAATACGAGTGCTACAAATCTTTCTAAAAGTCCTGTGTATCATTCTAAAACTAAGCATATAAAAATGAAATACCATTTTTTTAAAGATCATGTTTTAGAAGGAAACATTGATCTTTCACATGTTAATACTTAGAATCAAGTAGTTGACATTCTCACCAACCCACTACCTTAAGATAGATTTTGCATATTAAGAAAAGAGCTCGGTATGTGCAAACTCTCTGATAGTATTTCTATATGAATATTTTCTACTACTTGTCTTTGCATTTCGTTTAGCAAGCTCCTTTTATTCTAATTCCTTATAAACTTTCTCTTATTTTAGTAGGCTCCTTAGAGGTTAGAAGGTCCCTTCATTTTAGAAGTCTCATCTTAGTTTAATAGAGCAAGATTACACGTGTCAAAAAAATAGGGAGTCAATAATGGCGTTATATTAGCCTTTTTTAAAAATGTGCTTGTAGTCTGATAACTCTATGCAAGTATCTGTCAGAAGATACATAACTAATTACGCTTCCTCTTCTAGTCTATACATTTACTCATCGTCTCATGAGGTCAACACTTAAGAATCACTTAGTATAACCTAAGAAAACTTCTCTCGTTTTCTCTATTATTCTCTCTACACCCTAACTCTCTTCATTGCCTCCTGTTTTCTCTCTCAAACTTCACTAAGCTTACCTAAACTGGTAACAACAAAATCAAAAGGATAGAAGGAATTTTTGGTCTCAGCTTCTAACCATGATGAAACACCTCATCATGAACAAACATTTTCTTTTGATTCCTTGCCTTTGTCTCCGATAGTAGGTTCTTTAGACACCACTAATGAACCTGTTTTTGTCTCTTCATATATCCAAAATTCAGAAATACCTAGTTAGGAGACCCCAGAAGATAGGCAAAGGAAGATTGTTGCTATGCTATCTCTAGATTATCTTGATTCCTCTGTAAATGACAAAGAAGAAACAATCGGAAAACAATATGCTTTTAGGTTAGAAGAAGAAGAAGAAGAAGCAGAAGGAAAAGAAAAGAGGGAAGAAAAGAAAGAAGAAAGTATAGAAGAAGAAGATATTTTTAGTAAAGGGGAGTTACTAAAAAAATTTGAGATTCCATTTACCTATTCTCTCCCTACCCATTCCTTCTACAAAAACTTCTACAATTCCTAAACCTAATCCAAAAGAGAAGAAAATGCTTGAAGTACAGTGGGCAATAAATGATGATGGTTCAAATGAAGAACCTTCTTGGTTGTAAAGAAGACCATGAACTAGAGGAATTGTTACAGAACAAGCTCTCGAAAAAGAAACTTCTGAGGTAGAAGAAAAAGAAAAAGATGAGTCAAGAAAAAGTAAAAGGGAAGAGAAAAGAAAAGGAAAAGAGCTTGTGGTTAAAAAAAACATTGAGGAAGCCATCATTAGGGATGAGCTATTTATAGAACATGGCCTACTTGAAGAAATCCCTATAGTAAAAAGGTCTAAGAAACTTATGGTCCATGAGAAGGGGCAATTGTCACCACAATTAAAATAATCTCAATCAATGGAAGCTAAAGCTCGCTATGAAATGTGGTACAAGAAGAGAAAAGTAGTTGCTGGATGCATTATGCTTCCTCACATGTTCAATGATCTTGGTACTCCTCTCACTACTTTCTTTGTTGTTGTTGGGTGGAGAAATTTTTCAATTTGGATGACACAGTGTGATGAATTAGTCAGATGATTTTACACGTACATACAAAAAGAAGAAATTGGTGGAAAGCTAGTCATCATATCTTAGGTACGGGAATATAAGATCCCAATAATAAAGGATATATTGGGAAACATTTTAAGCATAGGTCCCATAGGTAGGGCTGAACTTCCTTTCCATAAACGGGGCATTGTTGATCATGATTTAAAGGTTGTGGACTTCATATGTTTGTATACTGAGAATTCCCATAAAGGGAGACCCATGTATAGAATTCTAGACCTACGACCTACATGCCTTACATCAATATCAGCTACTTCAATTTTTCCAAGAAGTAGTTCTATGGAAAGATGTAGTCTCCTAGATACATACATAGTATACAATTTACTAAAGGGCAATAAAATGAATCTCCCAGCAATGATTCAGAAGTTTATGGTAGAAAAGGGAAGCCACAGGAACTCTACTTGAGGTTTGCCATATGGAATAATGTTGACCAAGATCTTCACATATTTTGACGTTCTTTTTGACAATCTGGCTTGGTATGAGCTTGGTAAGTTTCATTCCTCTATCCTCTCCCAGTTAAGGTAAAAGCTGAAAGAAAATATATGTGTGGAGAAGAAAACAAAAAGAGTAGCAAATTTTTTGAATCCTGCCTCAAAGTAGAGGTTTAAAAGGATACCAGAAATTGTAAGCCCTACTAAAAACAATAAATTCCTGTCCCTCCTTCGGACATAAATAGTATGGATATTTTACAACTGTTGAGGGATATTCGCACAAATTAGGATCAAATATGTGAACAAATGGACAACCTCTAAAACCAAGTCTTGGATTTGCAAATTCTTCTTAGGAAAACTCCTTAATGATTGTGTCATTTTTTCATCATATTTCATTTTTCTTGCTTGCTTCTTGTACTCCTTTATTATTTTTGATAATGATAAAGGGATAATGACAAAAGGGGAGTTTAAGTGGATATACTTTTGCATATATGATGATATAATTCTCAATGCATATTTCTCATACTGTCTTGATTATATCTGTGGTCAATTATGATGTTGAACTTATAAAAAATTATGATATATAGTTAATAGGTTCCTTTATTAAGAGACAGGCTCCTTCTACTTACTTTTGAAAAAATAAAGTCTCAGGTATCTTTCGAAATCATCTATTATCTCTTTGATTTTTGAACATATATATATTTTTTATTTCTTGTCATCATAAAAAAGGGAGAGATTGTTAGCTTAAGGATTATGATTAACGATTTTGATGATAACTGTATAATATTTCAAAATTCAAATTAGATTTGTTTATATGTATAATCAACGGTCTTATTCTTAAAAGGAAATAAAATCATATGAAATATGTTTTCTTTCTTCTAAAAGCCTCATTATGAACTTACCTTACTGAAAATAGTTTATTTGAAAGGATCCTACTAATTATGAAGGACATATATTAACCACGTGATTACTGGAAAATATTTTAGCAAAGATGACATCAAAGTTATTCAGATTTAAATCTATCTAGTTGACTAAGGATGCAAGATAAAGCAATGACTAGTTGAAGAAATTGACTATTTAAGAAAGAGCCAATGCAACTGTGAACAACAATAAAAAATACAGAAGCTTGCAAAGCTATATTGTCAAAACTCATCAAAAGCATATACATTCTTTAAAGTGATATCTTTCTAAAAAATTCTCTTATGTGTTAGACAGTGAAACACTGTTGAGAGAGATTACTGAAGCCCATATTGACCAAATCTCATTTTTATTTGAGAGCTTGTAGGGGCTAGTGAAATACTAATAGTTTGGAAGGTTGAAGAACCTTGAAAAATATTAACTAGTGATCCTTGAGAGGCTCGTCAAATTAATACTTGATTTTATAGTGAAACATTCAAGTTGAATACTTGGGGATTGGATGTAGGCTTAGGTTGTAAGTCAAACCAATATACATCAACTGTGTCCTTCTTCTCTCTCTCTATCTCTCTTTTTTCTTTTATATTTTCGTAGTGTGTTCATTTAAATAAGAGACTCCTTCATTTTTATAATATGTTCTTTTTGTTTTCTACTTGGTGATGATTACTTTCATTTTAACATGCACTTGCCTTTTATTGTTTCAATAGGACTCATAATTTAGCAAACTCCCATCGTTTAACAGGTTACCATTATCTGACAAGCTCTTATTGTTTTAATTTTTAACAGGCCCCTGTCTTTATAAGAATTGAAAGTAACTTGCAAATTTTTGTTTGTCACACACAATTCACCCCCCTTTTGCGTGTATTTGCTTTATCACATTAATCGCATTAAGTCAATCATAAATAATACACACATGTTCAAACCAATATTTAATCCATAGAGTATATGATTTATCTTTGCCTTGGATTAGTAAATGATTATATACCACATCTTACCTTTAAATCTTGAAATTTAAGCAATCTATGTATGGAAAATAAATTTCACATTCTAAACCCATTTGATCTTTTACAAATTTCATGAAACTCTTCACTCCTTCTAAGTATGGAGTGGACCATTTTTGATGAGACATCTAACTTTTGTCCATGTAATTGTATAATTAAAAGTAAATTGTTGAATAACTAAGTGCAATTTAAGTTGTAAATAACATATTGACAAAAAAATTTAAGTTGACATGCCAAGTTTTAGTTCTACCAAAGAATGAAATTAAGCATGCTAAGAATAGGAAGCATAAGCCCATCTCAATAGCTACACGTACTGATAGTGAGTTTTAAACATACCTTTTATTCTGAAGCAAGAATTGTAAGGTTTGATTCAATGTACACTTTCACTGTTATGGGCTTCAGCACCTCCTGTTCAACTGCATTTATAAATAAAGTAGTGTTATCATCATCTTAAGAAGCATATAAGAGAACTCTTAAGAAAGTGTCAATTAAAAAATAAAATTTCAATCCTAGTAGAGCAATGTGCCCGAGTAGTAAGGAAATTTGATACCTATAGCTTAAAAATGAAGTACAATTGAACATGAAAGTAATAAAGGAAAGAATTGAACATGACCATGCCGAGATACCAGAACATGAAACTAATTCTTTTTATGGTTTTGAACATTGGTATATAAATAAAGAATGGATTGATAATAAATTTGCAAATATTATTCTATTGACTTCGTCTATGTCTAAAAAGGTTCAGTGTTATGTGATGATGGTGTTTGACTTTCAGGTCTATCATTTTAGAGCAAAGAAAATGAAAGCTAGGGTGACTTATATGATATATTTAACTCTTGGGAAAGAATAAAATAAGTTTATGCTCTCCAAGATGGATAAAACAATTTGGTACTTAATGTACTCAATCTTATAATCATATTGGGAATACTAGTGCAATATATGCTTTAGTTTTAGATTTGGATAAGGACAGAAAGTTAAACACATCATTCTATATCTCTATTCTATTTATGGAATATAAAATCATAACTTTGATATTCGTTTTCCATTCACAATGCAGGCAAATTTTGTTGGGCCCCGATTTGTATTAGGCCTGTTTAATTTAGTGTCGAGGTTTAGCTTGCTTATTTTTTTCCTATTAAAATTAATTTGGGGTTTTAAGCATAGTGCATGAAATTAAATGAAGGAAATTAGTTAAAATTAG
>JAOSBN010000004.1:16230039-16289234 GCA_027563595.1 Erythroxylum suave | reverse complement strand
TCTGCTTTTCATTCTGTCTTATCTTTGTTTGTCATCAAAATCACTTTATACGTGAAGTCAAAATTCTGACTTAACATAACTGACTTGATAAAACTTCAACCTCTTCAAAATCATGTGAACCCTAACTTTCCATGTATCTCTCGATCATAAACTTTATAGGGTGGAGTAGCTTAGGTTTCAATGACAAGTTGGAGAAGACAACCAAAAGTGGAGTAGCAAATGAAAGATGAGAGCTAGGTTTAACATTGATGAAGGTGGGTAAGTGAAATGGTGAAGGAGAAGAAGAAGTAATGAAGACGACGAAAGAAAAAATGGAAAACAAATTGAAATGGTCTTTCAATTAGATAAAAATATCATGGATTAAGACATGGCATGGGAAACTAGGGTGTTACAATTCTTCCCTCCTTAAGAAATTTCCTTCTCAAAATTCTTACCTGATTGTTTAAATACGTGGCGATATTGTTTGGTCATGTGCTCCTCCATTTCCCATGTAGCCTCTTCACTTGAGTGATTTTTCCAAAGGACTTTCACCAATGGAATTACTCTTTTTCTTAATTGTATTGTTTGATATCCAACTATTTTGATTGGCTCCTCAACATAACTCAGATTACTCGCTAGTTCAACCTCTTGATCTGGTAATACATTCATTAGATTAGACCGGTATCTTCTAAGCATACTCACATGGAACATGTTGTGTATCTGAGACATCTCAGTCGGTAAAGCTAACTTATATGTCATGGTCCAATCTTCTTAATGATCTCATAAGGACCAATATATCTAGGGCTGAGCTTACCCTTTTTACTAAACTTTAGCACTCCTCGCCAAGGTGACATTATTAGAAACATTTTATCTCCTATTTTGCATTCCATATTTCTTTGGTGCTAAGCCACATAGCTCTTCTGTCTATCTTGAGATGCTTTAATTATACTTTGGATCAGTTTCACTTTATCTATAGCATCTTGTATCAGTTTTGGGCCTTCTACCGTTATCAGACCCTCTTTGTCCCAATGTAGAGGCAAATGACAATTTTCGCCATATTGCTCATACGGTACCACTCCGATACTACTGTGATAACGGTTTAAGCAAACTCATTCAAGGCTATATACTGATCCCAAGCTCCTTAAAACGCCAATACTAATGCTCTGAGCATATCCTCAACAATTTTGATTGTCCTCTCACTCTATCCATTAGTTAGCGGATCAAATGCACTATTAAAGTTTAACTTCGTACCCATCGCTGACTGTAAACTCTTCCAAAATCTTGAAGTAAACATGGGATCCCTGTCCGATATAAAGGACACCAGAATCCCATGCAATCTCACTACTTCTTTCATATACCTTAGGGTTAACTGGTCTAGTGAGTTATTCTCTCTCACTGGTGAGAAATGGGCTGACTTTGTTAATCGGTCCACTATAACCCATATGGCATCTTATTACCTTGGAGTCTTTGGCAATCCTGTAATGAAATCCATTGTAATTCATTCCCATTTCCACTTTGGAATTAGTAACAAATGTAACCTCCCAACTGGAGTCTAACGCTCAACCTTAATTTGTCGACAAGTTAAGCACTTAGCAACATATTCTGCTACCTACTTCATCCCTGGCCATAAGAAATGTTGTTTCAACGTGTTATACATTTTGGTGGTACCAAGAGGCATAACATAGGCTGCTATATGAGCTTCCTTCAAAATCTCCTTCCTCAGATCATCAATATCAAGCACACACAACCTCTGCCTCAACCACAATGTCTTATCTCTTAATTCAAATTCAAAATTTGGATTCACCATCAATTTTTTAATTAACTTCACCATTTTTTAATCTTTATTCTGAACCTTTCCGTCTCAGTCTCAAACTGGTTGTCAATGCCTCATTATGCTCTAAATTCAATTCAACATTTAAGGCTCTCAATGAGCCAGAATGAGTTTTTCTACTCAAAGCATCAGTTACCACATTAGTTTTTCTCGGATGATACTCTATTATACAGTCATAATCCTTTAATAATTCAATCCATGTCCTCTGTCTCATGTTCAACTTCTTCTGACTCAATAGATATTGCAAACTCTTTTGATTAGTAAATATTTGGAATGTCTCTCTATATAAATATTGTCTCCATATCTTTAAAGCAAAGACCATTACAAGAAGCTCTAAATCATGTATCGGATAATTAATCTAGTGAGACCTTAATTGTCTCGATGTGTATGCTATTACTTACCATACTGCATCAGTACGCATCCCAATCCTTGATGCGAAGCATCACTATACACCACATAACCTCTAACTACTGATGGAACTAGTTAACACTAGTGTGGTCGTTAACCGAAGCTTCAGCTCCTCAAAACTCCTCTAACATTCATCATTCCATTTGAAAGGCACATTCTTCCTTAGAAGTTTTGTCAAAGGGCCTATAATCAATGAGAACTCCTCAACAAAGCTTCGATAGTATCCGAGTAATCCAAGGAAACTCTGGATCTTAGACACATTCCTCAGAGTTTCCCACTTTATTACTACCTCTATCTTCTTTTGATCCACTTGTATGCTGTATCCAGTTACTATGTGACCCAAAAATACTACTTGATCTATCCAAAAATCACATTTATTAAATTTGACATATAACTATTTCTTCGTTATGATCTATAAAATTACTCTCAAGTGCTTAACATACTCTTCTCTACTCTTTGAATACACCAAAATGTCATCGATGAACATTATCACAAAATGATCCAGGTAGGGTTGAAACACCTTATTCATCAAATGCCATAAATGTAGTTGGGGCATTTGTTAACCCAAACGGCATTATTAAAAGCTCAAAATGCCCATAACTACTCCTGAATGTACTTTTCGATACATCAGCCTAGGTTATCTTTAACTAATAGTACCCAGATCTGAAGTCCAACTTACTTAACACCTGAGCTCCCTACAACTGATCAAACAAATCATCAATTCTAGGCAAAGGGTACTTATTTTTCACTGTTACCTGATTCAATTGCCTATAATTGATGTGCACTCTCAAAGTTCCATATTTCTTCTTCACAAAAAAGATTAGAGCTCCCCATGGTGATACACTGTGTCTAATAAAACCTTTTTCCAGTAACTCTTGGAACTAAGCCTTCAGTTCCTTCAACTCCACAAGTTCCATCTTATATAGAGGAATAGAGATAGGAGTAGCACCTGGAACTAAGTTAATTGTAAACTTCATTTCTTTGTTTGGAGGCAAACAAGATAACTTTGCAAGAAACACATCCAGGAATTCCTTAATAATAGAAATGTCCTACACATTCTGCTCAGTGCGAGTATCAACAACATAGGTCAGATAAGCCTCACATCCACATTGCATCAACCTCAAAGCACTCATAAATGGGTTCAGTCTACTTGGAACTGCTTGACTAATACCTTAGAATATTGCTCTTAGCTTATTAGGAGATTATAGTATCACCTCTTTGGTGTAGCAATCATGATAGCCCTATGAGTAATGAGCTAATCCATGCCTAGAATAATATCTGTCTCCTTTACCTGTAATTTAATCAAGTCTGCTTCCAGTTCTACCTAATCAATTCGAATTAAACACTCTTACAAACTTCTCCTATTACTGTAGTACTACCTATCAGTGTACTCACCTTTAATCCATGTTTCAGTAGTTCTCTATCATAGTACAACCTAAATCCCAAATGTGATGCGATAAAAGAATGCATAGATCTAGGATCTAGCAATATAAAAGCTTCATAAGTAAAGATATTTAATACACCTGCAACGACATCTAGAGAATTCTGAGCCTCTTGTAGGGCCATTGCATAAACTTAGGCTTGAGACCTCAGTTGGTTGCTCTGCAGCTTAGTCTTGATACTAGGACTTCTATTCTGCCTCTGCTATGACCTCTCTATCCAGAACCACTAGCTCAGCCCTACTAGACAGTTGTTTCTATTTCCACTCCTCCTCTCCTGCCAGACTGTGCTCCATAAAAAACGGGATAGTCTTGGACTTGATGATCAAAAGAACTACATCGAAGGCAAGATCCATACAGTTTCCAGCATTCACTATTATGCTTTTTCGCTCAATGTTCATAATTTAGTAAATGTCCCAATACTGTACCTCTTCCATTTCCAGACTAAACAAAACTACCCTTTTGCCTGAACCCCGACTGTGTTGATCTAGCAAGTGGTCAAAAAGATTTGTTCTGGCATTTGCTAAACCTTTTGCTAGAACCACCCTGAGATTCACTAGGTCTTTTTATTCTAGATTCTTGCCTATCTTCTCTGTGACTATCACTCACTAACTGTTTAATCCAGATAGAGGCTGCTCTCAACTCAAACAAATAGCTTAGGTTTGTTATAGCAAGCCTCGTCCTTATCTCCATATTTAGCCTATCTTCGAAGCTCCTACACTTTTCTTCCTCTGTAGGGATCAAGGCAGTAACATACCCCATCAGTTCGTTGAACCTTATTTCATATTCTGCCACAGATAAATCGCCCTACTTTAGATCCATAAATTCTTTCATCTTTCTGTCCAGGTAGATCTTGGGCATGTAGTTCTCCTTGAAGACCTTTAGAAAGCTTTCCCACTTCAAGCTATAAGGCTTGATGGTACCTCCTAGAACAATGTTCCACCATTGGTATGCTAGACCTTGCCGTAAGGAAATTGCATAGTAGAACTTGACTTGCATTCCATCTGATTGAAGACTCTCTCCATTCTCTCTAGCCATCCTTCATCCTTTGCAGGGGTTTGTACTTCCATAGAAGTCCATAGCCCCCTGTTTTCTCAGTTTATCGTACCTCCTTTCCCTTCTCTTGGTAATTCTTGCAAGTATTCTTTCAAGTCGAGATACTGAAGACTCTCTATTGGCTCCTACTAATTCTGGGTTGTTTGTGTTAGTTGACCTTCCAACTTAAACACCTATGACAGATGACCTATAATAGACAATACCTTTGATTACTATACTAATTTCTCATGATATTTCATGTCTAATACTCCTATATGTCCCTATGAATACCAAGCCATACTTTGATACTAAGAATTGTAGCACCCCACTCTTATCCAACATATGCCCGTGCATTCATCAAACAATCAAGCACATGCTAGGTGAAAGCGGCATGCTAACTAGAGCAATCACATCACTTAAGATGGAATCATAATTTAGAACTCAATAATCAATGTATAAAACTCAATTCCTCATTTTCATTTCATAAAAAACATAATGTACATTGTACCATTATAAACATCATCCACATATAGACAATATCAAAGTCTTATCAGAGTTATAGCTTTGTTTACAAGATATGCCAATAAATGAGGAATTATACAAAAATCTATAAATCACTTCAATCTCAGCTAACCGACCTTTGAGCCATTTATTCTATCCTAAGGCATAAGAACTATTCTTCCTCTAGAGCTTCTTAACAACTAAGTCATCTCTCTCGTACTTGAAAAGTCAACATTGCAATTTTGATGACTTTTGTCAACTCAATGAGCTACCAATCATCGATGGCTCATATATAACACATAACACATAACACAAAATTCATAGTCAATTTATATAACCATATAATTCAAATCACTTCATTAATTAGCATGATCAATCATAGACAACCTTGTTTATTTATTTCATGTTTAGAATAATTCATACACGCAAACTGATGATTCATATAATGCATATCAAATGGTATGTGCAATGCTCATGAGACTCACTTCTAATTATTACGTTGTTGTGACCGAGTGCATATTTCAATGTTCCGTATCCATTGTAGATACCAGGCTCATTAATAACTGTCCCATATCGGTTGGGGATATAAGGCTTATTATACATAGTGAGCCAGAGGCTCTTACCACATTTTGAGCTTTAAGCTTTGTTTCACTAGTGACTCTAGTCACAACTGCCATTTTCTTTTCATGCATATCATGTGATGAGATGTATCACATGTATTCAATCAATCACTTGTGTTTGATTATCCACATTCACATTCATATATCATTGGATCTAAGTCCGACATTCAACAATAATGTTAAGTACAATTATTTTTGAAGAATTAACATACAATGAGTACTTCTAATATGTTTTCCATGCATCAATGCCTCAAACATTCAATGTCCAGAATCAACACATTCACATCATATAAAGTTCAATTACAGAATTTAATCAAACAATAAATCAGTGTGAAACTATCTAGGTTACTCATTGTATGCTCCCGATAGCTATTGCCTCGAGGTCCTGATAATGTCTAGTTATGGTCGCTTAATTGGCAGTTCTATATCATGCAATACACATTTACACACATTACAGCTTTTCACAATCACATAACTATTCATTCATGAACATATCTATGTATGTTAAGTACAATGCATGCTCAATGACAATCTCGGGTATATTTCCTTAATTTACGTCTCATAATGATTTAACATCATCTTTTAATCATTCTTTAACATCTAATATAATTTACCCACTTTAATCACCCAATTCATCATTAACTAAGTTCATTCAAGACCTCATTCAAGCCTAAATACATCAAAAGGAAGCACCTTAATATTAGTTGGTTCAAACATCACTCAAAAGACCACCTTTTTACTCCATATGTCTGACCACAATTGTGGTGTCCCTCCCATGATCATGACAGAAACTCGTGAGATTGGCTATGATCATGGAGATTCTTCCACGATCATGATAGAGCCATATTTTTGCTAGGTCATGATCATGATAGAACCTTATTCTTGCTAGGTCACAATCGTGGGGTGAGGGCCACGATCGTGCCCTGCATTTTCTTCCTCCATTCTCTTGAATTCCACATATATTCTAACATCAATTCTACACCAAATTTTTTAGCATTCACATCCATTAATGCAACTTCATTATATGTTAATTCAACTACCATATTAGTTGTATTAGAATCCACAAAACTCTACTCATTTCATTCTTCATCATTTGCTTAACTTTATCATACATATTATCCTAACTCTCTCCATAATATATCTTATTCATAATACATTAATCACTTCATTCCTATAGTTCATCATTTAGGATTCATAACCTCTTCACTTTTAACTCAAAACTATCTTAATAACATTTATAAGACAACTCATAACTTAAAGTTCATCATTCACGCAAAAACATGACATTTCATCATCTTTTAATATTATACCTAATTCTCATTTCAAGAATATTACTCCAACACCTTTCTTATACTTGAATTTCACATTGATTATACCTTTAATTCTCAATCTATTTCCTCACATAATAGGCTATAACTTATGGCTTTCTGTCCTCAAACTAAGAACACATTACATTAATTGACTCATCAATTTCCTACACTCTTCATATATATGAAAATGAGACAAAAAGATGTCCAGTTATTCATCAACATTATTAATCATTTTTACACATCATTTAAACTATAAAGGTATCCCAAATGATCATTATAAATACTTTCATTTAAAGAACCCATGGATAACATTAACATTCTAAAATCATAACATAAACCCCTTTAGTTTAACACCCATGTTAAAGCATATATATATATATATATATATAACTCCATGATCATGATCATCAATCTCAAATTACCAATCATAATTGTTTCATTTGCAACAACCTATAAAGAACAAAGTACAACTTACTTGATAAAACCCTAAGCTCTTTATAATCACGTGACCACCCTAGCTTTCCATTTATCTATCAATCATTAACTTTCTAGGGTGGATTAGGTTAGGTTTCAATGACAATTTGGAGAAGGCAACAAAAAGTAGAGTAAAAAATGAAAGATGAGAGCTAGGTACAACATTGTTAGAGGTGAGTGAGTGAAATGGTGAAGGAGAAGAAGTAACAAAGAGGATGAAAGCAAAAGTGAAAAAAATTGAAATGGTCTTTCACTTAGAGAAAAATATTGTGAGTTAAGACATAGCAAGGCAAGTGATACTTGTCACTTGCCACATGTCCATTTTCTATGGTTCTTCACCTAGTCCTCTTTATTAACTTGTCCATTTGTCTCCAATTTCTAGTTCAGTTGTCTAATAATTTTCCATGACAGTTGCCATTAATTCCTACTACCATATATCAATTATTTATTTTGTTATTTAACACTCGTTTCTACTACCATTCATCAATTGTCTTGCCACTTGGCATTTTTCCTAGTCCAAAATACTCATAAATTCAGAAAATTCCCAAATTCCACCAAAATTTCTAAATTAATGTCTCTACTCACCAAATCAATTTTCAAGACAAAATAATCCACAATTCATATCATAGTCATATTAAAAATCAATTATAACTGGAAAATGTCAAACGAATGCATGTACAATCCTTATGATGTGTGCAAAAATTAATATTCATGTATGTGTATTTTATATTATTCATGAGCATGAAATGCATTTTCTAACTTCTTGATAACCTCTCTTATGTACAGCATTCTAGGGTTCTAACCCTTAGTTTGGGAAAACGGGATGTTAGAATTAATCTGATTTAATCGTTTTTCATTCAATTCACCATCTCAGTTTATTATCGAATTATGCAAGAGCATAATCAATTCACAACATTCATCCATTAAACACAATTGAATAAATTATCATTAAATCAAAATAAAATCCTAAAGGAGAGTTGGAACGTCATCGTCATTCTACTATCTATCATCAAACAATCCATCCCAAATTTATACATGATAAAATTGAAACAAAAAGGAAGTAGACACTTAGAATGGAAGATTTGGGAAGGCAGCAGCATCGGAATACCTCTTGATCCAAGAAGCAAGTTGAGACCACTTCTTCTTCCTCCTTCTTCCTCTTCCTCTTCCCTTTCTCTCTTTATGA
The DNA here is from genome assembly GCA_027563595.1 of Erythroxylum suave. Classification (NCBI taxonomy): domain Eukaryota; kingdom Viridiplantae; phylum Streptophyta; class Magnoliopsida; order Malpighiales; family Erythroxylaceae; genus Erythroxylum; species Erythroxylum suave. Next base: position 16,280,451 of record JAOSBN010000004.1, on the reverse strand, counting down.
TTTTCAATATTGGCTGCACAGAAGCTTCACTTTCTCTTCCTCTTTATGTTCTTTTTATACCTTTTTATGTTTTGGGTAACCATAGGGTATTTTTGGGGTCTAAAAGGTCTAAAAAATCCCATGAGACATGAAGTTTGTAAGCATTTGCACTTCTGCCCGATGCAGGCCACAATAATGGCTCACATTTGAGCCTTCTATCATAATAATTGCATGCAGGCCATGATCATTGACCTATGTTATGGCCTAGATTCCCTTCGAAACTCCTCCGCTCTTTGATCCTAAAACACTAGCAAACATATCAAGGTACCTCAAAAACATAATATTTAAGCTCAATGACTTATACTAACTGACAAAACACTTAAAACACAAATAAATTAAATCTATCACAATTTTAACCTAAACACATTCCAAGTGATCGAATTACCATCTAAACAGATATCAAACTATTCCCTAAAATATTATGCAATTTACACTTATCAGATTACTAACAACTAATCTTGGTTTATCGATTTGTGAATTCCACTATTAGGTTTGACCATAATCAAGAGGATTTATGTCAATCTATCTCTAGGTTTGCAATACAAAATTTCCAATTATGATAGATCTATTTATACACAGGATTTATCAATCTCTATGTTATGAAATCATATTATGTACTAATATTTCAGATTTATTAGAACATATATTAAACACATAATTAAATTACAATATATCAATTAAAATAATTGCATTAAATAAAAGAGTCAAAACATATTGTAGCACAAACTAAAGTTCATCATAACTAGACACTAAATATGTTTAGTTAGATATGATATAAAATAAAATCAAACATAAACAGATTGAAAAATGAACAGAAAATATCAAATGTTCTTGCAAGGTAAAGGTTTGATGTTGAATTATATTGGATCTTTTTACAATTTCTTTGTGTTTTCCACTTCTATGGATTAATATCGCCCCTTTTGAACAATCTCTACATCTAGAATCACCTCTGAATGTCTTCTATCTCAATTTGCCTTCGTTCATGTCCTTTTACAATAATTTTTAGGGTTTTAGGGAGATAAACAGTTTGATACACAGGTGTGACTTTATAACCCAAAATCTCTAGAATTCGTGATTATGCACTAGCTAAGAGACTTACATAGCTATAGACATGGTTATGTATTCCTTAATTGTTTCAAATCTTCTTTTTATGCCTTGTTTTCATCCTAATTCTTCTTCTTTTAGTCTGTGAAGGCAATTTTAACCTATTCGCACTTAGAGCAAATTAAGTATCAAATACACAATAAAGATAAAATATCAAGCAAAAATGCTTCAAATATGAGGTATAAATATAGTCAAATATGCACATATCACTATTAGACCATGAAAATTCCTATCTTATGTATAAAACACACAATTGAATCACAATAAATCGATCAAAATAATTGCATTAAATAAAAGAATCAAGAAATATTTTTATCGCAACTAGGGTTCATCACACATGGACACTAAAAACGTTTAGTTACAGATACTAGAAAACAAAATCAAAGATAAACGTGAAGAAAAATGAATGCAAAACAAAGGAATAATAATTTTAAATCTCTTTTTCTCTTCTATTTAATATTCTTGAAAGTTTAATGTTGTAATGTATTGGATCTTTTGATGATTTCTTCTCTTATGTCTAAAATTAGCTCTAAAATAGGCTCTCCTCAATTTGACTCCATTCACGTCGTTTTATAGTAAAATTTAGAGTTATTCGGATATACACAATCACTTACACGACTGTGTAGGTGCCCATGTAGCTTCAAAGATCCCTAAAATTATGACTTTACCTATTCACAGAGACCTACACGACTGTATATCTCCAATTTGCGTCAAATCTTTGTTTTATATTACGATTTCATCCAAATTTGTCTCCTTTTAGTCCGTGAAGGCAATTATAACCTACAAATGCACTTGGAGAGAATTGAATACAAAATATACAACAAAACTATAAAATATCAAGCAAAATACATCAAATATACAACTATAATTATAGTCAAATATACATCTATTTGGCATCAAGCAATCTACTAGCATATAACTGATGTTTATCACTGTTATTAACATATTTTCATTTTGTTTTCAATCGATGTGATATCATAATTATATAGGATAATAGTTTCAAAGTTGATTATTGAGAGAATTCAACAAGTCTTATAATGTTCTCCTATGTTCTGTTAGGTAAGTATTAGCTTTATTGTTTTTCTTTTTCTTTCTTTATTTCTCTATTTTTATCTTATTTGCATGTTATGTACATTATAGATAATATATAACTTAAGTGTGGGGAAGGGAATTAGGTGCTTATACTTATCAGTTTTATTATACATAGCATAATAGGGAGAAAATTTGAAAAAAATTTGAACTTTGAAGAAAATATTATTTGAACTTTGAAGAAAATATTGATCAAAATAATCCATTATAAACTTGGTTATTATTATGATTTGAAGTGTGTAAGTAAATAGTTATAAGTATTGATGATTAAGTTGATTTTGATTAGCTTCATAAATATTTATAATGGATACTTAATTTGAAATATGATAATTTTTATATAATTTAAACATAAATTGAGTTAGAAGTGAATTCATTTTAAGCACTCTAACATCCAATTAAAAAGAAAGAAAGCATAATGTTATTTTATTTGAATAAATGAGCATTAAATAAATTCAATCTACTAGCCTCAAATTAAGTAAAAAGTTTAAATTTAAAGAGTGATGTTAGTATCCATTTAAGATGATGATCTAATTTAGTAATCAGGAAACAAGGTGTTTACTCTTATGTCAAAAGGTTAGGCAAATTTTTAGACAAGCTTCTAATTTCTTTTGTGTGTTATATTAAAGTTAGCTTTTTTACTTTTCTATAAGTAAGAGGCAAGAAAATCAATGCAACATGGAGAGCCCTAAGAACTCTTCTTTTACCATATTGAACATATTTGATTTAAGAAGTGAAATAAGGCAATCAATATTCTATAAAATTGGGGATGGGAGTAAGATATCATTTTGGTAAAATAACTAGTCCCACTATAATCCTATAAACTTCTACCAAAACTCTTACAACTCAAGAATATACTTCAAATGAGTGTTACAATCAAAGATGCTCTATATAATAAGGAATTGTAATGTAGGTTAAGAATAGAAGAGAACTTATTGGCACATTTACTCAATATACCTCTAATCCCCATAAAAGAGGATAAGGCCACATAGGTTCATATTATTAATGGAAAATTCTCTAAGAAGATAGTAAGGTCTATAGTTTTAGCAGGCACAACCGGAGATCATGTGGTATGATTTAGCATAGACTAAGCACACACAACTAAAAGCAACATGTTATGTGGTTGGTAGTCAGAAGGAAACTCCCAACCATAAACAAATTATAGAAATTCCTATCGATCCCTAATTGATGCTACAATTTTAAATCTAAGCTAAAATTGATTGAGCATCTATTATTTCAATGTCTCTTTTTAAATATGGCTTTGACATAGATGAGTTAAAGATGTGATTTAGGTAATACATCAAATGCATGGCAAGACATACTTAATTGGAGCCTCAAATTGCAACATAAATTAAAGGAGGAAAAATGAATTTACATAATAGTACTTTTATACCTGGTGAAGACCATATGGGATAAGAGAATTATAAGAGAATTTAGAAATCTATAAATGACTAGTAAAGAGCTTGTTAATGAATTATTTGGGCTAGTGAGGATCCACCTCAGTATCTACAAGTTGAAGATCCTTCTAAGTGATTAGACGATGGAAAGGTAGGGTATTATATAATGTACACATGTAATGTTGTTAATTCACCTTCTTTGATTAATTATTAGGAGTAATGTCCAGAAAAAAGCATTTGTGCTTCTTAAATTTTTTATCCTTTAAGTAATACCTTTTTAAAAACAGTAGTTTATCCCTAATTGGCAAATGGGGATATATTTTTATTCTTCAAAAAAGAGTAAGAGGTATGAAAATGTTTGAAAGTTAAACCATCATTCTTATATATGTTCATTTTGTGCATCAAGTTGAATTGTGCGGATTAAGTTAAAGTATGAAGGATTTTGGAGTAATTTGTAATTATTTACAACTTGATGCAAGTAAGTAAATGCCTAAAAATTGGATAAGCATTGCAACTAAATAAATAATGGAGCATCTTGACTAATTTGACTAATTTATTAAATTCTTTCTTAGAATTGCAATATATTTAATTTGTGAGTAATAAAATTAATTTACGTAGGGATAATCAAATGCTTAAGTGTGGGGAAATTTGATAAATATTAGTAGACTATATTTCAATATAATTTTGAGAGTATTATGCTTGTACTTTGATGTTTTTTTAAAAGAATTTAGTACTTAAAATGACACATATTTTGTTTTGAATCCTTGTTTCTATCCCTTAATAGAGAAGGAATAAATTTGAGAATTTTTAAGTCAAGTTGGGGGTAGCTTTAGGTATATTTTATGGCACTATCATAGTATTATGTTCCATCCCCATATTCTAACATGTCCTATTCTATTTCTGCAAGAGTTTTTTATATAACCAAACATGTTCTAATAAGAACTTGTATTCGTACTACAATCAACACTAAGTCATTTTGTTTTTTCGAGTGTCTCTGATCTACTTATGTTCTGTAACATAAGGGTGATACAGTATTGCGTTTACGACTTGTGTTGGCAGTGATTATTATAGACCAGTTATAGAGAGATAGGTTAAGTAACACAGGGGCTAACATAGTCTTGTATCTAACTTGTGTTAACCAAAATTTTTTAGGATTTCATGTTTAAAAGGGAGAGATGATCGAAAAAAGAGAAAAAAAAAAAGGAATTGTTTAAATATAAAATGAATTGGGATATAGATCCAGGCAAGATTATCCCTAGAATTAGCTATCTAGAATTGATTTCTTGATTTAATTTAAAGTTATAGTTTTTTTTAGAATTATTCATCTTTACTTATGAAGAAGTAAATGTAATATCAACGTCCATATATAGGTATTGAGAAATTATATGTATGTTTAAGTCAAAACATGAATAATAAAAGTTGTATGGAACCTTACAGATGTATCCACTTAAGTATTATAGGTTAGGATCAAAACTTATCATAGAAATTTATAAAACAAATTAATGCATTCTTAAGAATTTTGATTAGAAAATGCTTTCGATCAATTAACTTAAGGATAATGATTGTGTGTTTTGAAAAATATTATAGTTGTAACTTTGAAATTCCTATTGATATAAGAAACTATGATTAAATGTTAAATCATGATAAATTCAAGTAGAGAAAAGTTTCTAAGGGGATTCTTCATCTAGATCTAGTTTATTTACTAGTTTTTTATTCTTATCTATTACTTTGATTCGACGATTTTTATTTATTATTTACTATTTATTTAATTATATCTTTCCATCGATCATTTATTTTATTAGATTAGTTAATAGACAAATGATTATTACTAGTAGTTATAGTCTTTGTGGGATCGACACTAGAACTCACTATATCTATACTATATATAATTATTTGTGCACTTGCCTTAACGAAATTTTTGGTATTGTTTGCTTTTTGAAAATATGTCAAATAAATTATTAGTATCTTTATAAATGGTGAACTTACACAATATTTTAAAAGTGTTAGAGAATTAAAAGAAGGAGATCTATTATCTCCATGCTTACTTTGTGCATAGAAGCCTTAATTAGAATTATAAATTTGAACACATAGAAAGAGAGAAAATTCAAATTTTATTATGAATATGAAAAGCTATAAATCTTTAATCTTTTATTTGTTGATGATCTATTGCTCCTATATGGTACTAATTTTTATTCTTTCTCAGGGTTTTTCATAAATTATGACAGGAATAGTTATTTTGTAAATGTATATTGCAGTAGAATAGTGGAGCAAATTTCTAGCATTTCAAGTTTTAAGAATTAGCTTCCTTTTAAGTACTTAGGCATCCCTATATTCACCAAGATATTAACTTTTAAGGACTCTAACTCCTAATAGATTTAATCAACAATAAATTAGGAAGATAATGCAACATGTATCTATATTATACTATAAAGTTATATCTCAATAATTTTTTTCTTAATAATCTTCATAAATTTTGGAGTTCTCATCTATTTCTTTCTTAAGACATCATAAAATCTATTATAAGATTACTTAAAAATTTTATTTGATTGGAAATCCTTATGTATGAATCGTAAATGTTCTTATCTATGTAAGCCTAAAAATTAGGGACGCCTTAGCATCACTTCTATAAGAGCTATAAATAAAGTCTTATTAGTTGAACAAATTTAGAAATTGTTAACCGATAAAGGATCACTTTGGGTCAAATGGATTCATACCCACTTTCTCAAAGGACTTAGCTAGAAAGTTCAACTAAAGACAAATGCTTCTTGAGACTTTGCAATAAGTTTTGGGGTTGAGAGAACAAGTCTACATGTTCTTCAAATGAATTATAAAAAATGGTAAAGAAAAATAATTTTAGTTTGATAATTGGGGCGCTATAGCAAAAAATACTTTAGGCAACAGACAAAAACATAATTATAAGTACAATTATTGTTGCCTTTTTATTAAGATAATATAAATCATATTGTTACAAGAAGTGGCACTGCAATAAGTATAAGGCAACATAACTTTTTAATTAGGCAACAAAAAAAATGTTGCTTCAAGTTTTAACTTAGGCAGCATGTTAATTGTAAGGAAAATTACATATACTTCAACAACTCTTCATGATTTTTAGAATTAGAAGTCAATGTCAAGCTTTTTCATATTGGCTCTATAACCTTTCTCAAAGTCCTTTGGAAATATAATGTAAAGAACTATATGCATTCTAGCTTTTTGACAGATAGTTACAATATGTGAGAAAATATCCAGTTATGATAAGGATGAGATTCTAATCAATATTAGACATTATGGTGGATATATTGAGCAATAAGGGTTAAAATTGAATTATGAGAATTATTATAGACAAATATTCGACAAGATAAATATAAGAGATGCATGCTTCATTTTGTTTATGCCACTTGCTTCTTGCAAGCTAATCTATTAGTGTCAAAACTAAAGAAAACGATGTAGCTTTTCTCATATTGTTCACATTCTTGGTCTTTGTTTCCTTGAAATCTAAACTACTGGATGACTTCTATAAATCAACCTCTGTGCTAAACAGTATTTCATACAACCAAGAGTGATGCTTTAGTGACAATACGATGATAAATAACATTGGTTAAGGGAATCCTATGCTTGTTCTACTGTTAGGAGTTTCCTCATTTTGTTCGTTCTCAATTTTATAAACATAGAAATTTAAAATAAGAATCTATAATAGATTATGGCTTGCAAGTCTTAGGTATATTAGCCTAGAATGGTTATAAAAGATTTATACCATCTCAATCCTTGACCAAGTAAGATTCAAATCAATTAATTTTGAATCAAATTAATATTCACCATAAATAACTAAATCTTTAGAAATACCTAGAACATTATATAGTTTTAATTAATTCTTCTATGATTGATGATTCAACTTGGATTCAACAGCAAATGCCTACATTTTCCTAATATGGCTCAATGTTTAGCAATATACCAATATACCATGAACACCAATAAATTATATCCTAGTATTGCAAGATTTAATTGCTTGAGAAGTTTCCAATTAATGATTCCATTATTAGGAGAAACAAAATCTAACTAATATATTGATCATTAACAGGCTCCTCATCATCATCGATTCACAATTCATTGAAGAACAATCATTTATCCCCAATAGAATTTTGCAAGTATTAATAAGGGAGACTGAAGCCATAGTGATAATTACTAAACTATGTTGATAATTGGGGAAATCACTAATCCTATCATGTGTAGGTAACTATAACAATTGATTATTGAAATCATATAAGCATAGTCAAAGATGGCCAACTAATGCTATAGATAGATAAATTAACACTTCATAAGTTCACTAGTCATCTAAACAACTGGAATCATTATCATAATAACTTAACAGGTTGAGTCACTTACACTTTCTGAAAAATTTGGGCTGGGAATCATGATTGCTAAGGATCTGAAAAGTAGGGTGACTTAAAGAGGAGAGCTGAACTTCACACTAAAGGAGGCAAAAAACACTACATCATTGTTTGTTGGCTCATAGGAAGATGGGAAGACCTCCACTATAGTAGCAGTCAATTATGATATATATGAAATTCTATCCTCCTGTGGCAAGTAATGTTCTAAAGGTCATTAAATCACATATGAATGTTAAATAACTTTAGCAATGCTTTTCTTGGAAATGGTTCCTTTCTCATATTCATCTTCACTGTTTTGCTCTTCTTTGAGAATTGAATGCAACTGAATTTCAATGTCCTTTTGTAGTGAACCAATATCATTATAAGCTTCCTCTATTTTCTCTAGTGTGGCATATGACAATAAATTTGATCCTTAGCTGTGCTCAGAGGTGGCTAAAGACCTATACAAAAATAGGTACCTATATATTTAAATGACAAGACAAACTTTCTATGAGGTATAGATCCTTCTGAAACCTAAACATAACATCTTCTTTTTCTCACCTCCATGATGGTTAATTTCCATCATTACTACTTCTCAAGTCCTCTATCAAGTCTTTAAAATCTTCAAGTTGAAAATCAATGTTAAAGATACCTTGTTTGAGGCTGTCATTTTCTTTACTTCGATTATGAAAATCTTAGAGAACCTGAAGTTTTAATATGAGGACATACAGAACCTATGTGTATCAAATAAGTCGAATCAAAGACAACATTTTGAGTATTGTTGTTTGTGCTTGTGAGAAAAGAACACAAAAACAAAATATGCTAAAAAGTGATATACATCTAGCGTGTGATATACCTTCCAATCATTTTCTAGACTTTTTTTGTATTCTCAACTTTGAATTTGAGTGCAAGTGAGCTAAGAAGTTCTGCTTGTTGCATCAGAGCAGTTATCTTGGGATCATCTTTATTAGGAAAAGTTCCTTGAAGTTTAATATTTTGAGTTGTTAATAAATAACAAGTATACAATTTAAGAACTTTCATGATATTGAAAGATAATAAGAAGAGGCTAAATTGATCAAGATGGAGCACTTTCAAAAATGGGAAGTATCCCTTTTAGGAATCTACCATTTGTTTGGTTTTCTAAAAGTAACTTGCAAAAACCCAACCAAATATGATTTGCTTGAACTAACTTACCATTAAAATATCCTCATTAGCATTAGTCATCAACCTCATTGAACAAAGAATACAATTAGCAAACAATGCTAAATGCAAAAATATCATGTAGTGTCATATCAGGCCATCTAAGGAGACCGATAAAAAGGAAGGGAATAAAAATAATATAAATGAGAAAGAATAACTTGATTGGATAGATTGAACAAAAATCTTCTCCTTTTACCTTCTACTTATTATCTTAATCATGGCTAGTGAATGTCCAGGCATCCCAACCTTGAGGAACAACACCACCCCATAGCTGTGAGTTAGCAATGATCATAATGGAGTAAGCTCCCAAAGCTCTTACAAGATAGGCATTACCATTCCCATTTATTGTGCAAGATTTAAACACAAATCCATTAGATTAAGAAATAAAATGTAGTATACAAATGGGTATTAGATTAAGAAGCAATAAAGCAAGAAGCTAATAAAACAAAAACTGAGAAGAATCAAACAATCGTAGAAAATGAAATCTAAAAAACAGAAGCATAATTAAGGAAAAAATACATAATTAAGGAAAAACTAACTTTTTTCTATGCCAACCACATACTTGGATTATCAAAAGGACAGAACCTAGAGTTTCAAATACCTGAACAGAAACAAAGATACCCAATTTCAAAGGAAATTGAACTATTACATTAACTACAAAATAGGGAATGAATTCAAAATATTGTTTTTCAAAAGAATCAGAGAGAGAGAGAGAAAACAAAAATTGAAGTGCAGATCGAGAAGCTAAGGGAAGAGAATAAAAATAGAAAAAAAAGATAGAGTTATGTTAAGGAGAATACAACGGAGATTGAAGAAGAAAGATGAAACAGTAAAAAGGTAAAAACAATGCCAAAAACAAAATGTGAACTGGGGTGCGAGGGAGGGATGTTGGTAACTGTGTGGGATAATGTTCTTTTTTATATTTTATTTTTCCATTGGTTGACTGATCAGACACACGTTTACATTTGCACAAGAGTAAATGTGTGTGTGATCAAAGATCCAAACCAAAAGGTGAATTAATCCAATAAGGTAATAGAACAAAGAAAAGACGATGGAACTTTTGCAGAAAAAGATTGGGCAGATAAAGAGATGAAAAGAGTGGGACGAAAGATACCTATTCATAATTTGCATTGTCACACCTTAGTAGGCTCTGTAGGTGGGGAGCTCAAAGGCATAACTGGCACTTATAGATGATGGCTGGTTATTGAGAAAGTTGATGTCAAAATTATGGGGAAATTGGAGATGGTGATGATCTGGCCTAGGTTGTGAGTTCATCGACTCGATGGATCATCGTCGCACTGAACCTATCATTTTATTTATTTATTTTCACTTGAAAAGCGTATGTGTGTAAAGTGATGTTAATTAGTTTCTAGTTACTGATATTTGTGTTTTGCATAATGTTTTAGGGAGTAATTTATTAAGTATTTAGTATTAAATTAAGTATTGAGTGTGTGTTTATGTGTTTAAATATGTTAGTTTATGTGTTTAAGTGTTTTTATGGGTTAGTATGAATCTTTGAGTGTAATTGTTATATTTTTTAGGTACCTTTATGTGTATGCTAGTGTTGCAGGGCAAACAAGGAAGAACAGTGAATGTTTGAAGAGTTTTGGACCAAAAAGCATAGACCACAATTGTGCAGATTGACCATAATTATGACAGAAAAGGAAGAGCTAGCAGTAGCCAGGCCATGATCGTGCACATTAGGCCACGATTGTGACAGAAAGCGTCAATTGTGACACATAGGGCATGGTCATGACAGAAAGGTTAAAGCACCGGCCTCGATCGTGACACACAGGGCCATAATTATGCCCTGCGTCAAGCTAACATGAAAACTCGATTTTTGAGTGATTTTTCATACTGTTTTGACCCTAAGTTTAACCTAGGGCTACTACAAAATAAATAGAACATTACAAGACAGTAGACAGGAGTCTTTGGAGAGTGAAAAATAGTGAGATTTTGCAAAAATCCGAGGGAGACATAGAGAGAAATCAAGCGATTGAGGATGAGACAAAGGAAGAGAGGCATGAAGATATGTTTGATGCGACGTACTTCCCGAAACAGGCAGTTTCCCGTAGTCATGACCTCCGGGACGCATTCCGACAGTACTTTTCTATTTTTATTTCGATTTCATTGATGTATGATATTTGGATATTGATTGGGAAATTTTGCCTTTGATTGTTGATCTTTTGTCTAAACTCACCTTCAGGTTTTTTTTCATGAGATTAATAAAGTTCATTTGATTGTGTTCTATTTGACTTAATTGTGATTCAATTTTGATTATTTATAACTTGGCAACAAATTGAGAGGGTGAGCCAGGTGAAAACAATCTATTTAGGTTAATGAGAGTTAGGTAAATCAATAGGTAGAGAATTCAATCAAACTGGTAGAGTCGTGTAACGAGAGATCGAGCATAGATTTCAGGTAGGTTAATAGACAAGTGAGAACTAATTTAGGCTTTACTTCAATTGTAAATCAAGAGATTGCGATTCCATAATTTAAATTAGGAATTATCAATTAGGGTTAAGAATTATAATTCGAGAGAGAGTAACTCACCCTAGGACCGTCTAGACCCGTTAAGTCAGAAATTACATAATTAGGTAGATTTTCTTTATTTTTGAATGAAACCCCCCTTTATCGCAATTGGTCATTTCTAGGTTGATTTTTGGATTATTTGTGTGAGTTGGCTATTTTGTGACTTTTTGGCACTTTAATTTGTTATATTTAATTATCGTTTAATTTTAATTTCTATAGTAGTTGTTTACTTACGTATTATAAACTTAACTGCCTTTAGATTTTAGGACTAGTTCCCTTCCTCTTGGGATCGACACCTTAGGTATTACGCGAACGACCCGTACACTTATGGTAATTACCAAGGTTATAAATAACAAAACTTAGTGCGTGTAACCTTGAGCAAATACTTACATAATATAATATAACTATAGAAACAATTTCAAAAGTTGCATATATAAAATTTATTGCAATCTTTTTTCAATTTTGTTGTCTTTTCTTATATGTAGCAACAAATTATTATTTTCGTTGCTTTTTAATATTATTAAAGGCAAAACTTTAAAATTTGTTGTATTATATTACTTTTTAGGAACACATTTTTAAACTGTTGCAAACATTTCGTTACCTAAAGGACTTTTTGTCGTAGTGGAGTGAACCAAGTCCTCTGTACTTGTTACAAGATTACAACCCTTTAAGAATCTCACTGTTTGATCATACAAAGGTTGCGACAATTATAGAAGGAGAAATTTGGAGTTAGCTAATTCGTGCTTGTGGAGACTTTTCAAATGTACTAGAGAGCTTACCCGACCTAAATCTTAATTAAGTGGAAAAGGACTCCGTGATTTGACTTAGGCATAAGTTGAAAGTTTTACATGGAAATATTGTTAATCTCCAGCAACTACCTTGGCTCAAATTGGTATGTTAAGAATGCAATATTCCTAGGACCTTATTCATCCTTTGGATGATGATCCTAAAGAGGTTATGAACCAAAAAACAAGAGTAAGTTCGGAATCTCAGATCGTTCATGTTCACTTTGTAATAAAGATAATGAATCCTTAGGTCACTTATTTTTTCAACCTCACATTTTTTGCAAACATATGGAAAAAGAACTTATACCTCTTTTATTTGAATTGTGATAAGGACATATGGAGTGAGATAATTGAAAGGATATGCAAGATATTAGGATTAAAGAAAGATAATGTGGTTGTATTTAAAATAGTTTTTAATTATGTGGACTATGTTAGGTAGAATGAGAGGTGGTGATTTAATCTTTTGCCTAAGAACAAAATCATGATCAAAGAAGCCATTATTGTCAGGGAAAAGGAAACGAATATTACCCCACTCGTAATATAGAACTGGAATTTGTGATAGACTTGGAGCCCAGACTCAATCCCTATTTGTAAATAAGATCTACCAATTTTTTCTGAGCTGAACAATCAATCACAACAGGTCAGACGTACGTCTAATTCAGCATACACTTCTTAAGTTATTCTGCAAAGTTAGAGGAATTCTACAAATTAGAGTAAAGAAAGCTAGTATATTCTGAGCTATCTCTTTGTGAACTCTACTAACAATTACATTAAGCTAGTTGATGAGTTAGAATAGCAATAAGATGATATTTTCTTTAGCAAGTGAACGTAGATTTGTAGAACTTTGATTACCTCTTTGTGAAGATAGTTTGTATGCAGCTCAATCAGTTCCTTCTTCCTGTCCTCTACTTATTGGTTTTTTAATAATGTATTCATTATTAACTTTTTAAAAATATTGCTAAAGACTAAATACCTTAAACGACTTTGTTTTTGCATCAATTTATTAAAAAAAAATTATGGAGAATTTTCTTGATTAGATTTATTAATCTTTAAAATTATAATTATTATTCCAAGTTTTTTATGAAAATATTTTGTTTTGTGAAATCAAAAAAATATTTTACCATAATTGATTTTCCAAACATATTTTTAAAGAAAATAATGTATTAGAGAAAAACTGCATTATAAAACTTAAAGAAGGTAAACCATCAAATTGGTTGAATGGTCAATAGCTTAACTACTAAAGTTGATTTTAATTAAAATATTCAATTATAGCTTATGCGTTATTACTTTGCTTGCTATTTGGAGCTTGATGTGACATTGGTGGAGTTGGTACCTAAGAACATTTTTTAGACTGGAAGAGGAACTATTTTTTTTTAATATAAGAAGAGGCAAAACACTTAATTCACAGGGCATAATCGAGGGAAGGCAACATCAACCTTATCCCTTTCTAAAATATGAAAATTTCCAGCAAGAGCGAGAGGAAACTCATGGTATCCAAGAGTGGGACTTATGGCCATAATCGCCATCGAATCTGCCGCACAATTTCCTTCCTTGTAACCATGAACAATTTACACTAGCTAGTCACGATTTAGCCATTCTTTAGAAGTCGGCACAATGGACCAGATTTGATTGGTTGAAATATTATCCTTAGTTAGCAGCTTGACCACACAAAGCCTATCCACCTCCAATATGAGATTTTAAACACCAACTGCCCATGCCATTTTTAGTCCCTACAGAGCCCCCCATAGCTCAGCAGCAATAGGAGTACAAGTACCGATGTGCATAGAGAAACCTCCCTTCTAGTAGCTAAGTTGATCCCTTAACAGGTCATCTGCTGTAGCCACCCCACTTGAAGTTTTAAAGGCACCATCTGTATTAAGTTTCATCCATCCTTCCTCTGCAGGAACCCAACCAATCAAAAAATAATGCTGCAAAGGCGTAGTCTCTTTAGTCATAATGTTAACTCGTTTTATCTCATTAAGTTGAGCTAGGATAGTTGAAATCTTGTTCCCCTGAGTTTTGTTCCCAAAGATTCTACTATTTCTCCACTTCCAAATAAGCTAGCAATTAACCCCAAAAATAAGCTGCCAATCATCATCAACATTTGCAATTAACCCCAAAAATAAGCTGCCAATCATCATCAACATTTGAACCCTCTTGTTTAGAGAGGTTTCTAACTAACCAGTCTATAACACTGCTATTGAAAACCCTTGTGAATAAACCTGAGAATTTAAGCATTCCCAAATGACTCGTGCTTCGATGCAGTCTCAGAGAACATAACCTAAAGATTCCTCCATGCCATAACAGGTTTCATAGTAAGGTTGCTCCTCAATATGTCATTTACATAATTCCAGTTTAGTTAAGAGCTTACCCTGGAGAGCCAACTAGAGAAAGGACCGAATATGTTTGAGTTCCTGGGAATTGCCAAGCCAACTTCTAGATCTTATCAGAGGGATGCCAGGAATTTTAACAAATAGCTTCATATGCTCGTTTGATAGAAAAACTCTCCGAATCTGAGAAACCCCAAAAATACTGATCATGGCCATCATTCAAAGGTGGTGGCTTCACACCTACAATATTAACACAAAAAGAAGGAGGCAACTTTGAATATCTGTATTCCCACTGCCAATTTCCAAACTCATTTGTTATCTTAGAGACAGTCAAGTTTCTATCCTTAGTTGTTAGGTGTACCTCATAAATAGTAGAAAGAGCCGTATCTCCTATTCAAATATCTTCCCAGAATTTCATTGTCTTCGCATCACCAATCATCCCATCGAATTTTATAAACCATTATAGGCCAAATCTTCCAAATGGCCCTCCACATAAAAGAGCAATTATTTGGTAGCAAACAATGAGGAATTCCTTCTACTTTATGTATACACTTGCCATGGAGTATTTGCATGCAAGGAGCATCGACTAAAGCTAGAATTTTCCAAACAAGTTTCATAGGAAAAGCTTCATTACATTCCTTCGATTTCCATAGCCCCAAACCTCCTCTATCTTTAAGTCGGCATATGTTGTCCCATTTCACTAAGCTTATTCTTTTTTCACCTTAATTTGCCCCCCAAATGAATTGACGACAATGGCCTTCAATCTTATGAAGTGTCACCTGTGGGATGGAAGTTGTCTGCTTTGTGTAACAAGGGATAGCTAAAAGAACATATTGTGTAAGAGTAGTTCTATCAGCAAAGGATAGAGTTTTTGCAAACCAGTCAGATAGTCTTCTTGAGACTCTGTTACCCCTATTAACTCGGTTGTGAAGGAGTGGCACCCTAAGATACTTTCCCAAATCTTTCTCAAGTTTGAAACCAAAGTTGGTACTAAGTATACGGGCCTCACTAGGTGGGACACTCCGTGACAAAGATAAAACAGTTTTATCTCTGCTAACCAGTTGGCTAGAACCGGAACAAAACTCATCGGGCACTTGCTTAATCACCCCAACTTTGACTCTAGAAGCTTTTGCAAATAGGATAAGGTCATCTGCGAAAAAAGAGGTGCGATATTGCCAGACCATGACGACTTGTTTCAAAAGGAACCTAACTTTTCCTCAGACTTTTCTTTCGATAGCCAATGAGAGGCGTTTTATGCAGAGAACAAATAAATACGAAAAAATTGGGTCACCATTTCTAATTCCTCTCGACGTCCAAAGTTTCTTTGTGCGATTGTCATTCCATAGGACTTGCATAAAATAAGAGCTGAGACAGCTCACTATTAGCTGCACAATGATATTAAGGATTTCAATATCCCTGAGAGTAGCTTCCACAAATTCCCAACGAAGTCTATCATAGGCTTTTTGAAGGTTAATTTTGATTGCCATATATCTGCCCCAAGTCTTCTTCGCATAGTATGAATAACGTCTTGTCGATAATAATGTTATTAGCGATATTTCTTTTATGCACAAAACTGGTTTGATTAGGATTTACTATGTACGGTAAGATGAGCCTTAGACAATTGGCAAGCACTTTCGTAATGAGTTTATATACTAAGGCTGATTGGAAGAAAATGATTAAAGCTTTTAGCGACCTCCATCGTAGGTGTAAGAACAAGGAGTGCAGTATTAATTTCCGTAGGAATATAACCTTTCAAAAAGCTTCTTGGACCATTTTTATGATTAACTCTCCCACGACTACCCATTGATTTTGAAACAAAAGCACAGAAAGTCCATCGTTTCCTGCTGCCTTCATCAAGCCCATATCGAAAAGAGCGTGTCTAACCTCCTGTTTTTCCATCGGACTAGTCAAATGCAAAATATCTGAAATGCGTAATGTGGGGGAAGCAAAATATCTGTCTCTTTTGTTTAAAGTGGAGAGAAATATTCTATTGCTCCTTGCTTTATTTTATCTGCATCCATACATCACTGGTCATTCAATTTAAGCGTCTCAATCTTGTTTTTAATTCGACGAGCACTAGCTTTGGCGTGATAAAAAGTAGTATTTTGGTCCCCCATTTGAATCCAATCACTCTAGTTGTCTGCTACTAGAGTAACTCTTCTTGAGTGAGGACTTATTCATAGTCCTCCATCAATTAAGCTTCTAGTTGCTGCAACAAAGTGGAATAATAATGAGACTCAAAGGCTTTTTGTATTTCAGAAAGTCTTGCTTCTAAAATGCGTTTCTTTTTACAAATACTGCCAAAAACATTTCTATTCCATTCTCTCATTACTGAAGAGAAACACTTGATGGTCTCATTGATAGGTTTTTCACCACACCAATTTCTTTTAACAAGCTTTGGGAATGTGTCATGAGTAATCCAAGGTGACAAAAATCAAAATGCATATCTCTAACCCACGTTCCTTTTTGGGGTTGGCCGAATAAGAAGAGGGTGATGGTCAAAATAAAATTTTGGGGGATGTAGAATAGAAGATGACTGGAAATATTCAAACCATTTCTGATTATCAAGTGCCTAATTGATTAGTTCTAATAATACCTCTTAACCATGTATATCTAAAACCATTGAACCCCAGATCCACAATATTACAATGCTTGACCCATTCACAAAAGAGGGGACAAGGAGAGGATCGCAGAACTGATCCACCCTTCTTTATCTTCACCATATAAGCGAGCATTAAAATCCCTAGTAAAAAGCCAAGGGAAAGAGTCAAAATCGGAATTTAGTTTAGAGAGAATAGGCCATAAGTTTGCTCGAGTGGCAGCCACAAGGTTGTCATAAATAGCAGTGAAAAAGCACCATTCTCTATCCCAAGATTAATGTATAATCTAATAGTTTTATATTATACATTAATTGATGTAAATAATTTTTTTAATTATTACTTTTGAGTTGACATGACAAATTGCACTCAATTGTACGTATTAATTTATGTAGGGCCAAATGAATGGGATTTGGTACCTTTTGTGACGTCATGCACAAATAAAACGTTGCTAAATGGCATGGAATGGTGACTAAAAATGATTTGCATACTAATCAAAATCACAATCCTTTCTTGGGAGTTTATGGGTGGAGATTACCTATTCCGAGAGCAGAATTTTTGTCCAATGGTATTCTGTCTAATCCAAAAAACGTTATCATCCTATTTGACGACTTATTTTCTTGCGACCTAATATAGTAATAATAATACAATTAATTAAATTTTAAATTAAAATTAAAAAAATAAAAAATAAAATCAAAATATATGTCACGTAGTGTTTCTTAAGTGTTAAGCCTGTGACATAAATGAAATCAATTTTTAAATTTTAATTTTTTATCTTAAAAGTTTTATTTTAAAAATGAAAAATGAGAAAAATAAAAAAAATATGTGTGATATATGTGACCTGCCCATGACATAATTTTTCAAATTTAATTTTTTCTTAAAAATTTGATTAACAATAATAATAATAATAATAATAAATCAAAATATATGTCATAGGCGTGACTTAAGTGTCACGTCCATGACACAATTTTTAAAATTTAATTTTTATCTTAAACTTTTATTTAAAAATTAAAATTAAAATAACAAAAAAATCAAAATGTGTCAAATATGTGATTTTAGTGTCACTAGACATATTTTGTTTTTATTATTATTTTAACTTTATCTTTTTATATAAATTTTTAAAGATAAAAATTAAGTTTTAAAAATTGATTTCATTTGTGTCGCAGGCATGACATTTAAGAGTCCATGACACATATTTTGATTTTGTTTTTAATTATTTTAATTATAGTTTATTTAAGTAAATTTTTAAGATAAAAAATTTAATTTTAAAAAATGTGTTTAGATTTTATTTTTAATATTTTAATTTGAATTTATTTAAATAAAATTTTTAAGATAAAATTTAAAATTTAAAGTTTGATTAATTTATTAAAATTATTTAATTAATTTATAAATTATGAAAAATATTAAATTTACTTTAAAATTAATCAATTTTATCATTATTATATTATCTCGTACTAAAAGTTGAGCTGGAAGTAAAAGAAAATAAGAATTTAAATATAAGACGAAGTTTTTTGAATTAGATAGAATTGGACACAATAGTATTAGAAAGAAGATTTGATCTCCACCTGTTCCGTACGAACAAGACCAGTCTATGTGCCATCTATTATCAGCGACTCATTTTAATGAATGGCACAGGATAAGTATTATTAGGCATATGTAACAGTTGCCCGTAGGGTGTAGCTCAGTTGGTTCCGGAGGGGTAGAATTGCTCCAAGGTGCAAGGTTCGACTTCCACAGTTTGCGGGAGACACACACCTCCTCCTTAGCGGCCGTTGAGTACCTGATTTATATCCTCCTAATTATCTCGTCGGGCCGGGGTGTAGGAGGCCCTTGGGGTTAGGGCTTCAACCTTTTTTTGCTCCAAGGCATATGTAACAGCTGATCTGTTTTCGAAATTTACAGGAAGAATATCCTTACTCAATGTAATTGGATCTTTCTCATAAATTATCTCCTGTTTGTCTTTTTCTATTCCAAATCGATCTTTTCTTTTTAATTTTTATCTTACCTATTTTATAAAAGCAGAACTTAATTTTCGTCCGACATTACGTATTGCTTACAATCACCATAAATTATCTTCAAAGTTAATTTGGTCAATGTGTGTGTGATAGATTATATTTTTCCGAAGTCTTGTTTGGGCTCATGACAACCAAAGTGACAATGGAAGGTCTACATGAGGGCCTGATTTCTCTATTCTGATTAATTCACGTTAATAAACTGGTTGTTCCAAATTTAACGCTCCATGGTCCGAAGATAAAACATTGGTTGAATGTTTTATTATGAAAATAGTTTTTTTTTTCAGATTATGCTGGTTATGATATTTTTAATAGAGATAATAATGGATTGAGTCAGTGATATAACTGCCTAAAAGTGTAGCTCAAATTTTATCTTAAATTTAATTTGATTTGAATGGTTTAAAATAATGTCATTTTAGAAAAGTTCAAAACCATATTATTTTAGATAGTATTTTTTATTTAAAACTAAAATATTTTAAAGAATTGTTTTAAAATGGAGCAATCCTAATTTTCAATTTTGCCCCAAAAAATTGTAAAATTTTCAATTTTGTCTGATATTTTACAGGTATCTTGGGTGTCGATCAGTACTAGCCAATATCATCTAGCATATGCCGGTATCGTCTGGTATTACAAACTAGTACAAAATATGTGAATAATGTATTGTTTTTCAACCAATACGGTTGATACTAGCTAGTATGGTACGATACTCATATCTTTGGTCGGAAGTTATTGATTTTCAAAAGTTTCTTATTTCATTAACACAAAAAATTTTCAAAATAAAAAATTGATAATCATATCTAAATATATTTAAATTAAATCAATGACTTTCATATTGATGATTTAAGCGCACGATATGTGTGGATGTGCAAACCTCTTTACACTTCAAATCTTATTTATTTGATATTTGTAATATTTAAAATAAAGAAGAGATAAATGAAACTTTTAAACTATGAAGTCATTTTTGAAAAAGAAAATGATAATAATACAAAGATATTTTTGATGTTTGTAATCTTAAGAACATTATTTTTTATATTTTAGATAATGAACTTATGATAGTAAAAAAAAATTCAAAACTTATAAGGTCATAAACGTAATTTTTTAAAATATAAAAAATAAGTTAAGAAAACGTCTAAACTATACAAAGGTTCAACATTCTCAATCCTAAATTTTATTAACAACCAAAGATCATTACACACCAAAAATATCAACATGTATAATACTCTGTATAGTCTTTTGAATCAATGTTATGAATACTGTATCAGATTGGGCTATGGTATAGTACAAGTCAATATTAGGTACTGTTTCAAGTAATTTTTTAAAAATTACAAAATAGTTCCTAAATTTTTTAAAAATATATTATGTTATATAATTTTTAGTTTTACATCAACCTTATGTTTAATAATAATAATAATATGACTTGAAATAACAACTATCTTATTATTTGTATTAATATTATTTTTGCATATTTCACGTAAACCATAATTAATATAAGAAAACGATCATTTAATTATCATACATATATAAAAAAAGAATAATAAAAATACTTAAAATATTACAATTTAAATCATATAATAAAGAATAGTTACATTAAAACGTCATATAGTCAGGCAATGCAACAAGAGTTTCTGTTGAGAAATGTAGCTGAATAGAAGTGAAACTTGAAATAAAAACATTACTAGTTAAAAGTTCTATATTTATATTGCATATATAGAATTTAACATATACATCAAAAATAAGTGAAACTAAAAGAAAGAGAAAAAATGAAAAACCTAAAACTTTGTTAAATGGAATATCAGCATCAAATCATATTGACCTTAATTTTATTTGGTATAAAAATCATCATCATTGAGAGGAGTCTTATTATTACCATCATTAAAATTCACTAAAATAAATAACATGACAATACTTTTCCATCTAAGATTATCTTCCAAATCATTATCATCTATTTGCTAAAAAATTGATA
This sequence comes from Erythroxylum suave, assembly GCA_027563595.1. Taxonomy (NCBI): domain Eukaryota; kingdom Viridiplantae; phylum Streptophyta; class Magnoliopsida; order Malpighiales; family Erythroxylaceae; genus Erythroxylum; species Erythroxylum suave. Next base: position 16,259,042 of record JAOSBN010000004.1, on the reverse strand, counting down.
TAGTCTAAGGTAAATTGGATCTATGGAACTACTTGTTCTATTAGGAGACCTAGTAAACAAAAAATAAATTATTAAGAAATTAAAAATATATATTTAACTTAATAATGATAATAATATATCTTTCTCAAAGCTTTACGTTGTATCAAACAAAGACTAAATTATTCAATTTTTTATATTCCAATTTATTTCTTTTATTATAATAAATGAGTTGAAATGTGCTCCAATTCCTTCCACACCCTATTGCATTAATACATTGACTCACAATTCAAATTGCAAAACCTTTGTGATTTAAAAAAGCCACATTTGAATTGGTCCCATCTAGCAATTGTAAGACTGTAACACCCCACTTACACCAAACACGTGTTTGTACATCCCAAGGACATTTGCGCACATGCCCAGTGGTAGTGGCATGTTAGATTAGTCACATACACTTAATATGGCATCATATATAGAATACGAATACTCAAATATCAATTCCTCATTCCATTTGTATGGTTACACTGTAGCATTACACTCTAAAATTTATATATATAGTATCACCATTTTCTAAGAGCATACTGCTCTTTTACAAAATATTCTATAAGGAATGAGAAACTAAACATAAACATTTGATCTAAACTCCATAGTCTCAGCTGACCGACCTTTGAGCCATTTCTTGAGTCCAAAAACATCGTACTAGACTTCTTCTAGAGTGCCTTAATAGCTAGGTTTCCTTTCTCGCACCTGAAAGTGAACGTTGCAGTTGTGATGAGTTTTGCAAATTCAGTGAGTGAACCATCATCGATGTGCTCAATTATATCAAACCATAATAATAATTTACAATCAAATCACATCACACATATTGAATATTACATCACATTTTGTTTCAGAATTCATTTCAAACATTTAAATCATACATCTCAATTTGAATATGTAATGCATATGTGACTCACTTTCATTCTTACTTTGTTGTGACTGAGAACTTTTTTAGTCGTCCCATATCGGTTGTAGATACCGGGCTCATTGATAACTATCCCATATTCGTTGTGGATAACGCGCTCATTTTACTAATGAGCTTGTGACTCTTTATACACATTTTTTTGAGCTGTAAGCTCTTTTTTACTGGCTACTCCAGTTACAACTTCCTTTATCTGATCATACATATCATGTAATGAAATTCATCAAAGCATATATATACGATTAATCACTTTTGTTCAATATACACATTCACTTTTCATATTTTCATAGGACCTAAGGCTAACAATCAATATTTGTTTTGAGAATACATATTTCTGTCAAATTCACATACAATCAAAACACTTCCAATACATTCCTAAATATTGAGCTTCTCCGACTACCAATATCTGGAATCATCACATTTCATAAATATCAATTCAATAATTGAAATTTAAGCAATTACAATCAATCCTTGTGAGAAACATCTAGGTTACTCATAGTAAGCTCCAGATAGCTATTGCCTTGACGTCTCGACAATGTCTAGATGTTGGTGTTCTATTTGCACTTCTATACCATGCAATACACACACACATTATTAATTTGTTTATTCAGATAAGTACTCAATCGTACACGTATGTATATGTATTATGTTCAATGCATGCTCAATTTGACTTTACTGGGTATGGATCCTTAATTCACATATCCTTATCATTAAACCTTTATCAATAGTATGAGTCTAATTTGTACTTAGGTTTATACCTCAATCATACTTGATTATTCTAACTCTTCAATCATATATTCTCCAATCCTTTTTCTAGCATTATATGATCACATAATATCCAAATTCTCGTTCATCTTTACTTAATACATAACATTTATTTCCTTTGAGTCACATTAGCATTCATAAGATAACTTTCATTCTTATAACATTTCTAAATTTTCCAAATTTTTGATACATTTATATCATCAATCTATTCTTAAGTTATAACATAAATTAATAACCTAAACATATCAAACACTTTATCAACTAATCAAACATCTATCAACTAATCAAACATCAAACTAAGTTCATTTCAAGCTCTATTCAAGCCTAAAAGCCTCATAGGAAATTACCTTATTATTAGTTGTTTCAATCATCAATTAAAAGAAAACATTTCACTTTTTATGCCTACCCTTGAATGTGGTGGACCTTTCGACGATCGTGATAGAAGCTTGTGCAACAAGCCATGATCGTGGGGACCATGCCACAATCGTGACAAAACCTAAACGATTGTGCACTGAAGGCCACGGTCACGCACTGAAGGCCACAATCGTGCCCTGCCTTTCTTCCTTCATTTCTCCATGAATTAACATACTTATAAACGTCATTTACCCTTCATGTTTTCCAGAATTCATACTCATTTATACAACTTCATTTCATGCGAATCTAACTACCATATTGGTTACCTTAAACCTCACAAAAATCTACTCAATTGATTCATTATCATTCACTTTATACCATTTCATCCTATATCCAACACATCATATACATAGTTCATCATTTTCTACTTCATTCCTTCTTTATTCTCAGCTCAATTCCATCTTAATACCATTACAAGACAACTCATAGGTATGGTTCATCAATCATAAAAAAACAAAACATAAGCCTAAACATTTTTTTACCAACGTTCAACACTCATTCATCACCATTTTCATGATCATTCTATCTCTAAAACATCCAAATAACAATTCATAAGTTATTACTCATCATAAACACAAAAACAGAATATTAAGATACCCATTTCTTCATCCGTGTTTCAATATATATTCAACTCCCTTGTCATGATCATTCCATCTCTAAACTATCATCATATAAGTTTCATTTAAAACAACTCATGAAGCTTGGTATATTACTTTTTTAGCTCTAAGATTCTTCAAATCACCATGAAACCCTAGCTTCCAATCTTATAAGATCATCATCTTTCAATAAGGAAAGAGTAGGTTTTCTAGTAACAAGATGATGAAGACGACAAAGGTTTTGGAGTGGTAAAGTGGAAGATGATAGCATCGCTTAACGTTGAGAGGGTGAGAGTCATTGGGCCGTAAATGGAGAAAGGAAAGAAGAAAAAAATGAAGAGATCATTTAACCAAAGTGAAAGACAAGATAAAGATGGTCATGCAAAGATGAAAATGTCATGGGCAGTGAATGTAGTGAGTGGCAAATGTTGTGATACTTGTCACTTGCCACATGTCACCTTATTGTGGTTCCCTGTTGTTATTTTAATAACTAGTCCATTTGTCCCACAATTTCTAAACCAATTGTTACCCAATTTTCTATGCCACTTGTCTATAAATCCTAATGCCACTTGTCAATTATTTCTACTATCACAAATCAATTTGTCTTGTTACTTGACATTTTTTCTAGTCCAAAAATACATATAATTTATATATCTCTCAATTATAACAATTAAATTATAAATCACTAATTATAATTCATCAACCAATTTTCAAGACATAAAAATTCACAATTCAATCATAGCTTTTTTTAAATCATTCATACCCCAAAACATGTCAATTGAGTGCATATGCAGTATTTGCAATGTAAACAAAAGTCAAATTTGTGCGTATGCTCATGGTATGCATGTTAATGTAATGCACTCCCATAATTTCTCAACACTATTTCTTATATGTAGTAGTCTAGGACCCTATGTCCTAACCCTCAATATGGGAAAACAGGATATTACAAAGACAACAAAAGTAACCTTACAAATAAAATAAAGTAATGATTAATATCCAAAAAGTAACAAAAGTGAACAAATGACTAGATTAAGTTAGTCTCTTTCAAGAATTGCAATAGGTATCCCAATATCACCAGATGTATCCTTGTATACTTCCATTTGTTAACTAAGGGGATCTGGTATCATCTCATGTGCAACAATTATTATGATAATTAATGTCACTCCTTGATTAACTTTAATTGACTTTGTAAAACTTGGTATAAAATAGACATTAGGATTTAAAGTATCCCAGATGCAAACAATGGAGAGTAAAGTTTTCTTTTCCATCTTTCATTGATGACTACAAGAAAAGATGTGTGCAAAGAAGGCTTACCTTTTTTTTTATATTAGGCTTAATTGCTTCCCTTACCCTCCATATGACGTCATAAAAATAGCCCATTGTTACCATCTTATCACTAGTAGTGAGATGAAGTACTCTCATTAAAGGCACACAAACACGAATTACAAATTAGCATTAGGACTAAAATTCATGATCTTTAAGTATAATTTAGAAACCTCCATTCCATCATTAGGCCTAACATGTTGAGATACAATCTATTTATCACTTATAAACATTTGTCTTAGCTCCTTCTTTCTTAGAACAAAATAAAATTGATAAGAAACTAGTCGCAAATCTATAATAGTTGGACAACACAAATTCCTATCATTGGTAATATATGAATTTGGTCACCTTTCATACTTTTTGCATAGTTTCATCAATGATCGGAGGTATCTAAGATCTTATATATTTTTCAACATTAGGTCAATATAATTTTTAGTATAAAGAGTTTGATAAAAAGAATTATACTTGCTTTACAACCTTTTTCTAGTTAATTTATAAGTCATCTTCAGTAATAAATTGTACAATATTTTTAGGCTAACTTTATTCATAACTTTATAAAATATTTAAAATAAAATATCATCATTCTGATAAGTCCAAATGCAACAATGAACTTTAAAAGCGTCATCCCCTAAGTAGAATAAACTAAAAAATTGATAATAGACTTATGTTTTCTATTTGTCCATCCATCTTATGTGATTGAATATTCATATATTGCTCAAGTCATTATTCTTTCATCTAAATAACTTCTTATTTAAGAAATAGAGCTGCTTAGAAGATTACTGTTGTAGTCATCAATTGAAAGAGTTTTATATCTTAAATCATAAGAGATAATAGCATCACCATATGCTAGCAATAATAAGAATGAACAATATTAAAAAATACACCTACATCATACCACCATCTAGCTATTTTCATCTCCACATTTGTTGCTTCGTTAGATTATAAGACACTACAAATTGAAGGTTGAGCTCAAGATTTATTTGTAGTGAAAAAAAGGTCAGGCACATTTATTCTTTCTTCTTTACATCAAGTGCAACCGTCCTTTCTTGTTGAGTAGGAATATCACTTTCAACATCTCTAATATCATCCTAACCATTGCTAAAAAGAACTTTCACTAATAATTTTGTAGTTTAGTCTTTGCTTTATATCTTTCTTGCACTGATACTCTTAAAGCGAAATTTCATTTGTCATTTCACATTGGGGCTAACTTTCTTACAAGGCTCCACATTTCCTTTGATCCTAGCTAAATACTTCTTTAATCTATTAATTCCCCAACCTTTCAAATGTTTTTTTTTAATATAAACAAATGATATAGTTCTTTATTTCAGAAATCAATTCAATATGAGCCCAAGTTCGATCATCGAATTTTCCTATTTCTATAGAGGCTAAATTATTAAGAGTACTTAAAATTTCTTCAATTTATTTGTAAATATGTTAAATTAAATTAGTAATTTCATATGAAAGATAAAAGTTGTCAGATATGAAAGCAAATTTACTAATTAACTTATTAACCAATAATAATAACAATAATATCATTTCGTTAAGATGTAGTGCCTGGGGATGTGTAGTAGTAACTAGTAGTAGAGATATTGTATCCGATAGAAGATTAAGTTAAATGAGTAAATATAGAAGGAGATTTTTTGGGACAACCTTAACATTAATACAATTCATATTCAACACATATAACTCCAATTGGAGAGACCATCCTTTTTTTTTTAATAGAAATGCAATGATAAATCAACTAGCAGTTCATTTTCAACAGTAGATCCATCCTCCCAAACAACCACAACAAGCTCAAGCATCTAATTCAAGTATATTCTTAAAGATATTGTAAAAATTTTTAGCTATTAATATCGTTAAATTTTAAGAGGATAGTAAAACCAATATTTAGAATTTAGAGAGGCAGATGAATTAGGTAGCTACTACAATTAACCATTTACGGACAAATAATTTTGGTAAATTTCCATATCAAATAATGTTAAACCTAAAAGAATACACTTGTACAATGATATTAAGAAGTAGAAAGGAATTAGAATATCTAAACAAAATACTAGCTACAGCATCACCAAAAGAAATGGAAAAGGTAGTAAAAATTCCCGAGGAATTGGAAGGTAAATATAGTTCTTTAATTGTCTATATATATTTTCCAAAGCTCTAGTAGAAAACTACAAATATGATTGTAAACTGTCTTTATATTAAAAATTTTAAAAATGCAAGGTGAATATTCCACATTTTGATGTTATTAAACAAGTTCCTTACTAGGTTAAATTTTTGAAAAAGTCATGTACAATGAAAAGATAAAGGTAGGAAAAAATGTTTTGACAATTGTTTGGAAAAATCTTCCTACAAAATGTAAGGACCTAGGTATATTTTACATTCCTTGAATGATAGGTGGCACCCGAATTGAAAAAATCATATTAAATTTTAGAGAATTCATTAATGTTATGCTATATTCAATATATTTGGCTATAAATCTTGGACCTTTAAAATAAACTAGTGTAATAATCCAATTAGGTAAGTGTTCTAGTGCTTGTACTAAGTGAGCATTAGAGGATCTTTTGGTTCAAGTGGATAATATGGTTTTTCCTGCTAGATTTTATGTTTTACAGATGGCTAGTAAGGATGTTTCTTCTTTATTTAATTTTCTTTTGAATATCCTTTTTGAAAACCTCTAAAACGAAAATTGATGTCCATGATATGTTTTTAAAGATAATTTTTGAGGGTGAAATGATTAAATTCTATATTGAAGATGCCATAAAATTTCCAAATGATGAATAAAATGTTGTTTTCATGAATTTCATTGACACTTTGGTAGAGATACTTTTTCTTTACATTGGGCAGATGAGCTTTGAACAATTCTTGATGGGGGAATGGATGCCTTTACTTGGTAGCAGCTCACTCACATTTTTGCACCCACCATGGTGTTGAGCACTAGTCCTGTTTATATTCAATGAACTCCAATTTTAGTTATGTCCAGCTAATAAGATGTTAAATAAGTACTTTTAGAAGACACCTTAAGTTTGTCTCCCTTTTGTTTTAATCTTATTCATGTTTGAATTTTCTATTAGATTTTGTTTTGTTTTCATAGATAAAAAAAAGTGATAATCTGGTGGAATCGAGGTAGAAAACTAAAGATTCAAATTTATTTTGAAGGACACACCCATATTGGTGAAAGACATGCTCGTGTAAGAACTAGACACAATCATATGGGTAAATCATGTAAGTGTTTGTAACAATGTATAGGGTGAATGACATTGTTTTCCCTATGCTAGTGAAAGACTTGCCTTTATGGTTATGGACATGGTCATGCCATAGATCGTGTAAGTTACTAAAACCATGTATCTGCATAATTATTGAGTTTTAAAGTAAGATTGAGGACCATAATCTTGGTCACTAAACACAATTGTGTCTAATATAGAAACCATAATTTTCGAAGAATCTAATGGGCTTCTTTATATACCAGGGGTTTATGCCTTCTTTTTCAACCTCTCCATGAATTACTTATTCTTCATCCATGCTCAAAACAAAAGGAGAAATAAGATAGTTTATTCTTCTTCCCTCTTTCATTTCCCATTTTGTATTTTTTCTTTAATTTTAAAAATTGGGGAAAAATTTAAGTAAGTATGAGGTTGGAAGTTTTTTTTTCTTGTTTTAATTTTATGTTATTTTGAGCATTTTGGGCTATTTGAATACTTTCTTTTAATTTCTTGTTGATTCTAATGCTTTTATAAATTGATAAAATAAGATGTGTCGAAAAAATTTATGCTAGACTATTTTGAATGAATTAGACTATACATGTGCAAATTATGACTCAAACTTATTAAAATGAAGGTTAAAAACATTAATAAGTTGAAGTAGCTAGGGTATGTAATTATCTAAAGTGAGACAATTGATTGATGAAGTACTCCACGAGGATTAGGTGAACTTGTTTGAAACTTATAAGCTTTTAAGCCTTAAAAGATAGAAACATCTTATATCTATCCATTTTTATTTTGTGTGTGATTCTTTGTCATTTGGATGTGTTTAGAACTTGCAGTGGATCACCTTGAATTGCTATGATTGTATGAGAGCTTGAATATTATAAAAGCCTTCCTTATTTTAGTCATTTAAATTTAAAATCCATCTTTCTTAATATTCCCTAGGTTAGGCCCTTTGAGCTATTTTTAAAATCCCTTTCTTTATTTTTTAAACGCATATCATAAACCTAACGTATAATATATCCCGTCACTTAACTACACATTTTATTAAGGTATTATTAAGCTATTTTCGGAATTAGAGTGACTTTACTTTAAGTTGTGATTTCCTAGCTACTCATTTTGCATTTAGTATAAATTTTTTTCATGGCTACCCATCTTCACATTGATAATTTATTTTTTACTCTTAAAAAAATAGAAAAAAGAAAAAAGAGAATAATTGTAGCCATAATATATTTACATTGATAGTTAAGTACTTGGTTATGGTCACATTCCTTTATGTTTTGTTTGAATGTCTTACTAAATATATGTTCTTTTCACTTATAATTCTCTTTTGTGAACCTTAACACAAGCCCTTTACCCTTAATTAAAAAAAAGCCTTTTGATTCATGCCTTCATGTGTTCATAGTGAGGGATATTTAGTTTAAGTGCAAGTTTATAATAGTGTATTCCTTGTGACAAGAGTTTGGGAATAAACACATGAGGCTAAACACTTATGTAAAAGAGTGAACATCATGAGGAAATTCACTAAGTATTTAGGTATACTTTTGATTGAGATTGATTTTAATTCTCTTTGTTTATATTTTTTGGCAAAAATCAACTTTGATGTATGTTGATGCTTAACTCTTTCTCGATCTAAGTCTTAAAGAGTATGTATGGTTTAATCTTATCAAAATTGTTTTGATAAAAACTATTTGCTATCTTATTTTATTAAATTTTATTTTGCTTAGGGACAAGCAAAGATTAGGTTTTAGGGCAATCTGATGTGCCATAATTTTGCCCTAATTTTTGGTAATTATATCCTCTATAATCTTCTCTTAATGTGTTCAAACTCAGGATTTTTGTTTACTTTCATAAGAAAAAGGGATAGAAGATGCCATTTAATTAGAAAAAGGATTGGCCCATAATTCAAATTCAAAATTTTGAAATAAAGGAACAATATCATCAATGATAAGGGGAGAATCAAGAAGATTAGCCTACCAAAACATTTTAATTGGCAAATTTAGATCAAATTATTATAATCAAGTTAAAAATACGAAGAAAAAATCTCGAATGATCTTAGGCGTGGGAACGTCTAATGAAAATTACAACTTTTGGACTTCAATCCTGTAAGAGACAAACATGTTAAAAGTTGTTTGAATCTTATTTTGGCCAATTATGGGTGGATATTATTGAAGTTATGATTTTTGGAATCTAAAGAAATCACAAAAAAGAACAACATATGGGACTAAAGTTGTCATAAATATGGCCAAGGTGGAGAAGCAAAGTGTCCAAGTTTTCCAACTTTTCATAAAGTTTTTTTTCCTCTTCTTAGTGTATGTTAGAATATATTTTATTCATTAGAAGTTAGTTGTAGTTATGAACAATGTTGGCTAATTTTCTTTTGTCTTAGTTGAAGGAAGCGGAAGCCTTTTGGAGATTTGAAGATGGGGAGGCAATTGGATCTTGATATGAAGTGTTTTATTTATTCATATGTTGAATTATTATTCCATACTTTGGTTACATTAAATACGTAGAAGTCAAATTATTTTAACTAATTGTAACAACTAGAAGTTTGATGCGTTATAAATTATTACTTTTATAAAATACATTCAATTAAATTCAATGCAACTACGAATATTATATTATCTTGCTCGTTGGTCTTTCTTTTCCTAAATCTATTGTTTAATTAAAATTTGGATCATGTTTAAGTTTTAATGGAATTACAAGTTTTCGATTAACTAATCCTAGGGAAAGATAAATATTTAATGTCATATAAAATTTATGATTGATGAAATAATTATTTTTGTACCAATGGTTAACCATAGTTCTAAAGGTGGAAGTGACCATAATCTAATGTTTTCTTTATTGATAAATCTTATTTACATTATTTTCTTAATCATAAAAATTCATATTATCACACTCGCAATTTGTTAAATATTTTTCCTAATGATTGATAAACTAGAATTTCTTATGGGGTCAGAATCCTATATATTACATTTGTTTTATTGTATGAATTAGTGAATTATTTTTAACTGCAAATGATAGCTCACCAATTATTGAAATGAAAAATCAAATGGATCTATCACTCACAAATAAAGAAAAGAATTAAAGAAACCCTAATTCTAAATAACTTTTAAAAAGGTGTGAACTATGATCGTACGATAACCTACCCAGATAAGGAAAAAAACTCACTGTACTAGCCATTTTAACAATTTTAACTGGGATTGCTTGTATTTTTTCATTAACATAGATAACTGCATGTCTGTTATGCACATGAATTCTAGGAGAAATTAACATGATTGAACATAATGACACATTAAAAAAAAATGAATGTGTGCACAATAGGCTTGGTCATTCAAAATCATACTGTAAAAGATTAAAACGTCTAACCAAAGTATATTAGAATCTATTTATTAGTCAATCCTCAAAACTAATTCACCAATAGTAGACACCAATTAGTTCTTAAGACGAATAACCTCAATAATAGTACGAACTCGAAAATGAAACATTCACATAAGCTATAGGGTAAGAAAACATTACCCCCTTAAAGCTTTATCTTTCTTTTGTACTTGGAGAACCACTTTTCACATAAAACCCTAATAAAATAACAAAAGAAAAAATTTAAAGAATTTGCATAACTAAGAAAGAAAGAAATAAGGAACAAAAATGAACATTTAGATTGAAGAAGAAATAACCATCAGAATGAAAACCTTCTTTTGATTTAAAGAAGAAATAACCATCAAAATGAAAACCTTTTTTTGATCTAATAGTGTTAAGATATATATCATATATCTCATTATTTAATTTTGGAATTTTTGATTATTGGATCTTCAAGATAATGATTAAAAATCCAAATTAAGAAGAGAAGCAACAAATTAACACTCCCTATTTGAGTTGGACTTTGGTATAAGAATTGTAGTGAAATTAGAAGTCTATCTTTAATTAAAGTTCAAGTGGATTATGTCAGATTATGGATAGACATCATGTTTCTTGCTATTATAGCAAAGTAGGCCTATGTGAGTAATTTTTTTTGGTCTCTTGATTGGTTGATGGAGCATATATGGGTACATCACATTGATGTTGTGTGGAGTATATTGTGAGATGACCAAAGGAATATAGTTGTGTGCCTGATTTTCTTGTCAAAAAGATTCCTATATGCATGACCTAACTTCTGCTCTTGAAACGTTAAGGATTTGGTGAAGATTTTTTCTAGGCATTCAGTTGATAGGGTATGCGTGATCTCGCTTCTACTATATACACATGTGAGTTGCCTGGTGATGCTTTCGTTTGGGTGGTTATGGCAAGTGTATGTGTGAAAGGTGAACTATAGATCTAATTCTTTTTGTTGTGGGCTAAATTGAGGGAGGCTTATGCGTGTTTCTTGGTATGTATCTTGGTATGATTTTATCGATGGTGAATGGGTAGATCACATGGCTTTACTTTTCAGAAAATGGGAGATAGTTGAAAGTAAATTGCTGTGTATGTGAACCACTGTGTTTGAAAGGTATTATCATGAATTGAAGGATAGTGTGCACAAGCTACAAATTTAGTGATGATATTTACGTGACTATTCAGCAGTGCATAATTTCTTGGTTGTGTAGGAAGTTGTTCTTTGTTTCTTTCTCAAGTGTTTTCGTTTATGTTAAATTTTTTTATTCACTTGAGTTGTTTATTTTATTTCATTTTCATTAAAAATTGTTTGAGAAAATCCTTTGTTGAGGTTAGTACCAAGTGGTTGTACTATTGGGTGTGAAATTCTTTCATGGGTTGTGAGGACAAGGGATATTGTCAAGGGTTGAGTGGTGTTAGCTCAGTAAAGCCTTGTATAAAACTATTGTCGCTATTGAAAGAATTAAGCTAGTTGAGGGCCCTGCAGGCGTAGGCAAGGTGTGCCAAACTACGTTAACAAATATCAGTGTTGATTTATTTTGATACAATTAATTTTTCCAGTTTTTGATTGTGCTAGAAACGATTGCAGTAAATTGAACAGTTTGTGAAACTAGTACACCCCTACAGTTTTTGTCAATTGGTATCAAAGCAGATCATCGATTTAGAACTTGGTACATTAAGTTGGTGCAGATCCTTATTTCGCAATTATAGATATAAGAGAAGGGGCATCAATTATTAGACCACCGTTGTTAGATGATTCAAATTATCTTACGTGAAAATCACAGATGAGAGTATTCATTCAAGCATAAGGAACAAAAGCATAGAACTACGTCTAAAATAGCTAGACACATCAGTGGTGACTGATAAAAAGGGAGAAATAGTGTTTAAAGATGCATCTGAGTGGACAAGGGCTGAAGAAGAGAGAGCGCTTGGAAGTTCTCAAGCCTTGCACGTTATCTTTAGTACAGTTGATGAAGGTTGCTTTGCTATGATATCAGCCTCTGAATTGGTGAAAGAAGCATGGACACTTTGTAGACTATACATGAAGGATCGAAATTTGTGATAACCTCAAAACTTCATATGTTGGCTGTGAGATTTGAAGAGTTGAAGATGGATGAGAGTGAAACCATTGGAGACTTCTATGAGAGACTGTATGACATAGCAAACCAAGCACATCAACTCGGGAAGAAGTACTCTAGCCTGAAACTATTTAAGAAGACATTGAGATCATTGCCTTTAAGATTCATACCAAAAATTGCAGCCATCGAAGAAGCCCATGATATCATGGAATTGTCTTTGGATAAGGTAATTGGGATTCTTACTAACTTTGAGATGAATTTGTTGAGGGATAATTGAGAGAAGAGTAAAGGATTGGAATTGCGAGCTGAGATTGGTAAAGTCGTGAATGACTTCGAACATGAATCCAATGAGAATGAGGATATAGAGTTATTGATAAGAAATTTCATTACATGGTTAAAGAAAGTGAAAAAGGATATATCCAATTTTAGGCAAAACGGTGAGAGCTCATCAAATAGTAATTTCAAACAATAAGGGAAAGCTCAAAAGGGTGAAAGAAAAGTGAAGGAAATTCATTGTAATGAGTGCCAAGACTTCGGACGTGTGCAAGTGGAATGTACTAGCACCTTGAAAAAGAGAAAAGGGAAGTCCTATCCAAGCACTTGGAGTGAGAATGGATATGGAAGCAACTATGGCAGTGAAAAAGAAGCTGTGAACAGTGTTGCGTTAGTTGCTTTATATAGCAAAAGTCCAGTTACTTGCTTTACAGCAACCAAGAAGGAAGTAACCAATGATGACAGCGTGAGTAAATCAGAAAATTTTGAAAAAAATGTAGAAGAATAAGCTCAAAGCTTAATCTCAGATTATCATAGTGATGACAATACTTTAGATGATAAAAAGGAAGATATTTATGAAGCCTATGAGTTAATGTATGCTAAATGGATCCAAATATGTAAGAAAAATGAGAAGTTGAAGGAGGAAAACTCTACCATGAAGAACACCATTCGAGATTGTGAGAAGTTGTTATCTACAATAGATAAGCTTAATAAACAAAGTTAAAGCTGGTTAGCGTGGAAAAAGGAATAAGAATGTTAAATGGAGGTATAGAAAAATTAGAAAAGTTGTTGGAAATTGGTAAGACTAAAGGAGACCTTCAAAGCATTGGAAAAAGAGGTGAATGTTCCAAGTCGAATGATAAGAAAACTGGTGCAACCAGATCTGTCCAAAGAGAAATCTTAAAGAAAATCAGAGGTTCATACTAATTATATGTCACTTTTATAGAGTAATTGGGCTTAGAAGATGAAAATGTTATAAGTTGTTACAAAAGATGTTTCAAATGGGTCAAAACTGAAAATCTAGTGACTCTCCATTAAATTTCCAGCCACAACCCATGTTATCGAAGCACTCTTAGGTTAGAAAGGGGTCAAGTACAAGCATGAAGACTTAGTAAAGGAAAAACAAGAAATTGTTTAGATTCACAGTTAGTTATTACTTTTGAAGAAACTGTTTAGACTGAGGATAAGTTAGTTACTTTAGATGAAAAAATCAACCAAATAGTTGATGACCAAGATAATGTGACGAGGAATAAGCCCAAGTTTGAATTTCTTTGTGTGCTTCACATTTTTGAAGTATAGTTTGAATTTATTTATTAAAAATCAAAAAAAGAAAAAGAAGGTTTAAAGGAGTTATCATTTAGGTTTTATGAGTTTTTATTTATGTTTCTAAGGTTCAGTTAATTGACGTGTATGTGAGGCTATGCTTGATGATGGGTTTTATGAATTTCATCAGTTTTATAAAGATGGAATTGAAGTAAGAAATGATATGTTGGCATATGTATTAATTGGTAGTAAATTGTCATCTTGGCTTTTTGGTATTGCATTACCTGCTTATGATCCTTCTGCTGCACCTACTATTGATTTTTATGCTTTTTTATCTACTGAGATTGATCGTATTGAATTCATTCTTCATTTTGGTGTTGTTTTGTCCTAAGGCGGAGACATCATATTATTTTTAGTGACGGTTCAATTTAGGGGGAGATTTTAAGGTATCTTCGTGACTATTAGTTTTGGATTTTTGCATCTTTGTATCCCAAGGGGGAGAAATTTGGATGGTTGGATAACTATTCATTATTGTTTCTTTAGATGTTTCATACACTTGAAGAACTTGATAGATGTTCTTTGGAACTTGATGTTGGATTAAAGGGGAGTTCTTTTCTTATATGGATTATATATCCAAACATTTCATCTAAGGGAAGTTTTTTATTTGTGAAAAAAATGTCAAAAAGGGGGAGATTGTTAAGATATTTATTATATATCTCGTTATTTAATTTTGGCATTTTTTATTATTGGATATTCAAGATAATGATCAAAAATCCAAATTAAAATGAGGAGCAACCAAGCAACACTCCTTATTTCAGTTGGACTCTAGTATAAGAATTGCAATGAAATTAGAAGTTTATCTTTAATTGAAGTTCAAGTGGACTATGTTAGATTATGGATAGACATCGTGTTTCTTGCTACTGAAGCATGGTAGGCTTATTTGAGTAATTTTTTTTGGTGTATTGATTGGCTGATAGAGTGTGAATAGGTACACCACATTGTTGTTGTGTGGAGTATACTGTGAGATAACTAAAGGAGTGTGGTTGTATGTGCTATTTTCTTGTCAAAAAGATTCCTATGTGCATGACTTAGCTTCTGCACTTGAAACGTTAGTGATTTGGTGAAGATTTTGGCTGGGCGCGATCTTTCTTCTGCTATATACACACATGAGTTACTTGGTGATGCTTTCCTTTGGGTGGTTATGGCAAGTATATGTGTAATAACATGTTTTCATCACAAGGGTTAGGACCCTAGATCATTGTACATGAGAAATAACATCAAGGATTTATGAGGTACATTGCATTCACATGCATATCATTAGCATACACATATGAAATATGAGTTAATACATATTGTAAAGACTATATACGCACTCAATTTACATATTTCGGGGTATGAAAGATTTAAAATGAACATAATGTGAAATGTGAATTATTATGCCTTGAATTTTGGTTAGATGGTTTTCAATTATTAATTTGGAATTTATTACAATTGGGAGATTTATAAATTAGTATGTATTTTTGGACTAGGAAAAATGTCAAATGGCAAGACAAATTGACATATAGTAATAGAAATAAGTGACATGTGGCATTAGAATTTAGTGAAAAATGGTTTAGATAATTGGATGACCAATGGCTTGGAGATTAAGAGACAAATGAACTAGTTATTAAGAGACATGTGGTAGCATAAGTATAAGAAATGAAGCTTGTTTCTTTCATTGAAAAATGTCAAGAGACTCACCATGCATTAAACCCATATGACACCCACACATTAAAGATCATCTTTCATTCTTACATTTTACTACATGCTCTCATCTTCTTCTTTCTTCTCTCAAATTTCGACATTTACTCCTCACACTCAAAATGTTGAGCCTTGGAAAAAATCAACACCTTGATATTCCATCAAATTTTGTTATCTCTTCTTGATGCTAAAATCTCAACCTATTCTACCTTGAAATGTCGATGATCGTGTAAGCTTGAGAGTTAGGTTTAATTGATGATTTAAGAAGCTTTTTAGCTAAACAAGTATAATAATGTTCTTCATAGTTTGTTTTAATAGAAATATTTATGATGATAGTTTAGTGATGGATCAGGGATGAATTGATAATGATAGTGGAGTTGAGTGAATGTTGGGATATTAATGAACAAATGGAGACATCATGTTCTGTTTTGTGTAAATGATCAATAATAGTTCACGAGCTATAGTACGGATGATTTTGAGTTGGGATTGAGGTGAATTTGAAGAGGAATCGAAATAGAAGTAATGAGCTATGCATAAGATGTTTTGAGTTTTGTAAAAAAGAGTTAAATCTGGAAATATTGAAGGAAATGATTGGGAAAATTACGGATAACCCATCCCACAATCATGGGAAGGCCTCCACGATCATTCAATATATAAGGAAATTGGAGGAATTTTCAGATAACATATCCCACGATCGTGGGAATGCTTCCACGATTATGGGAATTGCATTGAAAGTGAAATGTTATCTTTTGAATAATCTTTAAACCAACTAGAATAATCTTTGAACCAACTAAGGATAAGCTACTTTAATTTGGTTTATTTAGACTTAATTGAGGCTTAAAATGAACCTAGTTTGATTTTGGATTAGTTCATTAAAGTGTTTGATATGTTTAGGACATTAATTGAGGTTGTAACTTAAGAAATGATTGTTTAATATCAATGTGTTTAAAATTTGGAAATTTATGAATGATATAGGAATGAAGGCATTTTTACGAATGCAATTATGATTAAAGGAATAAGAGTGAGGTGTATTGTCGGTTCGTCAAGGCAATAGCTTATCTGGAGCTTACTATAAGTCAACCTAGATCTTTTCTCACTAGGATTGATTTGTTTTATGTTCAAATTTCAGCTATCAAACTATTATTATTGTGATTGATAATTCCAGACACTTATGGTCTGAGGAGTTTGATAACTTTGGATTTGTTGGGAGTGTTTCATAATTGAATGTGAATCTAAAGAAATATATGTACTCAACGAAACGTTGAATGTCAGACTTAAATCCGATGAATATGAAAAATGATTGATTGTAATGTTTGAAAGTTATTGAAAGTGTTATATGTGAATTGATGCATTTCATCATATTGATATGCATGTTCAAATAAAGGAGTTGTGACCGGAGTGACTAGTGAAAAAGGGCTTAAAGCTCAGAAATTTACATAAAGAGCTAAAGGCTCAGTATTTAATGAGTTCGGAATCCACAATAGGTATGGGACAATTATTAATAAGCTCGGTATCCACAACAAATATAGGACAGTAAAAAGATGCTCGGTTACAACAAAGTAACAATGAAAGTGAAGTCACATGTTCATTTACATATATAATTTGATATGCATTAAATGAATGATTGAAATTAATTGTTTAGACTGTTCTCATATAGAAAGGTGAAATAGTGTACACAAATTGTATTTATTGAAGCATAATGAAATGTGAAGTGATAATTTAATATTTGATGATATGATTTATCTGTGAATTGAATTATAAATTGTATTTTTGTTTTAATATGAGTGAGCATATCGAGGATGGTTCACTCACTGAATTTGCAAAACTCATCAAAATTGCAAATGTTAATTCTCAGGTACGAGGACAACTTAGGTCCTAAGGTAAACTATTAAAAGTCTAATTCTGTCTATTTTGGAAGTCACGAATGGCTCAACGGTTTGGTCAGCTGATACTAAGAAGTTTAGATAGAGTACTTTTGCATATGTTTTCTTTTCATGTAGAACATGTTGTAAAGAGTAGTAAACTCTCATATGTTTGTGATACTATGTATATAGATTATGTAGTGAAATGTTACAATGTAAATTATGTTTTATAAATGGAATGAGGAGTTGATCTTTTGACTACTTATTCTCTGTATGATGCTATATAAGTGAATATGATAGCTCTAAAATGCCACTTTCATAGGGTATGTTCTTGAATCTCCTTCGGATATTCAGGCATATGCTCTGTGGAGGTGGGGTGTTACAGTATGCAAGAAAGGTGAACTAGAGATCTGATTCTTTTCATTGTGGGCTAAATTAGGGGAGGCTTGCGTTTGTTTATTAGTCTATATCCTCGCATGATTTTATCGGTGGTGAATGGGCTAATCACATGGCTTTAGTGTTCATAAAATTGGGAGATAGTTGAAAGTATATTTTTGTGTACGTGAACCATTGTGTTTGAAAGGTATTATCGTGGGCTGAAGTATAGTGTGTGTGAGCTGCAGATTTAGTGATGATACTTGCGTGACTATTCAATTGTGCATGATTTCTTGGCTATGTAGGAAGTTGTTCTTTGTTTCTTTCTCAATTGTTTCTGTTTATGTTAAATTTTGCTTAATAATTTGAGTTATTTATTTTATTTCACTTTCAATTAACATTGTTAGAGAAAATCCTCTATTAAGGTTAGTACGAGGTGATTGTACTATTGGGTGCGAAAATTTTTCACTGGTTGTGAGGGCGAGGGATAGTGTTAAGGGTTGAGTAGCATTAGCTCAATAAAGTCTTGTATAAAACTGTTTTCATAAATGAAAGAGTTAAACTGGGTGAGGGCCTCGCAGATGTAGGTAAGATGTGCTGAACTATGTTAAAAAAAATCAGTGTCGATTTTTTTTAATGCATTTAATTTTTTCTGGTTTTTGATTATGCTATAAACGACTGCGGTAAATGGAAGAGTTTGCAAAACTAATACACCCTTATGGTTTTTTTCAAACAGATGAGAATAAACATCTTTTGAAAACTTTAGTTAACTGAACGAAGAACAATAAGATGATTTAGGGAGCATTGTTACAAGCTTTAGAAAGAGCTGGGAGCATTTAAAGGAAAACATAGCAAATTGCTAAATGCAATGCTTTCTTCCTTTTCATAAGAGACTTTTTATATTGTCATGACTTGGAGCCACATCGAGCACATGACAACTGCCGCATACCTCTGTTAAGGGGGTTAAGAATACTCACGGTTCCCTTAACCCATCTATGAAAGGCTAACTAAATATCAATCTCAACGACAAATACAAATTGTTCATACGTAAAGTTGTTTACAAACCACAAGACAATCAAAAGTTAATTTACAAAATTAAAAAGCATATCGACATAATCATTTTAATAAAATAGTAAAACGGTTAAAAGGTTAAACGGTAAAACAGTTCACAAGCCACTATACAACTAAAGTACAAAACAGAAACTACCCACGTTCGATAATGTCCCAAAATTGTCAAAAGGCCACTAGATCTACTCAAAACTTCAAGTTCACTAAAATAACCTGCATGGTTAGAAAGTTGGGGGGAGGGGGTGAGTACACTATGTACTCAATGAGCAGGAAAAACATATATCTCAATCAGAACTCGATACACACCAAGATGGTATAGATAAACCCATAAGGTGAACATACAACACATAGAAACACATATGCTTAGTCTATAACTCAACATATACTAGTTAGGAACCATATAGGTCTAGCCTATTAATTCACTCATCCAGTTCTAGTTCCAATACACAAAAGCGTAAAAACATCACATGTATAAATCAAATATCGTCAGAAAAACAAATATCAGGGTAAGCCAAAACAATTATGTGTGACACCACTAGTTGATCAAACTAGCGTGCACACCCACTCGGTGTTGGCTCGACTTCATCCGTGGTGAGTTTGGACTACAGTCGACAAGAGCAAAATGACCCTAGGTGATGAACTTGTCGGTGTCCAGACCCTAGGTGTGGAATCATCCGCAATTCCCATAGAAAGGTGTCGATACGGGGACTCGACTTTTATGTACTAGCGTCAAGGGTATGGGGGTTGCTAAATCAATTGTTCCCAGTACACGATTGACTAATCGTTTCCTCACCAATCACCAAAATCATATGTAAATATTTAGCACACAAAAATGCCTTTATTTATCGGTTCAACCGATAAAAATGAAACCTTGTCATGGCTCTAAGCCAAAAGAGAACATAAGCATACAACATACATGATTTGATTACGCATATGAAAATTTCTAAAACATTATCTTATGAAATAAAAGCTAATTTTTGTGCTTCAAATGCATAGTCTTTCAAAGCAATGTCATTTCATAAACACATAAGTGTATTAGTATCTATTTGAGATTCAATTCTACTAAGTATGACCTAGGTTCAAAATTCACATATAAGTCATCATAGATGTCTTAAGGTGATCTAATCCCATACGAGAAATATGGTTTCCTCAACTCACCTCAAAAGAAGATGTGCACTACCTTGCCTTTAGGAATCCTCGGTACGAGCTCCTTGATTACTACCTCCCGAGCCTCTATACATAAAAAGACATACCATGAAATAATTACTTAAACAGATATTTTTCTATATAGTTATACACCATCATATAAGTGTATAAAACACAATATTATTTCCTTTAAGCTATAAGATTAAATCATTAAGCTTTTCACATGGTCACTTCCTTACCATTCACATTAGCTTCTCTTTTGCATTTTCTAAGGCATTTAATGCCATTAACCTAATACTTGCTCATTTTGAAACATACTTAAACCATCGTTATCCATGCACATTAGGCCATTATTGATCAATCTAAGCAACAATTCAAGTTTACTCTAAGTAAACATGAAAGCCTCTTTCCAATACACACCATCAAAATCCTTAAATCCTAAGCCAAGTTCACTTAGGCATTTTATCAAACACCTAATGTACATAACTTTCAAGTTATATTTTCAAGACTTTATCATAGTAATTCATGCTCCAGTCTTGTGATATAACAAGCACTTCCAAACAACAATACATTTCACCACTTCATTAACTCCAATTCCCCTCATTTAAGCCATATTCATCATAATTATACCACTCATCACATTAATCCATTTCTTCCACCATAATTTCGGCCAAGCCTTATTCATGTACATCTTCTTCATTTTTTTCATCAATTCACATTATACATTCACAATTAACACCATAGAATTTATTTAAGCCATCAATTTCAAAAGATATTCCACCAACTTTCACCAAAAGGGGGCATTTTCGGTTTTTGCTCAAAGAAACCTATCCATGACTCTTTTCATTCATCTAAACCATGTTTCATGCATAATTAAGCATGGAGAATAACATATCCTAACACCAAACTCAAAATCCTAATGTAGAGAGAGATGAGACAAAATTTACCTATACTTTCTTTTGGTGATATCTTCAAATCCTTTGAGAATTTCTCAAATCTAATGATAGATTTGAGTTCCTTGACCCCAAATTAGTTTAGAACACCTTGGTTTGGGTTGGAGAATTAAAAGGATGGTAGCATTTGGTGATGACCTAATGTTTCCTCTCTTCCTTCTCTCTCTTCTTCTTTCTTTCTCCTTTCTTTTTAATTAAAACTAAGTGTTTTTAATCTTTAATGGGAGGTGCACGACCATAAGGAAGAGAAGAGTCTAGAATTTGAATCTTCTTTTACCAAATATAGTGAATTTATCCTTTTGCCCTTAGCTTATGTGAAATTACCATTATACCTTCCAAACTTTCCTAAATTTACAATTAAGCCCAAAATCTAAGAGTGATAAAAACTTTGATTTTCATTTTGGTCCTTGGACTTTTCCAAATCATAAATAAGCCCCTTAACTTTATAAAATTACATTTTGGTCCTCAAAGAATTAAAATTACATTTAAGTCCTTTAACTTTTAACAATTTGCAAATAGGGCCTTTTGCGTATCAATTTTTCCAATTAAGCTTTCTAAGTGTCTGATGAGTCTATAAATCACATATAATCACCTCTAAGGCATTAGAACACATTTAATTCGACCACCATTGTCATATCCATCCAATGGACTCGATTTTTTTCACACTTAAAAGCTTATATGTCAGAAATCTTCAAGATTTTGCATACCGTTGAACTCTAAGTTCATGTAAGGGCATCTAACATTTTATATCACTAGTATATGTACCAAAAGGATTCAGATACATCTTTGAACTCATTACAACCATGTATGTATTAACGTACAGTAGTATCTCCAAATATAGCATAATACAAAAAGTTCAAAGAGTCCGGTGTTACATATATAGCCAATCAGATAGCTTAGATGAATCCTTTAAAAAACATTAATGGTCAAGATTTAGGAAATTCTCGACAATAGGGATTTCAAGTTTTTTTATTTTTTCTATTATTTATAAAACTATACTAGAATTTAAACGGATGAAATAGAAGGTTTAAGGTTTAAAAGATTTAATTGGTATTAAATCATTATCAAATAGGTTAAAGATTGACTAAATTTGAAGAATTTAAAAACTGATTAAAAAAGATTGTCCTTACTCATCAAAAAATTTAAAGTTTAATTGAAAAAGGAGACTATTAAATGAAAATTTATTAATTTATTTTAGTTTATAAAAATTAATTAGTATATAAAAACTAACCGATTAATTAATAAAATGAATAGTTTTTAACAATAAAATCGAACTAAAAAATCGATCAATTTAATTAAAGTTTTCACAGTTAACCTGATTGAATTAGCTTGGTTTTTAAAACATTGGTTTTCTTACAAATAGCTACCAGTCCTAGATATTCAAAGTATGTTTCTTTAATACCTAATGAGAAGTAGCTATGCACACTAAGATAGTCTAAACTCATCCTTCTCCTATCGTCTTTAGAGGCCATCGTTTAAAGGCTCTGCTTATATTTTACTTGATAAATCAATCCTTTTTCCATGTATCACCATTTAACCCTTCTCTATTCATCATTTTGTCACTTCATCGTACATTGCTTCATGATGTCATTTTGTTCATTACTTCGAACTTTTCATGCTTCACAGGTCATTGTTTTACTTCCTTTTTCCTTCCCATATCAAGATCATTTTAGCTTATTTCTATTTTTCTCTTTAATTATGCTTTTTAATCCTCATTTATTTTTTGGTTTGATCCTTTCGTAATTTTCTTTAGTTATTTAGTCCAAAATATTTCCAACTTCCATTTCTTATCTAAAAGGAAATATGAACAATTATTAATTAAAAAGTAAAAATCTAAAGAAAAGATAAAGATATTAAAATTAAGGAAGTATGATTACGTGTGTGTGTGTATGTGTATAAATGTATAATGTAATTATAATTACAAGATATAACAAAAAAGGAAAGAGAAAAATGAATTTTTTATAGACAATTATACAGTTGATTCCTTCTCTTTACATTCAATCAATTTTCAAAATTCTCAATACAATAGTTTTAAGTTCCAACCAATTATATCCATATACTTAAAATTTGTTGATTAGATTTATTGTCACCTATCATATATAAAAGATACCCTCATAAGTTCATACACCAATACATGTATGTGGGAAACCTATAGCATATGTACATCCTTAATGTGAAGAGTGAGTATTAATTTTGATAATTCAAACAAGATTACATAACTAGAAGAAAAGATGTTTCTTCTTATTAAATGAGACAAGCTTATGGTCTTTTAGGATAGTTTGGAGTGGTTAGATGAGAGGCTTTCATAATAGGTTAAGAACAGCATAACCTTATAGTTTTTTTTCTCTAATTTAATCTAACCGACCTTATTTCATCTCGAGAGGCTTTCCTTTGTGAGCCTAGCTTCATCTAGTTGCTGGTTTATGCCCTACAGACAATAAGTCTGGTTGTAGTTTGGTGACAATAATTTAAAGACATTCTTTATCATATGCATGTTGAGATGTATATGATAAAGTCCATAGGACAGTTGTATATTTCAAATGAAATTATAATGAGATTATAATTATGAAATTCATATTACATTTATGTGTTATCCCTAAATTGTTCATAGTCATTGTTCTATTAAGATTGGAAATTAATAGTGTTAGCTCAAGGTTTATTATTAATGATTTTGAAGCTAATCACATAATATTTCAAAATTCAAATTGGATTTATTTCCTTGTACAATTAACGGTCTAATTATCAAAAAGAAATAAAATCATAGGAGAAATGCTTCCTTTCTAGTAGGAACCTTCATAATGAACTTACCTTATTTATTTCACAATATCTAGAAGAATCTTGTTATCATTGGATTTATTTTCTTTTATTGTTAATGGGTTAATTCTCAAAAGGAAATAAAATCATGAGAAATACTCTTCCTTTCTTGCAGGAACCTTCTTCATAAACTTACCTTATTAGAAATGGTTTATCCGAAAAGATCCTACTAATTATAAAGGTCATATATTAGCTCAATGATTATTGGAAGATTTTTACCAAATATGACATCGAAGTTATTCGGATTTAAATCCATCAGTTTACTTAGGATGCAAGTGAAGCAACGACTAGTTAAGGGAAATGCCTACTTAAAGAAGAGTCATTGCTTTTGCGAAAACATATCAAACACTTAAATTACATCAACAACTTCAATACTGTTAAAAGTCATATTCTTATTAAATCTTTGTACTTTATTAATTGAAAAAAAATTTTGAAGCTCATATCGAGCCAATTACATTTTCATTTGGACAGCTTGTAGAGGCTAGCTAAATACTAGTAGTTTGGAGCTTGAAGAGGCTTGTCAAATTACTACTTAGGATTTTAGTGAAACACTTAAGTTGGATACTTGGGGACTGGACATAGGCTTAGGTTATAAGCCAAATCCGTATAAATCAACTGCATCATTCCTCTCTCTCTCTCTAACTTTTAAATTTGTGTAGTATATTGTTTATGTTTTCATCTTTGTAAGAGGGCTCCTTCACTTTTATTATAGGCTCCTTCTATTTTTCAACTTGCAAGAGGTTCCTTGCAGTTTTAATAAGCAGCTTCTATTTTAAATTGTTTTAACAAGATTTATCATTTAGCAGACTTCGATCATCTAATAGGCTCCTATCATTTAACAAGTTTTTATCTTTTGATAGGATCATATTGTTTTAAATTTTAATAGGCCCTTAACTTTATAAGAATTGAAAGTAACTTGGAAAATTTTTTAAGTCATACACAATTCACCCCCCTCCTGCATGTATTTGCTTTGTTATTTGGTATCAGAGCCAGGTTTCACATTTTTTTACTTTACAACATGTGATAGATCTTGGAAAACAATTTGAGAAGTTTGGAAGGACAATCTATCTCAAAACCTCCTTACTTTAATGGAAACAACTACTCATATTGGAAAGAGAGAATGACCATGTATCTCCATTCTGTAGATATCAAAGTCTGGTAAGACATTTGAGTTGAAGCTACACTTTCCACTACTGATAATGTAGAAGTATGGACTGATGTTAAAAGAAGAAATGCACAACTTAACACTAAAAAAAATCATCTGATATGTGCGTTGTCTCCAAAATAATACGAAAAGATATCTTACTGCTCTACAAAAAAAGAAATGTGGGATAAACTACAAGTCACCTTTGAAGGAATTATTTGGGTAAAGAAACATATAATAAGTCTTTTAGTGCATTAATATGAAACAATTGGCATGAAATAGGGGGAAACCATAGATGAATTCTTTGGACGGTTCAATAACAACATCACAACCTTAAAGAACTTGAGAAAGATATATCCTAATGATGGGATCGTAACGAAGATTCTAAGGAGACTACCAAAGGAATAGAGACCTAAGGTGACAACTCCAGAAATTGTATAGGATCTAGCACTATTTCAGTCAAATAGTTATGAGGAAACTTGATGATCCATGAAACTGAGCTTAAGCGAGATAAAGGATCCTCCTACAGAAGAGGATTGACACTAAAAGTAGCTTGGTTAGATGAGGATTTTGAAAGCTTTAAATAAAAAAAGCCTGAAGAAGTCAACAACAATTGTCTTATAACTAAATCAAGAGATGATGAGGTATACTATTCTAACTTTGATATTAAAGTTGATGAATTGAAAAATTCATATAATGAATTGTATTAGTAGTACAAAAAGTTGACAATGAAGTAATTCAAACAAGTTAAGAAGTCCAAGAGCAATGATGCATCTCTGAAGAGTAAGATTAAATCATTGGAATTTAAATGAGACCAAGAAAATGTCTCTTAAGGTTGATTTAAGCAAAGGTTTCTGAAAAGGAATTTTTGGAAGAAAGAGTAGCTAAGTTGGAAAATACTTTGCATAAGAGTGATTATGATAAAGTGAGACAGTTAGAAGAAAAAGTTGTCACCCTAGAGCTTGAGAAAGAGAAATGTTTTCCAAAGATTTTATCTCTAGAAAAAGATTTAACAAATTTCATTGATGGAAGGAAAAACTTTGATGCATAGCTTGGTAGTGGTAAATGCATTTTCGATGAGGCTGGAGTAGGTTACAACGAAAACTATAATATTAGGCCACACAAGAATTTCTTTGTTAAATCCAACAGTAGCCATGGTCAAAATAGTAGCAACCTAATATTCCGATTCATCTGTTTTATGCTTCTATTGTGATAGATATAGTTATATTATCCATTCTTGTAACCTTCGTAAAATGAGGAAATTATCTCAAATGTATGTTTGGAGACCGAAAGGTCAAGTACTAACCTAAAAGGACCCAAAAAATTTGGGCATCTAAAATGAGATAATACTTTCTGCAGATATGCCTCAAAATGGAGACAGAGAAAATCAATGGATAGTTAATAGTGGGTGTTTGAGACGCACAAAATATCACATTTTAACTACATTGAAAGAAAAGATGGAGTTTTATAGAAAACTACAAATTGAAAAGGGCATTACATTTCATCAATTCAAAGCGATTATGATAGACAATTTGATAACAAAAAATTAAAAGATTTCTGTCACAAAAATGGTAAGGTTGTAAGAAACAAAGCTAGATTTGTAGCTCAAGGTTATAATCAACGGGAAGGTTTTGAGAACGAAGATCATCCATATTGCATTATGAAGTAAAGCTCTGTATGGTCTAAAGTAGGCTCCTTGAGCATGGTATGAAAGGTTAAGTAATTTTTTTCTTTAGAATAACTTTAAAAGAGGAAAGGTAGATAACACCTTATTTATTAAGAGAAAGAATAATGATTTACTTATAGTACAAATATATATTGAGGACAGAATATTTGATGCTACTAATCCATCATTCTATGAAGAATACTCAGCTTTAATGCAGGGGGAGAGTATATATATTTCTTATAATGAAAAAGGGGGAGAGTTAAGAGTTAATGATATATTTTTGTCTTACGTGATTTTGAGCATGACATGTTATATATCTCTTCCATAACTTTGTTGCTATTTTTTCTTGATTCATTCTTTTCCCTCTACTTTTTGATAATGAAAATAAAGATGATGACATATTTTACCGAAAGATGTATAATATACTTACAAGAATTTTACTTGCATAATTTGTGAGCATGATGAACCTATGATATATGTTACTAACTGAATCTGTGAAGTTTTAATATGTGATTTGTTAACGACATGCTCCTTACTACAAAAGGAAAGGCTCCTTCTAATCGATAAGAACTCATAAAGTCTATAGGTATTTTTTTCATCATCAAAAAGGGGGCGATTGTTAGCTCAAGGTTTATTATTAATGATTTTGATGATAACCACGTAATATTTCAAAATTCAATTTGAATTTATTTCCTTGTAAAATTAATAACCTAATTCTTAAAAGGAAAATACTTCCTTTCTTGTATGAACCTTTCTAATGAACTTATCTTATTTATTTCACAATATCTGAAAGAAGATTGTTATAATTAGACTTATTTCCTTTTATTATTAATGGATTAATTCTCAAAAGGAAATAAAATCATAAGAAATACGCTTCCTTTCTTGCAAGAATCTTCTTTATGAATTTACTTTATTAGAAATGATTTATCGGACAGGATCCTACAAATTATGAAGGTCGTATATTAGCTTTGTGATTATTGGAAGCATTTTGGAAAAGATGACATTGAAGTTATTCATATTTAAATCCATCCAGTTAACTAAGGATGCAAGTGAAGCAACAACTAGTTGAAGAAAATGCCTACTTAAGGAAGAGATATTGTTGGGTCCCCAACAGGAAAAGTGCAGAAAACGGAACGAAAATTTCAAAACGAAGACGAATCGAAAGCGAATCGAATCAGGTTCAAAAGACAAAGCGAACGAAATGCGAAACAATAATCGAAACATATCGAATCAACAGCGGAACAAATGATTCATTCGAACTCAAACAAATGTACGACATCCTAGAACAAAATCTTAGAAATAACTATCGCGTTGGAAACCTTAAGACTAAACTATCTGAAAGTCCGTCCTAATCGGTATATTTTTTTTTTTCATTCCTGTCATCTTTATCTAAATCTTATATTACTCAAATCCACGTACTGTCCTCGATTGGCAAATTTCGTCAATAAAATTCTCAATTCATACAAACTTCTTATTTTTCTTTTCCATAAAAATCTCACACATACAAAACCAAATACTATCATTTCTTAACAATTTGCACTTCTATATTTCAAAACCATTCATCACAATCATCGGACCTTCTGTCCGGAATCCAAACTCAATCAAACACATTCATACCCATTGCACTTCAATACCTCAGTTCCATATTCGAATTTCCTAATTCAATCTAAATCCAAAAATCAGTCACATTTATATTCACTCACAAATCATTTCAATAATCATACACAATCCCATCCATAAATTAATTCAGTACATAATTTCATGCATAACCTCCAAGAATTCGTATCATTTACTTTCCGAAATAAAATACTACAAACTTGGATGGCATTTCAAGCCATTTACAAACCATTCCAAAAACCCAAAATACAATATTTACAAAATAAGCAAAATGAATAGATGGCTTGACTTTCTTTCATCCGATCTCTTACTCGAAACCTGGAGATGGGATGAAAGGGGGTGAGCTAGACAGCTCGTGGATAATATGTTTATAATTCGAAAAATAAGCATAAATCATTTTCAA
>JAOSBN010000004.1:16174104-16200149 GCA_027563595.1 Erythroxylum suave | reverse complement strand
TTTTAATTAAATATAATGTAATTAATTAAGTAATAATAATAATTTAATTAATTATATTATAATTAATTAATTAATTAATTACAATATTTTTATGAATTTTGGAGTATACTCAATTGGATATTTTCGAAGTTTGGAACCCTTTTTATAATAGCCTTGTCTATTTAAAAAGTCATTTGAAATCCATTGCCATGTATATGAATCTGTATCTTGTTTATCTTTTTTGCGATTATCTCCACTAATATGTTCTCTTGGTATATTTTTGTGTTTTAACTCTCTATTTTTACTACTTTCAGGGGGAGGATCATCATCCTTATCCATATAAATTTCATCATCGGATTCATATGTATGTATTATTTCATCTTTTTCTGTAATTTGATTTATTTGATTATTAGATTGAAAGGTTAAAGTATTCATTAATTGTGTAATTTCTTCTAATTGATTATGAATATTTTGTTCTACTAATTCTAATGATTCAATATGATTAGAATATGAGATATCTATATTGGAGTTTTCCATGGCCCTATTATTTCTATAGTTTTGAGATTAGACTCTGATGAGCAAGAATTTCTTTTTCTAAATTTTTGATTTCTTGATTTTGATATTTATTTTCACTGAGTAATTCTTGTATTAATTTTACTAGTTGAGATTGTTTTTGAACTAATTCAGATATATGAAATTCTAATTGTTGATATTGTTCTTTAATGTTAGATATTTCTTGACTTATACTCATAGAGTATGTTTAAGATAAGATGTTAGATCAGAAATCTGATTTTGTAATATATCTAACTTTTTAGATGTTTCTATAGTAGAATAATGTCATTAATTAGTTAATTACAATATTTTAATTAATTAATTAATTACAATATTTTAATTAATTAATATTTTATTTAATGAATAGTTATATTTTAATTAATGAATAGTTATATTTTAATTAAATATAATGTAACTAATTAAGTAATAATAATAATAATAATTTAATAAATTATATTGTAATTAATTAATTAATTACTATATTTTAATTAATTAATAATTATATTTTATTTAATTAATATTTTAGTTAATGAATAATAATATTTTAATCCAATACAATGTAATTAATTAATTAAATAATAATAATAATTTAATTAATTATATTTTAATTAATTAATTTATGATAAAATTTTAATTAATTAATTAATTACAATAATTTAATTAATGAATAATAATATTTTAATTAATTAATATTTTAATTAATAAATAGCTATATTTTAATTAATGAATAATAATATTTTAATTAAATATAATCTAATTAATTAAGTAATAATAATAATTATCATAATTATTTAATTAATTACAATATTTTAGTTAATTAATTAATTACAATATTTTAAATAATGAATAATAATATTTTGATTAATTAATTAATATCTATGGGTGATAACTCCATAGATATTCGGGGGGCAAATGTGATTATTCAAAGTGTGATGTCAGGTGTAAGTGGGATGGTTTACATGGAATATAGGTATGTTTTATTATGCATAAAACTACATGTCTGTGCACTTGTTAAGAAGCTGTGAGCAGTTGACATCTTGATATGTTGCTCTAAGTTTCTTTTCTCTTCTCCATTATCATCACCATGCCCTTCTCCGTGCAGTATTGGAAGGAACAAACAGGGTTTGGCAAAGAGTAAGCCGAAGGATCCATCCAAACGTTGTTATCTATTCAAGAAGCGTTTTAGCTGAAATCATTGCTTTTTGCTGCGCTTTTACCATCAGATGAGCTAGAGGCCCATACTGGAGTTATGTGGTTGAGGACGTATGACAAAGTAACAGTATATCCAAGTGCTAGTATTTAAATGGTGAATTAATAATTTAAGTGTTGATTAAATTAGATCGTAATTTTTTTATGTTGAAGTAACGAAAATGCATATTTAATGTTTTATGATTGATGTTGGTTATTTTGAGTTTTACGTTGATTTTTTATTGAGTTAGAAAATACTTTTGAGTATTGATTGTTTGGTTCTAAGAATGTATTATAAATTTATTTTCTTAAGTTTTGATGTTGTACCTACCTAATGTGGGTTAAAGAGGACATTACATGAGCATCGATGATGTTTTTATTTTGTTATAGAATTCCTTTAGTATGAGTGAAATTATTAGAATGTAATAGTCTATTTTGTAAAAATAGATTGATTCGTTGGAACGTTTTTAATTATAATTAAAAAACTAAATTAGTAAATTAAGTTTTCTTATGGAATAGACTCTTACTTGCTCTATACTAAATTGATTAATAAATTCAAAATTAAAATAAGGATTTAATTTGTATATGCTTAACAACAGGTATTATTGACCACAAAATTTTTTTACAACATAAAATCGTGTCGTGCTTTCCACAGTCAATGTTAAACCCTTTTTCTTTTCTCAAAATGCCTCAGCTGAGTCGTAGGATTTTTAAAGGGCAAATTATTGCCTTTAATAAGAACACGGACAAATTAATAAAAATCCTAAATAAATGTTCCAAAATATTGAATATCCATTAAGCTTTTAGAATGGTGTTTGATTTATTCTCATCCTTGACTAATCACATATTTATACTTTTCTTGAACAGTGTAGTGCAGTACTCAATCAAAAAGCTAAAACAGAGAACAAGAGAAAAAAATGTACTAGAAAAGCAATCTGACGGACTACGAGTTGTTTCACTTTCCTGTCCTTCTCGAAAAGATGCTCTATCAGCAAAATCAATATACCTTCATTTGGTTGTATATATTCTCTTATTTTTCAAGTGACCTGTTAAACTGCTATCGGAAATTCTTACTTGCCTTTCTTTTCTGTAAAAGGTAATGCTCAATGTAGAAAGTCCTTCATCAAAATAAACTTACCAACAAATAGCAGCAACAGTATATCTGCTAAAAGATGCGTTCTTTCAAATGCAAGTTCACATTATTGCAATTGCGGGAATCATTCATTTCAATGGAAAAATTAATGAATACTGGTCCTGCTGGACACACATGTTAAAGCAATTATATTTTCTGGAATCATATTGAGCAATATTGTAATATAATCGAAATCATGTTGCACAATTAGCAGCTAATTCATGTTCATTAATTTTATTTCAAGACCTAGATATGACTAACACGTACACCTTAAACCCTTCCTTTTTTCCCTTTTTCTTTTCCAGTTTTGTTATTTTGTAATTTCAATGACTAAATCTAACTACTGCCTATATAAACACTCACACTTTCTCCTACTTATTTGATCAACATGTTTCAGCTAAGGTGAAAGCCAAACCCACCGGCCAACATTGATCCAAGTCCTGCTATGGCATTTACTCATCCTTCTCATACTTCAGACCAGGCTCTTGCCATATTAGCCATTGCCTTTTGTACCTTCGTAGGAACAGCTTTCCTGATTGTTGGCTACTGCGTTATTTTCCACACATGCTGTTCCCAGAGACACCAACTTCATCTTCCAAGCTGGTTCATGACCACATCACATACAGAATCAGATTCATTCATAGCCCTCTCCCCAGACATACGGAATCGTGGGCTTGATCGATCAGCCATACGGAAAATTCCCACGATTCAATACAGAGTTGATCGGGACAAAAGCACGTCTGCATGTGTGGTCTGTCTCAATGAATTTGAAGAAAAAGATGTGCTTAGACGTCTTCCCAAATGCAGCCACGCGTTCCACTTGGATTGCATTGACGTTTGGCTCCAAGGTAATGCAAAGTGCCCACTCTGTCGAACTAGTATTTCGGGGTCTACTAAGTATCCTTTCCACGACAAGATCGTTGCACCAACTTCTTCTCCTCAAGGTTCGCACCCCTACAGCGATAGTTTTGCTGGTGACGACGATGATTTTGTTGTCATTGAGTTGCGTGGACAGCGTGAACAAGTTTTAGTACCTAATAGGCTCCGAGAAAGTGACAGTTCAGGACTAGTTCAGGAGCAATTTAGGACCCAGTTATCAATGAAGATACTAGAGAAGAAAAAAGAGCGCCAACATTTTCCAATAATGGGTGATGAGTTCGTTGACGTAAGAGGGAAAGACGATCAGTTTAGTATCCAACCCATCAGGAGATCTTTCTCCTTCGATTCTGCGGTGGATCAACAAATATATTTGGGTGTCCAGAGATGCACTCAAAGTCAAAGATCGTTTATTTCATTTGTTAATGGCCGAGGATCGAGTAGAATCGTACCTTCAAGTGAAGTGGAGCCGTGAAGTTGGGTTGATTTTTAGTTTGTATTTGTATTTTGTTTTCTTATTGACAATGGGCTACTCACTGAAATATTAAAAACAGAGGTGTGAGAGAATGATTGTGAGGAAGCACTAGTAGTGAATGTTTTCCTCTCCCCTCATCAATGCGTATGATTGTGTCTCAACACTCCTTGGATGGCCGATAGAAAGGGTGAAGAGATTGTCCCCTTCCCTGGCTGAAGTAAGAATAAATTAAAGATGTAGCAGTGATTGTCATTGTCACGTTGCTAAAGAGCATACAAGCATTATTTCTAAGCAAAGGCGCGAAAGAAAGCACTGTAATAACTCCACAACATACATATATATAGACACTACCCCTGTTTTGTAAAGACTCGGTCACAACTGTTCATATACATTCTGGTCGTTAAGTTAGCTAACTGTATCAGAATCTTGCAATACAGGATAGAATAAAAAATTTGGGAGATGATGTAATCCAGCTGTCTTCTCCAGTTGCAATCCCTAAAACTCAAATATTTCAACTTCCAGAACATACCTCAAAACTGGACCATGCAAATGATGGATTTGATCCTTTGTGAGATCTAAAGATATCTCCAGCCAGCCAAAGAAGCATTTTACTACATGCAGAAAGGACCAGCAGACGAAGATCACGGAATTCTCTTCCTTCCTAGGGGATAAATAATTAAAAGAATCCGAGTGCGTATAAATGAGTGTCTGAAATATTATTAACAAACTACAATTGTTTCTAATTTTCTCTGTACAGTTTATAAGACTTGAAATGACTTCTACAAGTCAAAGTTACATTTCTAAGCGGGGTGTGAAGCTTGTTTCCTTATCTAACCTCAATGAATCTATGTGCAACAAATAAAACATAAGTTCCCCCTATCCAAATGAATCAAATGCGTCAGAAATCCAGATGCATTCCACAAACTAAATGGATATTTGACATTAATACTCGTCAGGTTGTTTGAATCATGTGGGACTTTCCGGCGGTCTGCTGCTATAAATATTATCAAAATGGAGACTTAGGTTGTCCCCTCCAGCTTCAAAGTCATCATTATAGTAAACAGTGCGGGATAATTTCCCATCAAAATGGAGACTTGGGATGTTTCCTAGTGCTTCAAAATCAAGGTCGTCGTTACAATTAGTGTAGGACAACTTGCCAGCTTCTTGATCTTCAAAGCTCCTCTCAGAGAAATCGTCATTACGATTATGTGCAGGAAAGTGGTTGAAATCAGGAGGTTCAAGAAAACTTGCCTGAAGCCATGTGCTCTTTGGACTACTTCTAGCCCACCAATGGTTTCTAGTAGTATGGGCAAAGTTGCTGGAATCATGATGCCTAAACACACTTTCCCTGAAGACACGGGTAGATGTAGAACCGCCCAAATGTGTCTCAGATTGGCCCTCACAACGGTGACCCCAGGAATCTTCTTTACATCTGCCTCCATTTTGAATCTCGTCATTTGTCATCCAAAACTCATCAGGATGCTGCTTGTTCAATTCAGATGGAACAGCTGCAGCGTCTTGTTCATGATTAATTGAAGTATGGGGTCGAAAGACATAATACAAATCAAGTAGGTATGGATAATTCTTATGATCTGCATCAATCAGCCACAAAGAATCCAATTGAAAACCATTTGTATGTTGCAGCATTTCTCTTGAAAATATGGTATTGCTATCTCTAGGACGTCTCAGGCTTCCATGCCATGTTATAGGAGGAAAGTACACATGTCTTACACCTTTTCCCTGTAAAATTTGCTCCCTGAAAGTCCTGAGATTCATTTGTAATTGCTTTCCATCAAATTTTGGTTCCCATGAAGGATAGTCACTCTGGAAACTGCACGAAAAGCATATGGAAGTTCTGTATAGATTACTTCTGGGAACTAAAAGCAGGTCCACAATACATTTTCAGTTAGAACACTGAAACATGAAAAAGAACAAGGCATAACGTACATGCTCAAATGGACAGAATAATTGTCTGATAAATGAAGATTATACAAGATGACTCAAGTTGATAACAAATAAAGATGACAGTCATTGAACTTTGATTGAAACAATGTTTTGCCAAGCACGTCAAAGAAAGTGAGAAATGTGATCTTTGCTCATGGAAGTTGCACTTCATCTTCAGCAAATCGTAGTCTAAAATAACCAACATCACCCTTCTCCTCTTCCTTCTTTTCCTTTAGGAAGTGTCGAGCTATATTCTTTTCAAGAAATTATTAATCAAGCAACTTTCAACTAAATCAACATACTAAGAATCTCATTATTGAGACAGAAAAGGAGTAGCTCATTAAGGTAGTGTTTGGATTAGAGGTTGGGAGGCAGTTGATATCTGAATCACTCCCAACCAACAAAAGAGCTTAGTAAGTTTTAGTGTAGCTTTTTGACAACTAGGGGTGGATGAATTCAATAAACTGCTGTATTTCCAACACTTACGAAGTGCTTAAAGATGTTGACTTCTATGTAATTGATTTATTTGAGATACATATATATTTATGTCTCATATATATTATTCAATATACAAATATGTGAAGTAATTCTCTCCTAAAAAATTTGTTACTTAAGTTATCCAAATCCAGATATGTTGTTCTTCCAGCAAACATTTTTAATGACTTACAAAGTAAAATTTTATAATATCCATCATTTTAAAAATCAATACCAATATTTCAGAAAGAATACATCATTTTTACTAAACATAGCATTATGTTTGTTATAGAATCCTAAGTATTTGTATAGTACAAGATATTACTGTGATCAAAAGTAATTACATAAAATAAGCATGTTGTATTCGTAATTGTCATTTTGCATCTGTTAGGAAGATGTCAACTGATTTTACCATACATTCTAAAATTCTTCAACTGTCAGCCATGAACCAACTATATTATCAGCTTGATAACTTTCGCCTATGAGCTCTCAGCCATGAGTTAAGTTCAGCTTTGAAATCACATAGAATCCAAGATTCCCATACAGATAGAACCATAGCGAAAGGAATCTAAAGGAACAAATTACAGTAAAGGCATACCTCAAAAATGATTTTTCCATCTTCCCTTGAGAGCTCCTTTTGGTCCTATGAGTATTATAGGGTGAACCATAATTGCTATTACCATGCCTACGGAAATCAAAGGAGCTAAAACTGCACAAAACCAAGTACAACAAGTGATACATGTTAGCATTGAGAAGAAAATCAGATTAACTAATTTTTTGAACAATTAAAGCATCAAAGGAAATGATATCACATCTGTGAATTGCAAGGAAAACAAACCAACCTGCATACAGAGCCAACTCCTTCAATATCAACTGTGAAATCTGATATGAACTTTAGGATGTCATCTAATCGCTGCTCATAGCAAAGAGCATCAGTTGAAAAATAGCATATAATTGAGAAATAGCGTGCTTCAAACAACTAGTTGCTACCTTTGGGACAACAAACATAAGTAAGTATGGAGTGAGGAGAACTGATGCCATCTCCTCAAGTAGCATCCTTCCAGTATACTGCATCAGAAGAGGATGGCATTCAGTG
This sequence comes from Erythroxylum suave, assembly GCA_027563595.1. NCBI lineage: Eukaryota > Viridiplantae > Streptophyta > Magnoliopsida > Malpighiales > Erythroxylaceae > Erythroxylum > Erythroxylum suave. The sequence continues at coordinate 16,192,433 of JAOSBN010000004.1, read as the reverse complement.
CACAAAGAAAGAACTCTAAACTACCAGTCATTGTTTTTATTCTTTTCAAGAGGCAAAGTTCTAAGGCCTTATTAATACTGATGTTCTAGTGTTACTACATGAACTTCTGTAGTATTACCTGAAATAAGATTTCAAACTCTATACGCACTGTTTCTGTATTTTCTTTACCACGCCAATGCTTGGGCATATAGTGTGTATGTTGGACCACCATAGACATAGCCCTTTCAGGATCAAGGACCAGGACTTCATCTGCTACTGCTGCTCGACTGACTGCAGTTATGGTTCCAAAAACAGCTGCATACCAAAACAAGTTGCGACCAAATATCTGGAGTATAAAAAAGTTATAAAAATTAGACAAATTTGACGATCATTGCCACCAAGACATACATGCCATATCTGCAAAGGCAGTTGGGAGGAGTATACTTACATGGCCCTCCAATAGAGATTCCTCCAGAAATGCAATGATTATAAGTATGGCCGCAAAGCCTCCAGAGACGAAAGAGATAAACTTTGCAATGATTGAAATAATAGGTGATGGAAATTGTTTTAGATAATCTGATGCATGTACTGCACAGCTATCAATCCGATGCTTGAACAGGTGCTCAACCTGTAAAACAAATGGACAAAATGACCTATGCAGTCTAGATTTCAAATATTGATCTACCTAACAGGGATGATTTGTCAAGTTCTTTTCATTTATTTTACTTTTGGTAAAGCTAATATAAAGATAACATTCCATTCTCATTGACACTTAACTAATCTTTCATTTAATAATTCTTGTTAGTATGAGAATCATAGAAAGAGTATCTTATTCCAGTGGTTAATAGCATACCAGTAGAAACCCATAATTTGCAGAAGTGAAATAATGTTCTCAAATGAAGACTTTTTGGCATGCAGATAATCTCATTACAACAATCACACAAAACACTTGTTGAATAAAGTATTTGAAACCATTAACCCGGATAAAAACTGATGCTCTGAAAAGAGGCCTGGCCAATTAATAATCCTCCTCTTCCTTTGTGAATTTAAACTGTTGTATAATATGTTAAACATTATTGTGTTGCTAACCTTGGAGTACATTGATTGTCCGTGGCCTTTTATTTAGCTTCGAAGTTGTCATTTCAAGTCCTTGCCATTACCTTTTGATGCAACTAAATATCTATGGTTTTTGCAAAAAATAACTGACTAGTTTGAAAGCTAGGCTTCAAATGAAGAAAGGGGTGTGCTCCAACCATCTGAACTAGCAAGTCCGCTGTAGATTGTTACATCTAATTTCAATAATATATCTTATCATTTTAAAGTCCTATTAAACCCCAATCTTATAATTGATTAAATAAGTATTACTAGTTTAATTAAGGTTTGATCATGATAAACTCATGGCTCCTTTGACCTTTTTCTGCAATGCTGCTTCAATTTTCAGCTTTTAAAATATTGATATAAATATTGCTAAAATCTTGAAGGCAGTTGGATCAGGTCTTCAATTTATTCCGACAAAAATTTTGGAAGGAAAGAAAGAAAAGAGATGAGTACAGAACGACACCTCATTGAACTCCCTTAAAATCCACCTTGATAAATTTGACCACCTGCGAGATGATGCTGTGCTAGGATGATTATAGAACTGTTCAGCATGTCTTAGAAAACGAGAAAACAGCATGAATGTGAAAACTAATGGCGTGAGGAAAATTGAGAAAATGCCAGCCACATTAAACCAAAACTTTAACGCTCCACGGTTGGAGATGAAATCCCTCTTAAGACAAAAGTGTTTGCTAGAAAGAAAAAAAAAGACAGACAAACATGAGCACTGTCAAACTGATAAAGCTGCGAAAAATTCAAATCCTGTCAGGCATCATGTATAATGCAACATACCTGTCAAACATGGGCTGCAGTATTAACCAATTCAAGGTCCATTCAAGGGTCTTTGTTAATATCAAGCGATGGTGTGATCTATTTGAGTCAATTTTAACAGTGGGACCTGCCTCTGGAAACCACGATGGTATTGGAAAAGCAAGCACCCCCTTGTTGATCATTCCAATCAAGTAGTTTTCCTTTCGCATTAGTCGCATGACCACATCATGAGCAGAAAGATCTTTAACCACACAGAGGTGCTGCGAACTTTGTAACTGTACCACCTTTTCAAGAATTGTTGACCATCCCATTGTCTGGATTTCATTATCAGTAATGTGAAGACTACAAAATAATAAAGTTGAGGTCACAAAATGATAAAAGATCATGTAGAAAATATAGAAGAAAATCTGAATCCACGTTCAGAATGACAAAATGGGACCAACCTGTTGTAATAAAACTGACGAACTCCAATAATGCCCTTTAACTGGACAAAAAATCTCAGGAAGTGGAAAATCCAAACAAGAAAAGACAGTACCAAATATATAAGAATTAGTACTTTTGAGAATGTCATGGGGATCAAAGGGTGCTGATGAAGCGCCTCATTAACAAGATCACAAGGCTTCACTCCAGATTCAACTGCATCCATCCCACACTTGGCATTACGAAGACCATTCCAGTCAACATATAGTAAGAGAAACCCCGAGAAACAGATGATAAAAGCAACGCTCAGAAGCTCAACTACCCACTTTATTAGAATGCACCAAAGCCCTTTCTCACAATAGTAATTGTAAAGCCTTTCAAAAAACAGGTCTAAATTAGAAATTGGTTCTCTATTCAAGCTTTCACCGTTTAGAAGCCCTGACGGGCTCTCACTGCCAGGACTTGGGACCCTTCCATACCCAGACAATTCAATCTCTAAAGGTGCATCCTTAAGCAAGCCTGTTTCCAGTGACAATTCACCAGAACCCCTCCATTTGAACATGCTAAGAGCATTAGCACCCTTTTGCCGACTGAACATCATTTGCAGACACTAATTGTCGGAAAAAACATCCAATCCATTGCACAAGCCACATAAATGATCAATTCAAACTGCTGGAAGCAAGAAAAATAAAAATCAATTATGCATTAAGTTGAAAGTACCACATAAACAAACCAAGAGTCTTGGTCAACAACCATAAGTGAAAAATTTTGGCCTTGATTTTTCATTTAATCTTTCTAGGAGTTAGAGTTATATATTGGGGGACTGGAGTATTATTATTTAACAACCCATTTTGTTCTAGTCTTATGTTGGGACAAATGTATAACACTATGTTCCTCTTATGCATACAGAATCCTCCATAAAAGAAAATCAAAAAGCTTTGTGAGTACTTAATAATAAGACAAAGAAAAATAAAAGTGAAATTTGAAGTGCTAAAATGGAGCAGAGCTAAGAAGAAAACAATTGTTGAGTTACTACCATTTTCCATGCTCAACTTCAGGAACAGCTAAGTAGCTCTTCATTTTCCCAACTTCAAACTATAAAAGCAATCAACTTCTCTTCAAGACTGTACCAAAAGATCCTTTTATTTTTTGGTCGCACTTTACAGTAAATGCAATAGCAGGAAGCGTACAGATAACCGCTGCTACTTCTTATTGATATTCTGCAACAAGAATTGATCAGTAAACCAAATTAGAGACAAATAAGCTCGGCTATTGAATGGCATAAAGAATATCAGTTCCCTAACTGGTGAAAAAGAAGCAAAGCAACAAAGCTTTTGAATCTAAGTCAATGAAGTCGCACAATGCAAACGCAAATTGAGCTTCAACAACCAGATAACAAACATCAGCAAGTTTATTTTGGTCTAAATGGAAAATTCAAAAAAGGGTAACCAAGATTTTTAAAAAAGATAAGGGACGAAGTATGACGATGAATGGAATTTATTGATTGATCCAGAGTAACTATGATGCAAACTAGGAATCAACAGGCATTAGGGTTGAACTAATAATTACTAAAGCCTTGCCACCAGAATTAGAATGAAATGAGCTAAATTTGGAGAGCTACAGGCCAACCAAAATTGCCCATAAGAAACTAATTCAGCTAAACCTCAAAGAAAGAAGGCTCTTATTATACGATTAGTCATGAGAGAGGATAGGAAGAATGCAGTGTACAATATCAAGTAAGAATCATCTAATAATTACAAGTCAAAAGCCGACAAGACAGGAAATTGCCTAAAATCCCGAAAAGGAAACACATGGGAAGAATCGAAAAGAAACAGGACGAGTGATGCCCACAACTCGGGAATCGAAACGAGGTAGGGGATAGAACATCATGTACCTGAGAAATTGAAGCAAGGAATAATACCGTGAATATACAGAGTAGAAACAGAGAACGGAAGAATTGAAATGGGAGGAGGTAGTTCGGTTGCGTGGACGAAAGAGAGAATTTAATTGAAGGAGGAATTCTGATATATACCTATAAATAAATACCTAGTTTAATTTGAGGAATTTCGTTTGCTTTGCTGCAGCTACGCAACGCTACGTGATAGAAGTTTTTTTGTTTTTTGTTTTAAAGTAAATCTAAAGATGTCAGTGAAGTGGGGGGACTTCTTAGAAGGCCTTCTCGGGAGTCGGGAGCTCATTCATCCTAATACTACTTTTGCCCATCTACATTTAATTTCATAATTGGATTTGAAATTCCGCTTCTTTTTATATTCCGTTTGAATTGAATTTTATTTACTTGGATTGGATCTTTTCTATTAGGCTTCTGTTTTCCACTTCCAAGCTAAGCCATAGTTTGTAATCATATCATATGGGTCCAAATTGGTCTTGGAGCACTTAATGGACCCGACCCAACCCAACATTAACACCCTATTTTATAACTTTTTCTTTTAATGTTTGAATAAAAATGTAAAAGCCAAAGCTTTTGAAATAATTAATTTTCTTCTTTTAATTTTAGAAAGAAAACATCAGTTACTTTTATACTTGTCAGATTTTCGCGGGACGCAACGGAACTTTTTGGCGGGACTCTTACGTGGCAAAGTTACATGTCAGCATTCCCGCCAAGCAACCCTTCCTGCCTGTATCTTTATACACGCTCCCGCTCCCTTCCTCCTGACTCCATCGGAACTTCTCCGAGTTTCTTCTCTCTCAACGATAACAAAGTCTTGCCGCCGCGATGAATCCGTCCCCCTCCCTCTCGACTCCGTCCAAGTCGAAGAAGCCACTCCTTTCCACCCCTAAATCAAAGGTCGTCACCACCAAGACCCCCGATAAGCAACCGCGCGAGAGCCGATTACGCAACCGAAACGTGGCCCTTTCTGTGAAGGAAGTTCGTAAGGTGGCCCAAACACGCCCTGGCTCACCGCCCGATCATAATCCGCCTGACCGGATCAGAAAATCTGCCCGGAGACAAATCTCGTCTTGGTCAAATGAGAAGTCAAACCGTGCAGCCCTAGGGCAAGAGGTGCCCATTAAGCTTCCCGAAAAGTAAGGAATTAGTTGGATTTAGGATTTGTTGTTGAGCCTGTTTGTGCATGTATGTAATTGTATTTTATGTGCTTGAATAGGTATGAGATTTTGAGCGAGTATTTTGATAGCTTGGATAGTTCGATCCGTTTGTTACGATTGAAGGGTTCTATGCCCACTTTCACCAACATATCCCCAAAAATCGAGTCCCTAACTGACAGGTATTTTTAATACCCTCTTTTTGATTTCATATGCACAAAAAAATTTGAAGTGAATCTGGAGTCTTAATTGCTGTTCTTTTAGGAGGTTTTCTTATCGGCATTTGGCTCAATTGAAGCATATTTTGCCTGAGGCTATTCAGATTAAGAGGGTTCTTACGTTTGACGAGCGAACATGCTGCATGAAGCCTGATCTTCATGTTACTATCAACGTTGATGCTATTGAATTTGATGACAAGATAAAGTCTCAAAGCAAGCATATTCACTTGAGGAAGATATTCCGTATTCGGCTTGCTGACTTTCATAATGCCCATCCGGAGGTATATCATATAATGATACTGTTGTTTCTAGTCCTGGACACTACATAAGGATGTTACAATATGTGTCTTTGTGATTTTTTTGTAATGTCCTACGACTTTACAATTACTTCTATTGTGTGCAGGGTGACGAGGTTCCAGAGGAATTATTACCGGAGCCATTCAATCGCTCACGGCAGGACCTGGGTTCAAACATTACTGGCAAGTCCACCCCATCACTGCCGTCCGTTGAGACATTGGCTGATGCAAAAGCAAGCCATGTCTCGAACAAATCCACCTCATCACCACCGTCCGTTGAGACATTGGCTGATGCAAATGCAAGCCGTGTCTCAAACGTCTCACTTCCCAAGGAAACTGAAGCCCTTGTTAAACAGCAAACAGTTGTGACATCTCATTTCTCGCCAACTTTCAGGGGACATTTCTCTCAGAAAATTCCTCGTGTTGACTCAGAAAGCGTTCAACTAAAATCTCCTAAGTTGTTCTTCCAGCAATTGGCTTTGCAAGCTCCAGACCCATCCATCAACAATAATTCCTTCAATGAAGAAATCGGTCCTGTTCCATCCCCATCCAAAATCATGTCTAGCACAGTTAAGGAGAAAACATGTGCACCATCTACCCATTCATCAGGTGGTGTGTATGTGCATTGCCTACCTGCAACACCAAATAAGGAGATTGAACCCACAGACGTCAGAGATGATTCTACAGAAAAACTGGCTTCGATACAATCAACTCCTGCAAAACTGGTTTCTACTCCTATTAGGTTGATGTCTGCCACTCCCTCTTCAAATTCAACCAAAAGATGTTATATGAGCCCAGATGATGATAGTACCAGTGTATCAAACAAGCTGGTTAGGCGTCCTCTACGAACCAAATCATTGCTTTTTGACACTCCTTTGAAGAATGATGAGGGCGAACATTCAAAGACTGTGGATCTACCTTTTGATGACGAAATTTTGAATATTCTTCCTAAGAGTCTTCTCCAATCAGTAAGCTTGTTTACATCCTTCACCTCTGTGCATGTTATTTAATATTATTGTGCTGTAACTTTCAAAACGATGATTGATTTGCTAGAACAAGGGCATACCCAAAGATTCTTCTTTAAGTGTTGAATTGTTGAACTTGAAACAAGGCTTGCTGTTTTTTCATCTGCTATTCTGCTCTATCCTTTCGTAATATCAGCAGACATCATTGCATCTTTTTCTATATCGAAGGCAAGTCTTTTTATCTATCCATGCATCGTAGAATCAACTATTAACTATCTTTTGTCAATCTACTGCAGATAAGAGAAAAGGAGAGAAAGGCAAAAGAAGAGCACAATCCAGCCATTTCCCAAGCGAAGAGGCGGCAACAGATGATCTCCTGCTTACCCAAGCTCTTCAACATGATTCATTTTTTCTTTCAATCAGTAAATCGATCAATTATAACGAAAGAGGAGCTTGTACACAAGATAATTGTTAGTCATTCTGACATTGTTGATAGAAGTAAGCACATTCTAAGCATTAATAAACCTCAGGCTTCGTTTTTCATCTTTGGAAAAGTTGAGCTAAGCGTGCTCTTTGTGACCTGTGTTATAGGAGAAGCTGAGGAGCAGTTAAGTTTGTTGCTGGAAATAGTTCCAGATTGGATTTCTCAAAGGTCGGCAGCTAGCGGGGATTTGCTCATCTGGTAGGGCATAATTAACGCGTGATGGAAGTTCCTTCTCTGTATCTTTATGATTTACATAATCGCTAATGCTATTTTTTCTCCATGCAGTATAAACAGAGCATCAAATGGTGAATCTGTACGTGCTCGCCTTGAGCAAGCCAAGTGAGCATCGGAATGCTAGAATTCTTGATATTAAATTAAGATGATTATCAGGGATAGAGAGCGTAAGATGGTGTACATACTTTTTGTTGGGCTAGTCCTAAATGCTTTCAACTTACCTTGTATGGTAGGAAATGATTGTGAGGGGAATAAATATGGTGACAAATACTGGTCCTTTTTGCTTTTGTGCACCATAGTTGAATGAGGATAGCTCCCTAACCATTCATCATCAAAATGTGACTTTGGAATAGAATACATAGTCATCGATCAATAGGGATTAAGATTCAGAAAACTGATGAACTTGATGTCAAATATCTTTTTAAGTTCATAGACCTTTGGTTTCGACGTCTTCACTATTTAAAACTTTCTTGCAATGAGGTGAGGATATTGTATATTCACACTATAGTTCTACTAAAGAATTAATAAAAGTATTTTTGTGAACAACACTTTATGACATGTACAAAATGGCTTTACATTGACCAAAAATAAAAAAGCAACTATTCAAGTAAAAAACTATTATTATTAAAGAAAAAACTTTAAAGAAGAAAATTATCTTTTATGGTTGCGAGGGGAGAGGTGAGAACAACCACAAAATTTTATTTGTTAATCTCCCTTTATTATTTGTTGTCAGGAGTTTAAATACAAAAGAACAAAATTTTATTTGTTAATCTCCCTTTCCTATTTCTTGCCAAGGGTTTAAATACAAAAGAAAATGTCACTTTTGATCCTAAGACAAGTGCGACTCAAATATTTGGACGTCTATTATTCTAAGTTTTAACATTTTAAAAAACGTTAAATTGTAATCTAACCTTAACTGAAAATTCAAACAGGTATTTTACACCTAATAATTATTATTATATTCAAATAAGTGGGTCCTATTTGTCACATCATCACTGATGAGACACAAGAGATCAACTTTTTAATTAAAATAAAGAAATTGATTTTATATAAAAAGAGTGGGATCCATCATTTAATTAAACATAATCACATCGATAACTTTAAGGATTAGATAACTTATTATTTTGTAAACATTAACAAAATTTAATCATGTCATTAGTTGAATTTAACTTAATAATTAACATTAAGTCAGCAAAGATTTAGTTAAAACGAGTTTTATATAATAAATGAAAATTATAATACGACAATGTTTTGGAATTGTGTCATCGTGTCTTCAGCAAGCTTCTGATAATCAGACATCATTCTCTATTGGTGCCATTGTTACTGGTCACCGGAAGTGAAGTTGGTCATTGTTCTCCATTCATGCCATCGTTATTGGTCACCGACAGTGATAATCAACCATCGTTCTCCATTCGCGCTATCATTCTACATTTGAGTTAACTAATATATGTTATATTTGATTAATGTTGTTTATTAAATATTATGTGTATTTGGGATGCTTCCTTCTTATCGGCTGCACATGGGTTCATTGTTGGTGTGTGTTAGATAATGGTTGTTGTTGTTATTTAATTGTTAGGTATAGTCTTGAATGTTTATTTAGATGCTTTCTGGTCCCATTGTGGTTCAGTAATGTTTGTTGTGTTTTAGATATTTTGTGGTCTGCATATGCTTCTTCCCTTGAGAAGGATCCAAAACAATTAATTAACTAGCTTTTGTAACTAACAATCTATAACCTAAGGAGAAAGACCAACAAACATATATGTTACACCTAATACTAAGTAGGAAACTAAAAACCAGAAGTAAGGAAGCATATCATAAAACTCTAAAATATATTTTGAGTGCCTTATATATTCAACATACAACATAAACTGATGCAAATTTTAACTTCTTGACATTTGATTACAACAAGATATTTTATCCAAGACAAGTTCCTTTGATTGTTGACTTGAATCATTCCTGGAATGTCTATGTTGTTGAATAACCAAAATTGAAACATTAATCTTAAGCTCTGAAGAGACTAGTTGATCACCAATATTGCCTAGCTCTGGATACTCTTCCCAATCACTCAAGGAATTACAATTAATGGAAACAGGCCTCTTCCACCTTTCCTCACTATAAACAATGAATTTTTCTAGCAATTACATGTTTCCATTATTCTAATTCCCAATTCTCTTTTTCAATAACTCAAATGATAAGAAGCAATCATAATAGGAGAGTACATATGTAGTGATACGGACTATCAATTGTTTAAATGTCACTTACATGTTTGTCTATCACTTGCACGCTCACTTGCTATACCTAAAAATGGTTCTATGTTTTATATTAAAGCAAAATTTTAATACACTTTCATATTTCCTAAACTGTTTATTTTTTTAGAGTATTGAATAAATCTCGAAGTGAGTTATCAAGCATTACTTTTAATGAATTCAACTCCAATTATTAAACTTTAAAACAAAGTAGACTATTTGCACTTACTTTTAAATATAGTACTATTTAAATGTATAAGGATTAACTATGGTGCATCAATGGAGTTTTTAACATTTTAAATGATAATGATCATGCTATTTGTTTTATAATTGCTTTACTTTTTCATTTAAACTTGTGTGTATGATTATGTTTATAGGTTATAATGGCTAAATATGGAAGTATAAGGCTTTTTCATGGTGGAAATTTTATGTTGGAGCTTGAATTGACATATGTTTGTAGGGATATTGTCATATTTGATAAAGATGATGTTGAATTTGTTAGTAACAGACAAATAAATGAGATGGGAATGGAGTTGGGGTATAATAAAATTGATAAGGAGTATTATAGAGAGCTTGGTGTTAACTTTAAGGACTCTTCATAAGTTATCAACTCAAATAGGAGTTGTATTAAGCTGACAAACCTAACGCAAAAACATGGAATTGTTGATGTATATGTAACTCATCATGTAGACACACCTATCCAGGCAATTAATGATGATGACAAGAACATAAAGGGGTAGCGTGCAGAAGAGGATGAGAATGTGGAGGGAGAAGGTGCAAAAATGGAAGAGAAATTAGATGGAGAAAGTACACAAACGAATAAGAATGTGGATGTAGAATGTATATAAATGGATGAGAATTAGGAGGGAGAAGGCGTAGAAACTAATGTGAATATGGAGGAACAAAGTGCATAGTGTCTATCAAACTTTTACTTTGACATTCCATATGACCATCATCCAATAGAAATTTATTCAGAGGATTGCGGTAGTCTTATTAGCATCGAGGTATATCCTAGTGGAGAGGAGGTAGGTGAAGCTTTATATAGACCCAGCTCAACCTTCAGGGATAATCTTGTAGAGGAGGTAGGATATGAGTGGAGGTTGGGAATGAAGTACGTGACTAAAAAAGAATTTAAAGATATTGCTGTTGATTATGCAGTACGTACATGATATAATGTTAGTTTGAAAAAGTGTGAGAGCACTCGGATTAGGTATGTTTATGTGGGTGGATGCCAATTGGTTTTGTACGCTAAATATATTAAGAATGAGCGATGTTGGAGGGTGAAAACATATAGTTCTACTCATACTTGCTACACTACAAACAAACCTAAATTGGTTTCTGCAAAATTCTTGATGAGACATTTTAAGGATAGAATTTTAGAGAAGCCTAGTATAACGACAAAGAAAATGGTGGAAGAATGTAGAGAGAAGCTAAATTTTTTTTATATAAATTCAAGCATATGTAGAAGAGCGAAGAAGAGATTGAAGAAAGAGAGAGAAACATATTCTATTGATGAATATGAAAAGTTGCAAGGATATATACATGAGTTCAAGATAAGCAATCTTGGGTTAACAATTGAGTTACAATTATCAAAAAATGAAGAGAGCTCATTGCTCTAGGTATGTTATGTTAAAAAGTTAATGTTGAACTTCATTATTTCGTGTTATGTGTTATATTAATACTTCTTTACATTTTCTTGTATTTTGTTATAGTTCAAACGATTTTATATTTGTTTTTATGCCATGAAACGAGGTTGGAAGCATTTGAGAACAATTTTTGGATTTAATGGATGCTTCCTAAAGACAAAATTTCAAGAGAAAATGATAATTGCAGTTGATAGAGATGGTGATGAAGGAATGTTTCTATTAGCCTAGGCAATTTTTGAGGTGGAAAACACATATTTATGGACTTGGTTCACGAATTTGTTATCATCTGATTTGGAATTAAAAGATGGCAAGTAATTATAGTTATATCTGATATGTAGAAGGTGTGTAAACATATTTGGGATTGATCGTAATCATGGGAAATATGGTTTGATATCTTTTGTTATTATCGTAGGAATTAGTCAACATGGTTGAGGACACTTTTCCCAATGCAAATCACCATATATGTGCAAGACATATGTATCATAATTGGTTTGCAAATTGGAAGGGAAAGGACCAAAAAAAGCAGTTTTGGAATTATGCTTGGTCAATATATGTTCAAGATTTTGATGAAAAACTAAAAAGTCTTGACAGAATAAGCCCTGAATGTGCTACAACGTTGATCGAGTGTCCGAAAGAGAGGTGGGCTACATGTTATCAATCCTTTCAAAATAAATGTCTTATTGTTGATAACAACATGAGCAAAACCTTGAATGGGTAGATTCTACTAGCTAGGGAGAGGGCAGTGGTTAACATGCTAGAGCTTATTAGAATAATGGATATGAGGAGGCATGCTGAGAGGAAACATTTTTGTTCTTTCGTGGAAATATGATATAGCTCCAAACTTCATGAAGAAGCTAGAGAAGAACAAGAAAGAAGCAATGCAATGGAGAATTGTATGGAATGGAGATGGTGGTTATGAAGTTTCAAAGGGTGATGGGAAGTATATTATTAGGATCGGTAGATAACATACATGTAGTTGTCAAGCATAGGACTTATATAGATATCCATGCAAGCATGCAATTATTGCAACCCATCACTTGAGACAAAGGGTTGAGACATTCGTTGATTTATGTTATTGTGAGGGTCAGTTCTTGAGTTTGTATAAACATGTGTTACAACCAATACGAGGTGAAATATTCTATCCTTCAAGTCATGCCAAGTTGATATATCCTCCACCCTCCTGGTAGACCAAAACTTGCAAGAATAAAACAACAAGATGAGTTGAAGAACATGAACAAATCAAACAAATTAAGTCAGAAAGGCAAGTGCATAAATGTCGAAAATGTGGTCTTCAAGGTCATAACTCTAGAAAATGCAACAACAATACATTAAGTCAATATGATGAGGCTTCTTCATAGTTGTGTACACGTTGCTTCAATCATATGAATACAGTTTTATAAACATGCAATTACTAATGTATATAATTATGTTATATCATATTAGAATACAACCTACTTTTTTGAAGGTATACCCCTAATCTGGGAGACTTTAGCATATCTATGGTTATAAGAAGATTAGAGAAGAAAAGATGCACTAAGATTAAGCTTTCTCACCTCTGATTTGATGGAAGGGAGTCGAGAAGCCCTGGATTGCCTTTGTTATTATAACCCTAATTTGGAAACATTAGAATCTTGGATGTACAGATGGGAGGGGTCTTTTACCTCTTTTACAAACAACTCTACCTTGGCGCAAAATATGCGTTTGCCCTTTCTACACCGTCATTCCAATTGGGTTATTTGTTAGTGTGTGTTATCGTTTTATCATTTAACAATTGTAATGTCATGTGGTGTTTTGTTGTTGGAGACTAAGGAGAGTACTACTATTCTCCTATAACTATTCTTCAATCATAATTTATCAATAAAAATTTTTAGTCAAAAACGGTTAGAACAAATGGATCTTTACAGGTATACAATTATTTGTTTTATATTACTTATTATTTATACTAATTACTGACAAACATGTTTTTCATTATAATTATACATAAGCGGTGGGAATTTGGCTAATGATAATGCTGGACTGACTCAACCAAGCAATATTGTAAGCTTTTTTATTAATTTATCTAACTTTAAGTTTTTCATTAATTTGTCTAACCTGTAATAATTACAAAGTGTGTTTGTGATATTTTTTTTCCTTACATTTTGTAGGTTGGTAAACCTGCAGATGCTAATATAAACCAATTTGGAGATGACCCACACACATTTGAATTATCATTTTAACCAAGAGGCTTACAATTTAGATGACGTCCTAGTATTACTTTACAACATTTACAAGCTGAAGCAAGTAGAAAGAGAACCTCATTGATTTCATCTTCATAACCTAATCTTACGTAGTCAAGTACAAATGAAGTAAACATCGATTAGTTGTATACATACAATATATACATTTTTGTGTTGTACACATATGAATATTTGTGTTGTTTAAATATAATGTAAATATTTTTGTTTAATAATATGATTTGCTACATAACCTCTGCCTCTCTTTCTTTGTCAATCTCTCTTTTACATTGAATTTTTTTTCCATATTTGACAACATATGCAATGAGTAAATTATTCATTGTATATTGGTTATATATACTAGTAAATTATTCATTGCATATTAATTCATATACCAATTTTATTATTTATATACACCATATTCATTATATGAATTATGAGTTGTTATACTAGAACTTATATATTATATGTTGGTTATATATAGTAGAATTGTTTTTTCAACTGAGTTACATAATTTATATCCAAATTTTACTATTCATAAACAACATATTCATTATGATTTGTTATACAACATAACCATTGTATATTAGTTATACATTCAAAATCAAAATTTTAATAAGATACATGGAAGTAATATCAACCATTATAATTTTCAAATTCAATACAATATCCTTATAACATATTTACAAATAAAAAGTAGTACAACCATAAGTAATCCTATTATAATTACAACATTCATTAACATACACTTAATTTGTTTTCTCTATTTTCTCAATAAATGTATGTCATCCTTCAAAAGATTAATTTGTTCTTCAAACTCCTTTGTTGTGCTTCTTTTAACCTTTTCCTTTGACATTGATATTTCACTCCTTAAATTTTGAATAACTTCAACGACTCTCTCGCTAAATTCTTATCGTATCATTTGAAAAACTTACATCTCCCAACCTAAAACATTCAATTCAATTTCAGTAAAACAATACCTTAAACAAAGTTTAACATTCAACTTAATTAATCTAATAACAATAAATTCTCACCGGATAATTGAAGCATCCATAAAACCTTTGACTAGGATTACATTCACTCCATAAAGTCCTCAATGGGGTATTTAGCCCATAGTAGCAAATGACATTGTTGAACTTTGAACTTACTGTGGTATTCATCAATCATAATGATTCCATCTACATACTTAAAAGATGATAATAAGTGGCAAGTAAAAGTAACTATTCTTATTCCTTAATAGGATGAGATGGTCAAATCTTATGTTTTTACATAAAGAAAGAGATTAATAATTGTGGGAGGTAAAAGTAATTGTTCATATTCCTTAAAAAGCAATTATAGAGAAGTTAATAAATTGATGTCTACAAAATACTTTTGACACCAACTTTACTGGAAATAAATTAAATGAAATATGAATGTTTATATATGAAAACCATAATAGACCATATCAACTCTTACAAACAAGTTAGGTCAGGAGATAATCAAATAACCTTTGTTATAATTAAAAATAATCATTGTGTATAATGTAATCAGGAGATCAAATAGTAGGGTGACACTCATATATCAGGGCGTTAAATTCATTAGGACAAAGACAAGATAAGGAGGAGGTTAAGATGATTGCAACACATAGACAAGCACAAAATTTGTAGCTTTTTCAGCCATAACAACTAAAAGACCTACTTTATTTGCATGGTGTAGGGTGTGCATCACAAAGACTCTACTATATTCTTTCTCAACAACAATTTAAGTCTATCCACTGAGATCAGCTGGAAAGCCTTCAAAGAGAGTGTTTGCAAGGTCAATATTGAACATTATGATCACTTGATTAAGCAAGCAAAAGGCAATTTGCATGCTTGGACAAATAATCATGGTCAACAATCCAAATTATTTAACATATCCCAAAAAATAAGCATTGTCTAACATATCCCCAAATAAGCATTGTCTGAAATCCAAATAAGCATTGTCTAACATATCCCCAAATAAGCATTGTCTAAAATCCAAATAAGCATTGTCTAACATATCCCCAAATAAGAATTATCTGAAATCCAAACAAGCATTATCTTACGTATCCCCAAATAAGCATGGTCTGCAATCCAAATAAGCATTATATAACACATGTCAAAAAAATAAGGACGTGATTATGATAAAAAGAAAAGGAAAAGCAAAAGGAATTTGATAACATTATAACCATTTTAGTTAGTACTTAGTTAAATGTATCAAATTTGCATCCACCTTTAATTTCGAAATGCTTTATGTCAGGCAAATAAAATTGTTTCACCATATAAAGTGTTTGCTTCATAACCATGGCAACAATAGTAAATATTAAAGGACAAATAGTTATTATAAATGATTTTTGAACCACATCAGCAAGTAAGAAGCTAACAGAGAATAATCAAACAAAAAGAACAACAATTTAATCCAGTCACTTGGAACATGAGTGAAGTTTCATAGAGTACAGGTATCTATCTATTCATAGAGGCGTCAATATGTAAACCTCAAGAAACAAAAAATTTCAATGTCCTCTTCAATGAAAATCAAGCAAATAGACAAGGTTAAATAAAAGCCACTAAATATCAGTGTCCAAAAGAACTTAAAAATTCCTTTTTTTTTCAGTTTATCAATACCTAAAAAGATGGTAACACACTTTCTTGAAATATTACCAAACCAAATGGATCATGCTTGCTAATTGTCTAACATGTATTGCTATTGGTAATAAATTATTAACACAAAGGGGATGCTTGTACTAGAGGGAAATGATGTTAAACAACCAATTATTTCTACTAAACTCCCAGCATAACACACCAAAACGAACATGAAGACGATGAATACAACAAAGCCCACCTAACAGACAAAACATGTCATACCCAACTAATGTTAAACCAAACAAAACATACATTCACCTATGAACAACGATGTTAGGTACGACGAATTCTCTCCTCATCAAAACCATGGGTAAACAAAACGATGAAACCTTCATTGTTCACTCATCTAATCCCTTTTCTTAACAAAAATGATAGGTAAAGCTTAACAATAATTAAATGGTTAGCTCACTCTTTTTAATATAAAATCAATTTTATGTTACTTAAAAAGTGGGTCTCATATGCCTTGTCAGCGATGACATGGAAAATAGGACCTACTTACTTGAATATAATAATAATTGTTAGGTACTAATCTGACACTTATCAGACTTGTTTAAATTTTTTGTCAGGGTTGGATTATAATTTAATGCTTTTAAAATGTTAGGGTTAGAATTGTTAACATCTGAATGTTTGCATGATACTTGTTGATTGGTGAAAAACTTGGGCTATGTTTAGTTAGATGTAAGGTTTTTAATAAAACAAAATGGAATATAATGGATTATAATAGAATATTAGAAAATTGTTGTTTGGGAGGGATGGAATGTTGGACCCCAGCCCTTGCGAGCCACGTGTCCAACGTCTTGAGTGACATTTGGACTCGCACCCCACAAGGGTGGAGTGCCCTCACCACGACCATTCTTAGACTTGAAATTTCATCTTGATCTCTTCTTACTATTTTGTCCCTTAACTTGAACTTAGAGCCTAAGTCCTTAATTGCTTCTTGATCCTTGATAATCATCTCTTGTTGAATCCCATTAATTTGTCAATTCTGTGATTAATTTCAACTAAGTGACTGTTCAATCATACTGGCTTAACTTCTTCTTTGCATCGTCTATAGGTGGCCCATGGTCTATGTTTACTTATGGTCTGTGTTTTTATCATCTGTGGTCTATTGTCTATAGTTTACTTTTTATCTTTTGTGTTTGACTTTTGATCGTCTGTGTTTTATCATCTAGGTTCTATCGTCTGTCTTTGACTTTCTTATCATTTGTGTTCTATCGTCTGGGTTCTATCGTCTGTCTTTGACTTTCTTATCATCTGTGTTTCTATTGTCTATGTTATGATGTGTCCTCACAAATGATTCCTTGCGTCTGTCCTTCCTTGCGTCTATCTTCCTTTATGTCTATATTATGATGTGTCCTCATAGACGATTCCTTGCGTCTGTCGTTCCTTGCGTCTATGTTTCTTGCGTCTGTCTTTGAATTGCATCTGTATATGACGTCATCGCAGACGATACTCTTTCTCTATATTTCTCCTTTGCGTCTGTGTGTGACGTCATCACAGACGATACTCTTTCTCTATATTTTTCCTTTGCGTCTGTGTGTGACGTCATCACAGATGATACTCTTTCTCTATATTTTTCCTTTGCATCTGTGTGTGACGTCATCACAGACGATAACCTTCGTCTGTGTTTCCTTCTCGCAATCTACCTTACTTAATGCAAACTTAAATATTTTCAACCACCATTTATTCAATTCCAAAAAAACACAATACACCAGAATATAAACATCAACTACTTCCCAACGCATCAAACCCATTTGATCAACACATGCATCGTGAAAACTTAACAGTGGCCATAATCATGAGCAGAACATACATATATTCATTCATTTCCAAAATAAATAATAGTTTTACAATGCTTTAGTGGGCATTTCAAGCCCCATTACATCATAATTCTAGTTACAAGGTTTCCAAAGACTAGAATTGCTCAAATACATCTAAAGCATTGTTTTACACAAACCAACTTCAACCCAAACAAAATACACAGACTGCAGTGATTTGGCTTGACTCTTGACTTACTCACTCCCTCGCTCATCACCTGAATGGGACAAAATTGGGAGGGG
>JAOSBN010000004.1:16154539-16174004 GCA_027563595.1 Erythroxylum suave | reverse complement strand
TATAATACTTCATAAAAAATATTATTAGTCATATAAATTCAAATTATAAATATTAAATTATTAAATAAAAATAAAAAGAAGAGGGAAGAAGGAAGGAGGGTATTTGAGACTTTTCATTGTTTTGTTCTGTTCTTGTCCTAAGGACAAAAATTTCTGTACCACAGTCTTGGATGGAACAAAAATTTTTGTCTTTATCCTCTGAAAACGGAACAAAAACAACCAAGGACAGCAAACAAACACCACGAAAGACAGAACTTTTATGTCTTTGTTCTCCGTCCTCACGTCTAAGGACGCTAACCAAACACAGCATAAGTGTGTCTTGCGCGATGCGTAGGATAAGAAAGACATGTTAAAAAAAAAACTAAAATGAACAGGGTGCTCAGAAGACCGCCCCTAGGCTACTATATATAAAATTGCATAATTAAATTCAATTCCCCGAAACTACATTACACGTACACACCCTTCAACTTTCTCTCAACAGGAACCGAGCACCTTGCCTTGTCTCTCTTACTATCCCCAGAATAACCACCCAAATTCCTTTTGAACTTACATCCCCCCACTGTTGGCAGCTCTAAGTTTGGCGCTTTCATCCATGTCGTCCGATATAAACTAGAGAGTTTTACTGTACCAATTCGTTCATTTCCTTTTACAGATAATTTCGAAGTGTTCAGTGATTGGTTTCATTTCATGGCCAAACGCGTTGATTGTACAGAGAAAGTGAGCTTGTGAGCTCTTTTTGGGACTGTGAGATCGAAGGTATTGGGAAGGGGTAGCGAGCGAGGAATGGGTAGAGATCGACTGCTGCAGGCAACAGTAGGACCGCCTATGAAGGTACGTGCGGGTTTACGGAGAAAGCAGGCTGGTAGAGGCTCGTATCGGGGAAGCTAGCTACTGGAGCTGGAGGGAGTGCCATTTTTATCTTTTTTTTTTTTTCCGGAGTGGGGTGAGAGTGTAGTAAACTGGAGGTGTTTGTTTTGATTGACACGTTGCCGTTTGAGGAATCATGGTTACCGACTTACACCCTACTCTGAGGAGCCTCTGCCTCAATACGGAGTGGAAGTACGCCGTTTTTTGGAAGCTCAATCGTCGAGCTCGATTGTAAGTTTTATGGTTTGAATCTTACTAGTGATCGTGATTTAGAGATCTTTTCTGTTGTGCGTAGTCCGTGTGTTATTGTTTGAGATATGTGTTTCTAGTTTTTACCATTGAACGTCAGATACTTCTCCTTTTGATAACCCCTGCTGGATCACAATTGAAAAAAAAATGTAGATCACGAACGGTGAGATAACAAAAGGCTTACTTTTTATACTTATGATTCGTCAGTTTTGGAAGTTTAGTCCATTATTGTTGAGTTGTTACTTGAAGATGGTTTGCTGCTGGAAATGCTAAGTGATTTTGAATTATATGTCGTAGTTTTTGCTCTCAGTTCGTATGTTTGGCAGGGTTTTAACGTGGGAAGATGGTTATTATGATAATTGTAAGCCACATGGTACATCTGAGGGCTGTCACAGTCTAGAAAACATACATAATTCACAGGATCTGCTTGGATTGGCTGTGGCAAAGATGTCGTATCATGTATATTCTCTTGGAGAAGGGTATGGGTCCATTTTTTCCATTTTGATAGTGACTGCTTCCCAGCAGCTTTACATTAGATACTTTAGTGTATGAAGGATTCCAATTTCAAATTCTCTTGACATGACAGTGCTTATCAACATGTTTTGAGTTTGGTTTTGTTTGCCTATTAACCAGGATTGTTGGACAAGTAGCAATCACTGGAAAACATCGGTGGATCTTTTCTGACAATAATGCAATGAATTCCTTCTCACCATTTGAGGTCATTATTATTGCTTTGGAATCATATTAGATTGGCTGTGTTATTACTGTACTGTTTTGTAGTTTTATTTTGTTTTATGTTCATCATTCTTTTCATTCGGTAATTACAGTTTTCTGATGGGTGGCAAAGTCAATTTTCGGCAGGGATCAAGGTATGGCTACTTTCTTTTTCATCTGTCTATATTGATATGCGATGGCTTATTGACCATTCCGTTGATTACCAAACAGGAAGGCTGTTCCTTTTGTGTGTTTTAGTTTATTATGGACTTTTGGCTGACTTGTGATCTTATCGAAATTATCACTCTGTGAAATATATTATTTGAACTTACTCTTTTCTCTTTGCTTTATATACCCCATAATAACTTCAAGAATCAAATCAAGCTTTGAGGTCCATGTCTTTAATGATTCTTATGTCCTATTGTGTATTTGATTTTCTGGCTCTATGCATTGAACTAGATATCAAAGCAGTTCCTCTTTATTCTAGATATAGCATATGTTCTTTGATTTTAGATTGTTATTGCATTGAGGAGTCTTTAATGAGCTTATTTATGTATCGTCTTGCAGACCATCATTGTTGTAGCTGTAGCTCCATATGGTGTTGTACAGCTTGGCTCTTTTAACAAAGTAAGATAATTTAAGAGTGCACTTTCTTTGATTTTCATGAACATGACTATGGCTTTGAGCTCCAAATTGGCACTTGAATTCTCTCATGAGATCCATTTAGGATAGACATTGACACCATGTAATTCTCATGTTCATTATGAATCAAAGATAAACTGTTATTTTACTTTACTTCTCATCTTTTATATAATAGCAAATGTTTATAATAAGTTGAGTGGATGATTGAACAAGCTAGTAGCTATTTAAGTTTTATTTATTGGGAAAAGGAGTTGGAAGAGGCTATAGTTAGATCTTGGTAATACTTTGCTAACATTTTGTTAACTTGTATGCTATTCTACACCGTAAGTTTTCGAAGGGGGGAAAAAGGGGGGGCTCCTTGGAAAATCTTTTATGTGCTTGTGACTACTTGATGTTTGCTTGGTGCAATGTGTTGATCTTAATTTTCACATTTAGATTTCTTTGTTCTGGAGTAATTGGTTAAAATACTGATTGAATGTCACTGAAATGTAGACTTTTCTGTTCCTTTTCTGAGTGGCTCAGGTAGTTGAGGATATGAAGTTGGTGGCTCATATTAAAGATGCCTTTTTAATCCATCGAGATTCGTCAATTGTGAATGTTAGTAGTCTTCAAAAGTATAGAATGAGAAGTTCATTTTATCCGGTAAATATCCATCACTTCCCCCACCCATTCTATATGGGATTGTGTGTGAGCGTAAAGTTTGTACATAAATTGTGCTCCCTATCAGATAGGTTAATACATCCACAAGATTTGTTGGCTTCTCCTTATGGTTGCGTGCACATGACTAACGCTTGACTGCCTTCCTATTCTCAGTCAGGTTTACCAATGAAAGGTTCTGCTCAGGAGGCTTTTCCTGACACTTTATGTTATCTTGATAGAGCTGCTAACAAGGAAGGCCCAAATGATTGGTTGCCTATGTTTTCTGAGTTACAGAAACAAAGTGATGATTCTTCGTACAGTTTTTCAGCTTGTGAGAAGACAACTGAACTGATCAATATCCATGATGGGCTTGATTTAATGGGGAATGATCAAAGTGTAAGCTTTCTTCCATTGACGCTAAACAAAACATCTTTGGAGCATCAAGATCAAATAGGATTTAATTTGATCAGTTATATGGGGTCTGAAGAGGAGAACAGTGCCCAGAAAATGTCCGAGGGATCAAAAAAAGTTATACTTGAACATACAATCAATTCAATTGAGAATAACATTAGAATGTGTGATGCCATGCTTCCAAGAGAAATATTCAAAACTGATTTCATGAAGCTCCCAACAGAACTCCTTGGTTATACTCTTTGTTATGGAGTTAAACCAGATCAACCAGACATGCATATGAATGGGTTATTGGACGTACCTAAATCTTCAGGCATTAGCTTAAGGAAGGATTTGGAATATCAAACTGAATCAAGTCACAACAGTGCCTCAAGCACGTTTCTGAAGTTCTATGCAGGGTCAGAGTTGCATGAAGCTCTAGGACCAGCTTTTTCAAAGAAGTGTATGTACTTTGATTTTGTAGCAGAAAAGCTTGAAGCTACAGATGTTGTTGAGATTTCAGCAGGGATGAATGAAAGCCAGATGACATTTGATAGTGGGTCAGAGAATCTTTTAGAAGCAGTAGTAGGCAATATTTGCTATGGTGGTGGTGGTGATGTTAATAGCGAGGTATCAGTCTGTAGATCAACACAGTCTATGTTGACAGCTGAGAAAACAATGGACATATCCATTCAGCCAAAGTGTGACGTGAACTCAACGGGGTGTTCAATTAATCAGTTTTCTGTTGAAGAGAACATGCATAACTGCTCCAATTCAACAGAGTTGTGTGGTGCTAATTCAAAAGAATTTTCATCAGCTTGCCCAAATACTTGTAGTGAGCAGTTGGATAGATGTTCAGAACCAGCTAGGAATAAGAAAAGGAGGGTCAGGCCTGCTGAAAATTCTAGGCCAAGGCCAAGGGACCGTCAACTGATTCAAGATCGTATCAAGGAGCTGAGAGAGCTTGTGCCTAATGGATCAAAGGTAACTTAACCATGTACCAGCTGATTTTGAGTTTGGCATTTGCAGTATCTGTTCTTGTGCATCTTCCATGAGAAGCATTCTGAAGATTGTGATAAAATTATGCAGTGTAGTATTGATTCACTACTGGAGCGCACCATCAAGCACATGCTCTTTCTCGAAAGCATCACAAAACATGCTGATAAGGTCAATAAATATGCCGAGGTAAAACTAAAGGATGTGCAATTTAATTTTCAGGTGCTGGAACTTGTTACGTGGGGACTAGTGGAAATTCATTCTTTTCATTTGCCAGTACTATGCACAACTACTTAAGCTGTTTTGCCTCACCATATTCCACCTGTAAATGCAATATGAATTTTCTTATAAACAATCAACTGGTTGATAGTATAATTGGACTGTATTACTGGTGTCGAGTACCATACATTTCTCAGTTGGCCATCTCGAGCTAAACCTCAGCTATCACATGGAGTATTATTTTTATAATTGTTAGTCTTCCTCCACTTCGATGTGATAATAATTAACTTATTGTTCAATTTTGCAGATGCATCACAAGAGAATAGATGGCCCCTTTCATGAACAAGGTTCAAGCTCGGCGGTTGAAGTGGGAGGCCATCTAAAAGTTTCTTCAATACTAATAGAGAATCTGAATAAAAATGGCCAGATGCTAGTGGAGGTAACGACAGGTTGGATGTCTAAGTTCTGTATAACTTAGTACTCTGTTATAAGTCAAAATTAGGATGTGTGCTTTTTGGTAACATGGTTGCATTTTTTCTTTGTTAAATACATCAACAAAAAGGACCTCCAAACAGAAACACCGCTTCTTGTCAGGTTTGATTATTAATACATAAGAGGTACTCTGATTGGATGTGTGCAGATCTTGTGTGATGAGTGCAGTTATTTTCTTGAGATATCAGAAGCTATCAAAAGCTTAGGTGTGACAATCTTGAAAGGAACTACAGAACTTCGTGGTGAAAAGACATGGATGTGTTTTGTGGTCGAGGTAAGGTTTTAATTCTTTATGAATTATCTGGCAAACGGGGGAAGGAGACGTTCAGGGGCTTAGTGTTTGCCCTTCATTATTCGAAAGTATTTGCACAGTATGCTTGAGTACATGCATAGACTTTTATTTTTCATAAGCAATGATCAAAACATGCCCTTTAGTGTACAAATTATGTTACGTACTTCATGACCCATCTTGAATTTTTATTTGCAGGCAAACCACATAAAAAGATTGTATGTCCGCAAATAATTCGTAACTGATTTATACTTAAGTTTGATTGACATATAGGATGATTGACAGTAGTCATTTGGAAAATTAAGATGCTAAAGCTCTTGATATCCAAGCAAGCTTCAGACGTGAGACAAAACATAAGCTTTCGTAATTAATCATAGTGAACCAATTGAAAAATAATACATTCTTTGCTACGTCTTCTAAAACTTTTAACTCTTGTCACCAACGTTTCAGGGGGAGAACAATAGAGTGATGCATAGAATGGATGTCCTGTGTTCCCTCGTGCAAGTGTTACAGCCAAAATCTACGAGCTAAAGGTCAAAAATTGTTCAGATCTAGGCGATGTGTAGTAGTTCGTTTGTAAAATAGTGTGTGTTTGTGATATTTGTTTAGCGTTTCTTTGGATGTGGTGGTTGTTTGTGTTCTCCCTTTCATATCGTTTCCCAAAGAAAAAAAAAGGGGAACGAGAGACGAGGGAAACAATTTTTCCTTTTAAGAGATTTTTTCAGATTTTTTAATTTGCAAAAGAATTCCCATAATTACCAATCGACATTGCAGCTTGTGAACTGTGAGGTGACGAAACTTAACATTATATATTTTATTTAGATGCTAGAAACTTGATTTGCTTGTCTACAATTTTGAATCTTTAGATGAAATACAATACTGGTTATTACGAAAGTTTTGTGAAATAGCAAAAGCAATCCCGGACACGAAGGTTACAATTTGACATAAAAGCAGAGGTTAAAAAGTCGACATTTCTCTCATCTTAAATGTTAATTCTCTTCCTTAATGAGTCGCTCCGAAATTAGAGGATCCGATCTAGTTGCTACACAAGCTACATCAGGTTGTTACGTGTGAGAGAGATCAAGCATCCGACTAGTCTCTAATAATGAGTTTTACCAACAATATTTTCATTAGGTCCGTAATTACATTGGTGGTTTTCGTGCTAACCTCTTGGTCTTTAAAGTATCACTCGTGGTATACCACTCCAATTCTAAGGAGGTGTATAACTTTGTCACGTTTTGCAATACCATCTCATATTATGATAATATCATCCAAATATACTAGTAGGCCCGTGAATTTACCTTCCTTTCACTGCTTTACGAGTAAGTTGACTCTATTTAATGCTCCACTTTTTCTCTCTCTGTCTTCAATACGCTTTGACTTACTGTCTACACTAACTACCTTGCTGCCCCTTCTTCTTTTGGAAATAAGCAAGGTGAATAGTCGTTCACAAAGGAGGACTTCCCTACTCTCTAGGAAGTGCCACATTCTAAAATTTGGAAACAAGAAAACGGGGCAGAACCCAAATGGGTGAGGACATTCGATAGATCCTCGTCCAACGGGAAATTAGAGAAAAATGTCTTAGAAACTACACAACAAAGGTGCCTTAAGCATTATTAAAATGTGATTAAGGATAGTGTCATTACCCCTCCAGTGGAGCTATTTCAGGCAAGCACAAAGGCTTAGTCCACAACCTTAATTAGTTTCCTTTGGTCAAAATGCCATGCCTGGGAAAAAGCATATTGGAGCAAAAATGGGATTGGATAACGTCATGTTAAAGGAGGATGGTACATTTCTATTTAAGTTCTCTGAAGCTTCCAATTTAAATGAAATTGTTTAACAGGGACCTCAGAACATCAGTGATCAGCCAATGTTCCTTGAACAGTGGAGCCTGGGAATGGAGTTAGACAGGGGCAAAATTGATGTGCCTCCATTGTGGGTTCAGTTCTGCAACTTGCCTATGGAGTTATGGACAATTAAAGGGCTGAGCTTTTTGGCCAGCTCCTTGGGAAAGCCTCTCTGCATGGATTCTCAAGCAGCTACCACAAAGAGGAACTGCTATGCTAAAGTGTGTATTGAAATACCTTGGAACTCTCTCTTACCTGATAAACTACCTATTCTAAGATTTAAGTGATACTAGTGAATTGGAGAAGATGGACATTCATATTTCTTACCCTTGGAAGCCTAGTAATATCTCCAAGAAATGGGTCCCCATTGGTAGAACCTTCAAAACTGCCCGACATGAGGAGTTAATTGCATTTGAAATCGAAAATACTTCACTAGAATAAGTTACAACTGTAAGATGTCGAAGTAGGTGATGAAGAGACTCTAGCATATGCTAGTGAACACAACTCCCAGCCTTAGGTGTGAGTGGAGGATTCTCCACAGCATGTTATTGAAGATGATACAGTGGATGAGAGGGCTTGTCAGATTCCTAACGATATTAATTCCCTACTTGAAGGGATCCCCCATTCTGAAAGTAACGCAGTGGTAGCAGTAGATGTAAGTAGTGAACTGACCTTGATGATCCCTGGAGAAGGCAAAAATGATGGTACGAATACAAGTATTACTGAGCTTACTATAGAGACGACATTAGCTTCTAAAATTGGTGTAGTTGTAATCAATTTTTTGCCTAAAAGGTTTGAGGACTTAACCAATCATAATGAATAGAATGTTGGAGCTGAATTATCTACCACCATTAGTTTGGAAACTAAACAAGTTGATACTGATAATGCTAGGGTAGTTGGTGTTGTTCTTGAACTAGATCCCATAATTCAAATAGGTAATGAGGCATTTCGGGGGCAAAACAATAATACCAGGAGAAAATTAGTGAGGAAGAAGAAAGCTAAAAAAAAAAGGGATTCCCTCACCCATAATAGTCCTACGTTAGAATTTTAGAGGGCTAAATGACTCTCTCAAAAAGTCACTTGTGAAAGAAATGGTGAGAGAAGAAGCCTTACATCATTGGTCTTCCTGAAGCAAAAATAAATGATCCTCTTTGCCTCTTGGGTTCTAAATTTCTTAGTGCAGAGTGGGAGCTTATTTCGAATCACAATACACGTTGCAATGTTTGAATTATATGTCTCTACAATTATGATATAATAGGAGTATGAGCAGTGGAAGCAACTAATCAATATATCCATTTACAAGTCAATATAGAGGTATGACTATTGTTTTCGACTTATCCTTAGTCTATGCTTCTAACTTTCGCTTTCAAATAAGCAAACTGTGGATGGACCTACATCATATACAACATATACTCATTAAACTCATCTGAAGTAGAAAGAGGAAGAAGTTTCGGCCTAGGACTAATAAGTGAACTTACCAGCTTTTTATTAAACATGGACTTGGCAGATCTTAACTCAACTGGTAGGTTACTCACCTGAACCAATAATCAAAAAGGTAGTCTACTCATAAAGAAAAAATAAGATCGATAAGTAGTTAACTCAACTTGGCTAAACCAATTTCTCAACATCTTTGTGTACTTTGGTGAAAATCTAACGTCAGATCATGCTTATATATTGGTGCGAAAAAATTGTTGAAAGAAGAACAGTAGGATCCCCCTTTTGGTTCTTCAATGGAATTGTCCAGATGGATGGTTTCTCAAAAATAGTCTGCAGATGTTGGAACCATGAAGTTGAGGGTTTTAAGTCCTATCAGATGATGCATAAATTAAGAATGGTGAAAGCTGCTATTAAAAGATTTATGCATGGGAGAAATCAGAACTTAAACACACTTAAGGAAAAGCTGATTCAAGCTTAGAAAAACTGCTATGACTCTCCTCATAATACAAAAATGGACAGGTAGAGGTAAGAAGACTACAAGAGTATCATAATGCTCTAAGCCTTCATAACTCCATACTCAAATAGAAAGCTAGGCTTCATTGGTTAAAAGAAGGGGACTAATATGAAATTCTCCCATTCATCCTTAGTTACTAGGAGGAATGTCAACAAAATATCTATACTTAAAGATAGTAATGGGATTGAATATATTAATTCAAGTAACCTACAGAAGCTTGCTAGAAACTACTTTATAAAGCTTATGGGCTCTGTTGATACCATTGAGCTAAGTCTGAATGCTTTAAGGTTATTCGATTATACTATTGATCAAGGTATTAGGCAATATGTGGTGTCTCCTTTCATTTAGTAGGCGATCAGGTGTTTGTTGTGTATAAGTTTTAAAAGATAAGCCTCGATAATTCACAAGCGCATGGTTCGCTAGTGTAGTACCCAAGGTGTGATCCCATGAGGAGAGATAATCTAATCCTAAAATTTGTGGCTAGAAAAAAATACAATAATTCAAATTGCACGAACCTAAAAACGAGAACTCAATTCAATCAATCAAATCAAATTACGAATCAATCACAAAAATACTAATTACTAAGCAATTGCAACACATCTAACAATCAACCCAAGGAAATTACCAATTGAGAGAAAGGAATTTTACCTATCCTTAATGCTAACTGGTTATGAAGTACTAGAATGTTGGTTCTAAATGATCCTAGGATTGATTACTTTCTCTCGAGTTATAAACATTATCCTTAAATCATAATCTCTAATTAGATTATAGAGATCATAATCTCTCAATTTACAGCCTATCCAAAACCTTAATTAGTTTTGAAATTCTCTAATAAACTACCGGAAACCTATGTAAGATCTCTCTTCACACAATTTACCGATTTGATTTAATTCTAATTTCTATTAAATCACTTAACTCTTGTTAATCCAATTTAATTGTTTTTATTTGATTCACTCTCTCAGTTTATTATCGAATTATACAATCGTAGAATTAAATCACAACAAATCCAATTAAAACAGACATAATTAGATTTCATTAATTCAATAATAAAACTCTAAAGGTGAGTTTAGAACATCCTCAACGTTTAGATCATATCATCAACTATTTAATTCAATTCTATACAATGATAAAACTAAAAATAAACAAGAAATACAATTGAAATGGAAGACAAGATGTAGCGATGTTGGGAAACCTCCTGATATGGAAAGTACATCGTGTTGGCTTCTTCTCCTCTTCTTTCTTCCTTAATCTCTCAATGAATTCTCTCAGCATTTCTCAAGGTGGCTGATGCAAAAGCTCCCTTCCTTCCTATTTGTCTTATTCTTTAAATATCCTTTATTTTATGAGCCACTCTAGGACTTTTGTAAGGTCTGAAAGTCTGAAAAATCCTCAAAACTTGACCATTTTGAGTGTCTATGAGTCTGCCCCATGTAGGCCACAATTATGGGTCATATTCGAGCCTTTTGTCATTATCGTGACATGCTGTGCCATTATTGTGGGTTGTTGTTTCAGCCCGAATGTCTTCAAAGTTTCTCCGTTCTTGGATGTCGACCCTAAAATACTAACGAACACATCAAGGTATCTAAAAAACATAATATTTAAGTTCAAAGACTTGTACTAACCTATAAAACAATTAAAACACAATAATTAACAAACTAACACAATTTTATCCTAAAAGCATAATAAATGATTGAATTAATAAGTAAACACATATCAAACTAAGCCCTAAAATAAGATACAATTCACATTTATCAACATCCTTAGCTCAAACGTTTTCTTGTCCTCAAGCAAACAAAACAATAAACCTGCAAAAATCACACAACACACAATGCAATAATGAGACAATGACTTTAACTTTATGAAATAAATTTAACTTAAAAACACAATCATTCAAGTTATTCCGAATTATTAATATGCAAAATCTGCATGTAGGAGCTCTGGGCTAAACATATAAATTAATCAAATCCTAAATGTCAAATTATTCACCCTTTTCAATTGTACATACACATTAATATTTCTTTGGTCATTCAAACTATGTCACTACTCCTAAGTAATTTTTATGAAAATTCAAGCTATTTACAAGCTCGATAGGTTTTATTAAAAAACTTTTTTAATTAATTTGTTTGTGGACATGGACCTAGTCTTTTACTCAGAGGCAAATAGTAGTGATGAATGTCAATCCAGTTACTCAACTAAGTTACGTTTTTATTAATCTGCTTGGTTGGAACGTCATTATAGTCTTTTGACGCGAAGGCGCACATTTGTAATATGTGTCGATCCGATTAATCAGCTACATCACACTCTTAACTCCCTACTAGCTATATTCATAACCCAAAGGCCAACAAAATAGCTATTTATTTAAAATTAACAAACACTTTTTTATTGCCTCCCTTATTGCTTTAACTACTTGTTTTCAAGTAAAAATAATAGGAAAGCTACCTAAGTCGAAAGACCTAAAATTATAAATGAACATGACAACTTATAGGGTGATACGCTAACACTAAATCCTAATTAAATTGCATATTTAGCCAAAAAACCTTGATTAATAATTTCGCGAGCTAATGACTCTTCACAACCTAGTAGATTATGGTCAAAATTAAATTGATTTCAATACATCTAAGCCATCGACACATTCACAATGTGCAGCCTAAAAACTATCATACAATATGTAAAATTCACACTTTAAAAAAATCACATAACCCTCCCCACACTTAAACAACATATTGTCCTCAATGTGAGAAGGAGACAAATAAACAAACATGGAAAGGAAAATAAAATAAAATAAAAGAAAAAATAAAAACAAAAATAAGGATTGAATTAAAAAGAAAAGGGTTGAAAACAGAGTCTCACAGTGATAGAGGCAGTGATGATGTCGAAGGTGGTAATTGGATGCCTTGAGCCTCAAATTATCGATGAATACGATGCATATCTCAGCTTTGACGTCGTTGTGTTTAGGCCATCTCCTTCATCCTTCTTGATTTCTCCACAAGTGTATCTATAGTTAACTTGGTGTTCGCGGGGATTGTGTTGA
Source organism: Erythroxylum suave (assembly GCA_027563595.1). NCBI lineage: Eukaryota > Viridiplantae > Streptophyta > Magnoliopsida > Malpighiales > Erythroxylaceae > Erythroxylum > Erythroxylum suave. Next base: position 16,161,678 of record JAOSBN010000004.1, on the reverse strand, counting down.
GCACTTTCGTCCAGCCCAGTTCATCTGTGTCTTCTTCCTCTTCGAACTCCTCACTTGTTGAGTCCTCTTCTGCCTGTTGAGGCAGAATTGTGCTTGAACCCACCTGAATACCGTCTTTTGGTTGATGTCCCAAAGTTTCATGTTATGGAACTTAAGGATTTCACCGTGGCACAAATGATGGTGATTTAGAAAATTTAGGATGTGGATGATTAATTCACTACAGTCCACGTGATAATACTCAGCAATGGTGAAAACCAAATACCCCATGTTAAGTCAAGAAGACTTCACTTCTTCTGTTGATTTTGATGAAAGTCAAATAATAATAATAATAGAAGTGTTTAAACTCTTTTAACAAGTTTATTAAGTGCACAGATAAATATAAGTGGCACAAATCATCAAATTAAGACGATATTCAAGTAAAAGTTGAATAAGATGAAGTCTAAGATGGATTAGATGAAGTGATTAAGTGTAGTCACCAGAAAAAGCGAAGACACCAGACGAAGCATACAAATAAAATCAAGATGATATAATTGAAGAATAGTCTACAATGTCAGTTAGTTAGTTGGAGTTGGTTACAGGACTCAATTAATAGCAGATCTCAGAAGATTCTACAAACAGTTTTCTCAAGAAGACCATTGGAGATTTATACTATAAATATCAGTTGTAGTTGTAGACATTATACTTTTTACTTTACTTTTACTTACACTTAACAAAAAATAATTCTGTGCTCAAGTGAGTATACTGTAAAAATATCCTGAGTGGAAAGAAGAAAGAAAGAGATCAAGAACACCTGTAGCATGAGTGTGAAAACTCAAACAATATCTTTTCGAGTGAAAGGAAGGCTGGAGCCTTAAGAGGCTAAGATAGCAGATAAAGAATACTTTGTGAAAGAGACCTGACGAGGCTGTGGAAGTGTAGAAATAATACTTGTAAAGTTGAAGGAGATAGTGAAATCTCAGCTAAACTCTGAGGATTCGACGTAGCCCAAAGGTTAAGGGTGAACTAGTATAAATCGCAGTGTCATATTCTCTAACCCTTATCTCTTTAATTTCTTATTGTTAAAAGAATAGATACTATTTCTACTCAAAAGAATTAAGTGCGTTGGTTTGTAATCATCTAAATTTTTCAAGAAAATCAAGAAGATTTTAAAGATTACTATCTTAGACGATTTAACACAACTCAACTCCCTTTTTTGTGGATTTTACATATTATACGTGATATCTATATTAACAAGTAATTTACTTCAGTTGGTATCAGAACACAAGTTTCCAAGAAACACTGTTATAAAGTGAGGATAAAGATCCATGACTGAATCACATGTTTTTATAGCTGAAGGTGCCTCCATCTCAAGACCCCATGCTTTCAATGGTGAAGATTATCATTATTGAAAGGAAAAGATGCAGTTCTTCATAGAATCCACACACATTAATCATTGGGACATCAATAAAAGTGATCCACACATTCCAACAGACTACGAAGGGAAAAGCATCTCTCGTGACCAATGATCAGCTGATCAGAAAGCTCGCATTCAATTAAACTCAAAAGCGAAGTTCTTTTTAAGTTGTGCTCTAAGTAGAAGTTAATACGATAAGGTTCATAGATGCGAATCTGCAAAGGAAATGTGGGACACATTAGCCATTGTACATAAAGGAACAAACCAGGTTAAAGAATCCTATATTGGTATTCTTGTTCATCAGTATAAGCTATTCAAGATGAAAGATGATGAGTCTATTGATCAAATGTTTGGACAATTCCAAACAATTATTAATGGACTTAAAGCTTCGGGGAGAATTTATGATAGTCAAGATCATGTTAGAAAGATGAAGATGAGCTATCCTTCATTTCAAGAAAAATTAAAAGGATGCGGAAAAAAATGGAAATAAAGACTTCTCTTTCAAAAAGAATAGCAAAGGCGATTCGAAGAATGAGAAAAGCTCTATAGTCTGCTATGAGGGCAATAAACCAGGACATTACAAGTCTAAATGTCCCTTGCTCAAAAGAAAACAAAAGAAGAGTCAAGAAAACAAAAAGAGCATGATGGAAACATGGGAAGATCTAGATTCGTCTGAATCTAAATCCGACTTAGAAACATCAGAACAAGCAAATATATGCTTTGTAGCTAAAGGGGAAAGTGATGATGAGGTAATCTCTGACTTTAATGATCTTCAGCATGCCTATTTAGAATTGTTAGAAGATTCATATGCTATTCCAAAATAATATAGGTTGTTGAAAAAGGAATTTGTTGAAAATTCTAAGAACACAAAACTCTTAGAAGAAGAAAAAGTATGCCTTAAGAAACAAGTATAAGATATGAAAAAGAAAGTAACTGTAGATAGATCTAAGGAGATTAATCAACTAAAACAAAGGATTAATATTCTTTTAGCAGATTTGTCAAAATTTATAGAAAGTACAGAAAGGATGAATGATATGATTGGGAGTTATAGACATCTAAATGATAAAAGTGGTTTAGGCTTTTATGATAGAAATACTATTCATAATAGTAATATTCTTCATAATAGGAATTTTGTTCCTAATAGAAAGAAAAAGAAACAGTATTCTTATTATTATTCAAAGAATAATTATAAGATTAACCCCAAAGGATCCAAGAAAATATGGGTACTTAAGAAGAATATAATATATACTGTAGATCTCCTTACTTGGAAGTAGCAACCACCATCAATGGTACTTGGACAGTGGTTGCTTGCGACACATGATGGGAAGAAGATCTATGTTCCTAGACCTCTAACATAAGCAAGAAGGATCAGTAACTTTTGGAGATAACCAACAGGGCAAAATAATTGGGATCGGTAAAATTAGTAAAGATTCGTTTTCTTCTATTGATAATATTCTGCTAGTTGATAGTTTAAAGCATAATCTAATCAGTATAAGTCAATTATGTGATTCTAGTTTTAAAGTATCCTTTAATCAAAATTATTTTTTAATTAAAAACAAGGACGAGTCTATATTCTTTTCTGCCAAGAGACGAAACAATCTCTATAAAATTAACTTAGGCGATTTAAAAAGTCAAAATATTTCATGTCTTATATCAAATGATGATTAATTAATTTGGCACAAAAAGCTAGGTCATGTTAGCTTTAAACATATTTCCAAGTTAGTTAGACATGATTTGGTAAGAGGTTTACCAAAGATAAGTTTTAACAAAGATTTCTTTTGTGAGAGTATTCAGAAAGGAAAACAAGTTAAAACATCTTTTTTATCTAAGAATATTGTAACTTCATCTAGACCTCTAGAGTTATTACATATAGATTTGTTTGGTCCAACTAGAACTGTAAGTCTTGGTGGAAAGAAGTATGGTCTTGTAATTGAAGATGACTTTACTAGATTTTGTTGGATATTGTTTTTATCTCACAAAGATGAATCTTTTAAATGCTTCAAAGTTTTATCCAAAAAGTTACAAAATGAAAAAGGAATTTCTATTGCTGGAATTAGGAGTGATCATGGTGGAGAATTTGAAAATGATAATTTCAAAATGTTTTGTGAAGAGAATGGAATTTTCCATAATTTCTTTGCTCCTAGAACTCTTCAACAAATTAGAGTTGTAGAAAGAAAGGACAGGACGATTCAGGAAATGGCAAGGACTATGATATGTGAAATGAATCTTCCTACGTACTTTTGGGCAGAAGTTGTAAATACAGCTTGTTATATTCAAAATAGAGTATTTCTGCGACCTCTTTTAAATAAAACTCCATATAAGTTATGGAAGGGAAGAAAGCCAAATATTTCTAACTTTCATCCTTTTGGTTTCAAACGCACTATTTTGAATACAAAAGAAAATTTGGATAAATTAGATTCTAAGATCAATTCAAGAATTTTTCTATGTTATTCTATTAGTTCTAAAGGTTATAGAGTTTATAATCATGTTTCTAAATCTGTTGAAAAACCTATGCATGGAAAATTTGATGATGATTCTGATCTAGGTAAAAGAGACGATTATGATGATGAAACTCTATCTGCTCCCTTGGTTAGTAACCCAGGCGATTCACCATCAGACGATCCATCTGATAAAGAAGTAGATAGTTATGAAAATATTAGCTTAAGAAAAGACTGGAGATATAAATCTTCTTACCCAGAAAGCCTGATTATAGGAGAAACATCAGAAGGAGTGAGAACTAGATCTAAGTTTGGGAGAGAGGCCAATGTAGCTTTTGTTTTTGAATTAGAACCTAAGAAAATTGATGAAGCTTTTCAAGATGAAGCTTGGATTTTAGCTATGCAAGAGAAGTTAAATTAATTTTCTAGGAATAAAGTCTGGTCTCTAGTCCCTAAGCCTTCCAATAAATCTATCATAGGAACTAGATGGGTATTCAAGAATAAACTAGACGAATTAGGAAAAGTATCCCGTAACAAAGCTAGATTAGTAGCTCAAGGCTATAATCAACTAGAAGGAATAGACTATATTGAAACATATGCTCCTGTAGCTATATTAGAAGCTATTAGGATCTTACCTGCATATGTTGTTTTTCATGATATAAAACTGTTTCAAATGGATGTGAAAAGTGCTTTTTTGAATGGTTTTATAGATGAAGAAGTTTATGTAAAACAACTGGTTTTAAAGACCTTGATAAACTAGATTATATGTATAAACTTCATAAAGCTTTGTATGGATTAAAACAAGCAATTCGTGCTTGGTATGATCGTCTGAGTTCATTTTTGATTAAAAATGCCTTTATTAAAGGTCAAGTTTTATTTTGGAAAAGTATTAAAAATGATTTTATTGTTGTGCAAATATATGTAGACGACATCATTTTTGGTGCAACTTCTAAAAGGTTATGTTCAAGTTTTGAGATTCTTATGAAAAGCGAATTTGAAATGAGTATGATGGGTGAATTAGAGTTCTTTCTTGGTCTACATATTAGACCAAGAAAATGTTTTTATTCACTAACAAAATTTTATCAAAGAACTTTTAGTCAAATATAAAATGAAAAATGATAAACCAATGTCAACTCCTATGCATCCTTCAATCATTTTATCTAAGGATGATGAAGCAGGAACGATGATTAATCAAACTCTTTTTAGAGGAATTATTAGTTCTTTGCTTTACCTAATTGTAAGCAGACCTGATATAATGTTTAGTGTTTGTTTGTGTGCAAGATTTCAAGAAGATCCTAGAGAATCTCATTATATGGCCGTTAAAAGAATATTGAGATACTTGGCAGTTTTTACTAATCTTTGCTTAATGTATGAGAAAGATAAAGATTTCAGGTTAATTGGCTACTGTGATTTTGATTATGTTGGAGATAGGATTGATAGAAAGAGTACAAGTGGAGGTTGTCACGTTCTTGGTCATAATCTAATGTTTTCATCAAGCAAGAAGTAAATTTTAATTATTCTATCTACTGCAGAAGCTGAATACATGTTAGCTGCAACGTTATGGATAAAGTATCAGTTAAAGGATTATTCTATCCAAGAAGATCAAATTCCAATCTTCTGTGACAACACAAGTGCTATCAATCTCTCAAAGAATCCAATACAAAACTCAAGGGAAAAGCATATCAAAGTTAGACATCATTTTATAAGAGACTACATATAGAGAGGGATCATCAATCTATAATTTGTTGAGATGAATCAACAATGGACAGATATCTTCACCAAACCTTTAAGGGAAGACAGATTCAAGGAAATTAGACAAAATCTGAACATGGTGATGTTAAATGACCATTTTTCTGAAACTCTATGATCCAGACAATTTGTCCTGAAGAAATAGAAAATTCATAAGTTTTTAGAAAGAACAGTAATGTAACTTTCACTCGGTAGTATCAATTTTATGATTACCTATGGATCAGTTACAAACGGTAACTTTTCAAGAGTGTTTATAAAAAGAAATCATCCTAAAATTTGCAACACTCTACTTTCTATAATTTTCTTTAAAAAAAAATTAGTAACCGACTTGCTTAAAGTGCTCTTAACAAAAACGATCCAATCCTCTGTTCTCAACGTCAAATCCTTCTTATTTTCATTTCATATCTTTCTTTCAATATCTTCTAGATATTAACCTCGCTTCTTTAAGCAAAATCCATTTCTTTGTTTAGTGTTTATTCATTACATATTAGAAAAATCCTGAAATATCTTGTCTGTGGGAGACTTGTCGATTTCACTTCTCTGAAGAATGGTCGAATGAATATCGAACCTGAGATCAAAGTAGCTGGATGGGAAAACTTCTTCAATATCTGAGAACCAATGTATCCAAATGAAATATATGAGTTCTGGAAGAATGAAAGGGTGGTAGATAACACCTTGATATTGTCGGTGATAGTCACAGAAGATTCTATTGGTAAGGCTATTGAGTGTCCAAATAAAGGAGCAAAACCATTCAACAATACAGATTGGATTTCTCAAAGTCATATAAACGAAACCAACATCAATTGACAACTATATGGATCAAGTAATATAGGAGTCAAGAAGTCTTAAAACCTAATTCCAAAGGCTAGGGTTCTTCATTCACTTCTTTTTCACTATATTCTACCAAGAGCAGGATCAAAGGGCTTGGTGACAATGAATCATGAATATTGTCTATTTCATCTACTCACACACCAAGCTATTAATCTTCCATTCTTGATTCTGAACTACTTGATAAAGGCTAGGGAGGATTATCATCTGAAGAGCGGTTCTTTACTTTACGGTATACTGTTAACAAGATTTTTCAAAGAATCTGGAATCCTACTTGATAGAGGAAACAGAGTAAAGATGAATGTTAAGAGTGTTATCAATGCCTCCAATATTCACAAAATGGTGATCAAAACTCAAACTGAAGTGGATAAAGATTTCACACTAAAAGCATAGTCTAAAGGGGAGTTTTCAATAAGACGAAGCAAAAAAGAAGATGTTGCATCTAAAATACAAGTAAAACCTTGATCGTCTGGAAGAATCTCAGCTAAGGTAAAGGTTGAACAATCATCTGATAAGTCAATACAAGCCATGATGATTCCTAAAAGGAAGGAAACTAAGGTTTAAAAACCAACTCACCAAGTGTCTTTAAAGAGGAAGGCTGAGATGCTCCAATCAGAAAGACCCAAGAAGTCAAGAAAGTCACCAAGATTAATAACCTTACGACAACAAGAATAGAAGAAGCAAAAAGCTCTGATTCTTGGTAAAGTTTCTGAAAGTGCAAAGGAGCAATA
>JAOSBN010000004.1:16110771-16147441 GCA_027563595.1 Erythroxylum suave | reverse complement strand
AACAACCTACCAAGCTTATCTCTATCCCTCAGACTCAATCAGAGCAACCGTTTGGAGAGATAGAGATAAAAAGGAAGTTAGTATTTGAACAGAAGAAGCCTCAACAACTCTTTTCTAAACCACAACAAGAAAAAAAGAAGACGAAGTCGATTCATAAAAAGAAGGTTTCATCGTCTGATATTCAACAAAAGACTCAGACTGTTGGAAAGTAGCAAATAATTTACAACCCTCCTCAACCCATGAAAAAAGAAGATTTGAAGATGAAGATTATAGAAGAATCAATACCTGATCATAACAAAGGTTCAATTGTCATCAGAGAACCTTCTAAACAGAAAGTTAAGATTCTAGTTGAACTTGTAATAGTAAATAATCAGACGATACATCTTCTAAACCCTGAAGAAAAAAGATTGTATGGTATTATGCGAGATTAAAAGGTAGAACCATATCCATTGAAGATGACCAAAAATCCTTATTCAATCTATCCAGTGACAAGCAGAACGACAATCAAGATTGTACCAGATGTACAACCTAGACACCCAACACTGGTACATAGCAAAGGCAAAGGAAAAAAGAAGAAATTTTCTGAGAAATAAAAAGATGATCTCACTGAAGAAGAAATTCGAGTGGCGTTGAAGAATATAGACTATGTCATGCAGCTCAACCTGTAGGCGTCTATATATCACATCATATATCAAGGGCATCAGGAAGTAACTTTGGCACATCTAGTACAGATGAAAGTTTCAAGGTATTTGGGACAATATCATAAGGAACGTACAAAAGTATTATAATTGAGGTTATCAATTTTTACTTAGAAACCTTTGTTCATTTACTTATTCATTTCCAACCTTTAGGTTTCATTCCTTCAGTTAAAAATATCTTACACCTTATAAGGGAAACCGATTTACAAACTACCCAGACCTGATGATCTTGGCATTCCTCACCAAACACAACCTTTCCAATTACCCTCCATAAAAAATTATTGAATTAGATGATTCAATTAGAAAACTGTCTATCTCTGAGTATCTTCATCCATTTAGTGAAAACCTACAAGATTCCATTAATTCGGAGCTCTTGAAGAATTTTATTGAATGGATTGAAGCTAGTCACAAGCAGAAGGAAGTGTAGTCACCAGACAAAGCGAAGACACCAGACGAAGCATACAAATCAAATCAAGATGATATAATTGAAGAATAGTCTACAATGTCAGTTAGTTAGATGGAGTTGGTTGCAGGACTCAACTAGTAGCAGATCTCAGAAGATTCTACAAACAGTTTTTTCAAGAAGACCATTAGAGATTTAAACTATAAATATTAGTTGTAGTCGTAGACATTATACTTTCTACTTTACTTTTACTTACACTTAAAAAAATAATTATGTGCTCAAATGAGTATACTATAAAAATATCCTGAGTGAAAAGAAGAAAGAAAGAGATCAAGAAAACCTATAACGTGAGTGTGAAAACTCAAACAATATCTTTTCGAGTGAAAGGAAGGCTAGAGCCTGAAGAGGCTAAGATAGCAGATAAAGAATACTTTGTGAAAGAGACCGGAAGAAGCTCTAGAAGTGTAGAAATAATACTTGTAAAGTTGAAGGAGACAGTGAAATCTCAGATAAACTCTGAGGATTGGATGCAGCAAAAAGGTTAAGGATGAACCAGTATAAATCGCGATGTCATATTCTCTAACCCTTATCTCTTTAATTTCTTATTGTTAGAAGAATAGATGCTATTTCCATTATTGCATTACTAAAACGAATTAAGTGCGTTGTTTTGTAATCGTTTGAATTTTTCAAGAGAATCAAGAAGATTTTAAAGATTACTATTGTAGACGATTTAACATAATTCAACCCCCATCTTGTGTATTTTACATATTATACGTGATTTCTATATTAACAAGTGATTTGCTTCACCCCATACCCAAATTATTGCTCCTCTTACGTAGAGTTGCAACAATATCATTTAGCGCATTGATAGGTGTGCATTGGTCCATGTTTTTTTAATGTAATTGGCCCGTGTTTCTTAAATAATTGTTGATTATTGATATAGTTTAGGATTCTTTTTTCATGATTTCATTTAGTTTGATTTTCATTGTTCTTTTTTGTTTGATGATAATTTAAGCTAAAAATTGACTATTTTTATGTAAGAGGGAAGATGGAACAACTTAGAGATTGAGCTAGAGATCAAAGAGGAGAAGAGAAGAGGAGTCGCTTTGTGGAAAATTCCCATGATCATGGAAATTGGCATGCTTCTCATGATTATGGGAAATACAATCAAAGTCATTTTGCGGGGCTTCATTAAACTTAAGTTTTTTGGCATATAAAAACATAATTAAGCCTACAAGGTGAAAGGGGATGACTCCCCTTTGTGGAAAAGAGCTTTCTTAAGTGAAGAACACAAGTTTGGAGTTTTGAGGAAGGATTGAATTCAAGGATTAACATCAAGATTGGGAAAATAGCTCATCAACATCAAGAATTCTAGATTTTGACAAAGAAGAGAAGGAGTTCCTTCATTCAAATTTCTGTCAATTTTACTTCTTCTATTCTTTGTAAAATGGTTTATTTGAATGTTGATGATGTTATGGAGACCAGGTTAGGCTGATTTAGTTTTAGGGATTGCTTTTGAACTATTATGTTAAACTTCCTATTTTATTGAATTGAATGAAGTGTCTTTGATGATTGTTTATTTTGTTTCTCTCTTGTGATAAATCGAGAGAGTGAGTAAGATAAATTTATGTAGGATTGTGCAATGAGAGTTGGCTACCTATGGACTTATAATCATCATGTTAATTGATTAGTTAGAAGAGAGATCTTGGCAAAGTTAGTTGATTACCTATAGGATAACTTAATACCTAGTGAAATTGGAAGAGCGATTGGATAGGTTGAGAGATCGTTCAATTGATCCTGTTAAATTTGATTACTGAAAATCAATTACACCATGAGAGATGGTAATTAATACATTCTAAAATCTTGGGTAAGACATAATTCAATTGATAAAATAGGAGGGAGACACAATAGGGAGAAAGTATTATCTAGTCTTTAGATTCTTGAGTTCCAACTTTTCTACATTTTAGGTATTGTTCATTGTTCATTACTAGTCTTTCAATTTTAATTTTCTAGATTATGCATAAAATGAGTATATTGGTTAGACACTCAACAAAGTTTTTGCACCATTGCTTGGGATTGATTGTTTAGCATGTTGTTTAGTTTAGATCACTTTGATTTAAGAGTTTTTGATACTTTTCCTTGTGTGTTTGTAGGTGTCTGAACACAAGGAGCATGCAAAGATCAATATAATTTGGTGAACTATCCAATATCACAAGACACATCAAGACATCTTAGAATGAGGAATGAGATATCTAAAGAGCTAGATGCTTAGAAGAAATAGAAGAAAAGTGATTAAAGATAGTTATTATATTGAGCAAAAAATTTTTGCAAATTAAAACGGGGCACAGTATGGTTGGGGAAGTACCGATCCTTATTGGAACACATACACTAAAGGGTGGCAGAACCACCCAGATTTCTATTGGCCTATCAATGTAAATACAAACATAGGATATCAAGACCTATTTGAGTTTCAGCAAGATTAGTCCAGTTTATGGGATTCCAAATTTGGAAAAATCATGGAGAAGTTAACAGAAATGGAAGAGAACTAGAAGAGGATTTTTTCTAACTAGAAGGAAAGTCAGAGGAGGCTAGAAAAGTAATTTGATCAAGTTTATGAAAATCATGTCATTTCCATTCATAACTTGGAGATTCAAGTAAGAAAGCTTTCTCGTGAATTTTGCAAGAGAACTGTGGAAAACTCTCTGAGCAATATGGAATTATATTAACGAGAGCATTATAAGAATATCACACTTAGAAATTGAGAAGAATAAGAAGAATCAGTGGAAGACGATGCTAAACCTTACCTTATTGAAGACCAAGAAATCAAGAAAGAGGATGAAGAAAAGGATGGAAACCACTCATAATATCTGCTAGATTTTAGTACACCATGCTCGAACATCAAAAAGTCTTGGATAGATGTCTATGCAAAGAACCCTATCCTTTGGATTGATGATGATGAAGAGACATTCAATATGAATGATGTATTAAAGAATCCGAAGGATAATAGCTCATTCAGGATAATTGTTGTGTTTGAATCTTCTGAAGAACAGGTGGATGAAGAACATATGGCAATAGACATCAAGTTTGAAGAAGTTATGAAAGTCTTTGTTCGTGAAGCGGAAGAAGCAAAGAAGATGAAGGTGATTAAGAAAGAAAGAAAGCAACTGACCTTTATATAGGGCAAACTGTTGGATCTATGGAAGATTCACGGAGTTTCGTTATTCCCTATGTTATTAACAGTTTGTTGATGAAATGGACCTTGATGAAATTAATTTTTTCTAAACTTTATCAATATTGTACTTTTTTAATTTTCCAAGTTGTAGCTTACGTGCAAGCTACAAAACTAATGTTGAATGGAAAAGGTGGAAGCAAGCCATTTATAATTGATCTTGGATAAGTTTCTGAAGAAGGAGAGTCGAGCTACCGATAGTAGAAGAAGCTCTACATAGGAGGCAACCTATAGATGTTTATTTCCTTTTAGTTTCTTTTGTTTATTTGTTTGTTTGATTTCTTAAGTTATGATCATGTTTGAATGGAGTTGGATTGATGTTTACTTTAAATTTTGTTTGAATTTGAACCTGTTTTCTTTCTAAATTCCCTATTGATGATATTATTTTGATATGTTTGTAGGTTTTGGGATCATGGAGAATATATTTTAAGGTTGGAAGAAAGTTTAGAAGTGGAAGAATCACCAATTCCTACTCACCACAATTACTATGATTATGGGTTTGTAGGAAATCTCTCCAGAAAGTTTTTGGAGTGAAAACCTATGATCATGGGAATTGTGGTGATTCCTATGATCTTGGGAAATTCCTTAAGTACTGGAGAGCAATTCCATGATCGTGGCCTTTTTCTTTTTTAACTCACTCTTCAAATTTTCACTCCTCTCTCTAACCCACAAAATTCTCCTCCCACTCTCTAAAATTCTTCATTTTTCCTCTAGATTCTTGATTTTCTTCTTACAATGGCCCTAATGAAGATGATGGCTAGGAAACCAGTTGATGAACTCCACTGTAAGATTTCAGTGAAGGTAAATCCGATTTAGCGATAGATTATCGGGTCCCATTCTCGATTTATTTAGAAGAAGAAAGTACATGATTCTGAGACCTTAGGGCTAGAGAATTAGTCACTCCTACATATTTTGGTTTTGAATTGTTAGAAAATATAGGAGTGAGGTAGAAAATTGAGTGACTAGCTGCAAACATAGGATGAAATAGGTTCATTCAATATGGCTTACTTATTCACCCTATGATGACCATAGAGTTTTTCACTACTGTCCGATATAATCGTAAAATGGATATTTTTTAGTTTAGGTTATTCGGTAATGTTTACGAATTGGATTATATTGTCATGCATAGTCGTTTGAATTTGTCAAACACTAAAGTTTTAGATGATCCAGTGATTTTTATTTGGATGATTATTAGAAAACTCTGACGAGAGAGGAAAATTTTAACTCTAGGAATGCATCGAACTCCTTAATCTGTAGTGTCATGCATTTACTTTTGCACAAATTTATGTGTTTAGCTGTGTTTAATAAAGCTGAAAGCAACAAATGCTCAGCCAAAGAATTTTTCTTTTTATAGTGCTTGAATCAAAAAGTTAAAATCAACATACCTTTTAGAATTTTTCAATCAATAGTAAGTGTTGTCAATAAAAAGAGTTCATATTTTGGAATGTCGCATACTGTTACTGCTTTAGCTTATTTTTATAACCTTGATGTGGATAAGGTGTGTACAACACCACACGATATGTTTGACATATTGTATTTGAGGCGCTTCGAGATTGTGGAGTTCCATTCTCTGGAACTTCGAAATCCTCAGATGCATACTGTAGTGAGGAACAGGAAGGGCCAAAATATAGCTGCTTCTTGACCCTCCACATCCCGAGCAATCCCAGAGCCAGAAGAAGAAGCAGTAGAGGTGGAACCAAGTACACCAACAGAAGTTGACTGATTTCAAGAAATCCTAGACCAGATGGCTTCCAACCAATAGCACACGTCTTCCCAACTCGATGAGCTTGATACCTAAATGCCGCAAGTCCACAAGGAGCAACGCAGCTTGATGAAGAGGTTCCTCAACTTCTGTTGGAGGAACAACTTTGAAGCTCCTTCGCCCACACCGTCACCACCATCATCTCTATAAACCATTTATTACCTTAAACTTTTATTTTTGTTATTTCTTTAGTTTGGTTTAATATCTTTTGTTTATGTTATGTCTTTTGTTTGGTTTGATTTTTTTTGTTTGGTTTAATTTTATTTTTCTAGTTTTATTTCTTTTATTTAAGTTGATGTCATTTTCTTTTGTTTGGTTTTATGTTATTTGTTTATTTTCAATTCTTTTTTTTGGTTTGATGTCATTTTCCCTCATTTGGTAGTTAACTTGTCACATTGAGGACAATGTGATCTTTAAGTGTGGGGAGGTGACATTGACTTTCTCAATTGCATTATTTGCAATGTGTTGAATAGGATGCACGTTTAGGCATATCATGTGCTTTGTGTCAGCAATGGAACTGCACTATATTTCCATGAAATTCTATCATGCTAGTTGGAATTAGATTGAATGCATGTTTGAACTTGGATTAGGCTACTTAAGCAGAAAGTGAACCATGTTGAGTGATGAAAAGTAGTTGGTTATATAAGCTTAGTCATAATTGACATTTGAGCAACGAGGAAGTGTAGAGATGCATAATGAGTTTTCATTTAAGCCAATGTGAGGATTGAGCCATATGATTCTATCTATAGTCTTTCTATTTCCTTGTTGAGTGATACTTCTTTAGGTTATTACCTTCAGAACTTGCTTCGAAACGGTTTGAGTCAATTGGATGCATGCTTAACAGAGATGATTAAGACCTTTTGTGTTAACCCATGGCTTAAATGATATACCTTTGATTATCCCTTGCTACCCTTATTGAGCCTTAACTTGTTATTTCTTGAAAATACCCAAAAACTTTAAACTTGAAACCCCATATACCTGCTCATTCACAAGCTTAGTGAAGTATTAAGTAATATATTAGTTGGGATCGTTGTGAAATTTTTTGTAACCGAGCCAATTTGAGGATACTTCTACTTGTGAGTTATATTGACTATAGTGATATTTTGATTGGTTGTCCTTCCATGTATGAAGAAAAAAAGAAAAAGAAAAAATGGTTAAAAAAGGAAAAAAAGGAAAAAAAAGGAAAAGAAAAAGCAAAACAAATGAGGAGCATAAATAAGTGCAGAGTATTAGTTAAATTTGTGTATCTCGAAGTATGTTTTGTTATCCTTTATTGCCACTTTTTACTTTACAGATGTCTGTGCTTAACCCTTTTTCCTTCTTTACCCAGCTTAACCCTTACCACATTACAATCCTAGACAAACCCTTTTGATCTGTTTATGCATGCAGTCATTGTAGAGGAGAATTGGTTTATTAGCAAGCCTATAATACTATAGTTTCCTATAGGAAGTTTGAGTGAAACATTAATCATTAAACACTTGAGAGAAATAAGTGAAAACTGTGAGAAAGATTCATTTTTGCATCTATACTTATCTTTGAGTGATGGTGTCGATTATTGAGTTAGCTTATAGACACTAATGAAAAATTAGTCATGATATGTATATTAACTTGATATTTGAGTTAGCTGAAATTTGAGGGATTGTATGCTTTGATCTTTATGAATACGAAGTGATAAAATTGATTGGTTGTATTTATTTTGCTTGATAACAAACAAAGATTTAAGTATGGGGATGTTGATAGGTATGCATTAGTCTATGTTTTTATATGTAATTGACATGTGTTTCTTGCATATTGTTGATTATTATTGTAGTTTAGGATTCATTTTGTATGATTTCATTTACTTTGATTTTCATTATTGTTCTTTTACCTTTGATGTTAATTTAAGGTAAGATATGAATATTTTTATGCAGGAGGGAAGATGGAACAACTTGGAGATTGAGCTAAAGATCAAAGAGGAGAAGAGAAGAGGAGTCATTTTGTGGTAAATTCCCACGATCGTGGGAATTGGTATGATTCCCACTTTCGTGGGAATTGGTATGATTCCCACGATCGTGGGAATTCCAATCTGTGTCATTATGTGGGGCTCCATTAAACTTAAGGTTATTAGGATATAAAAACATAATTAAGCCTCCAAGGTGAAAGGGGAGGTCACCCCTCTACGAAAAAGAGCTTTCTTGAGTGAAGAACACAATTTTAGAGCCTTAAGGAAGGATTGAAGTCAAGGATTAACATTAAGATTGAGAAAATAACTCATCAAAATTAAGAATTCCACATTTTGGCAAAGAAGAGAAGGAGTCACTTTATTCAATTTTCTGTCAATTTTACTTCTCCTATTCCTTGTAAAATGGTTTATCTGAATGTTGATGACGTTATGGAGACCATATTAGGCTTATTTAGTTTTAGGGATTGCTTTTGAACTATTGTGTTAAACTTCATATTTTATTAAATTAAATGAAATGTCTTTGATGATTGTTGATTTTAATTCTATCTTGCAATAAATCGAGACAGTGAGTAAGATAAATTTATGTAGGATTGCACAATGAGATTTGGTGACCTATAGACTTACAAACATCATATTAATTGACTAGTTAAAAGAGAGATCTCGGCTAGGTTAATTGATCACCTATAGGATAGCTTAATACCTAGTGAAATTGGTAGAGCGACTGGATAGGTTGAGTTACACCTTAAGAGAAGGTAATTAATAAATTTGAAAATCTTGAGTGAGACATAATTCAATTAATAAAATATGAGGGAGACATAATAGGGAGAAAGAAATCCCTAGTCTTTAATACCAGCTTTAAATCCAACACTTGCTTTAGTCTATGTATGTGGTGATATAAGTCCCTCCCTACAACTCATGAATTAAGAATTATCACAGCAACAAGGTCTACTCGACATGAATTAGGAGTTAATGAAGCCCTTTACAGGAATTTTTCATAAAGTATAAACCAAAAGTATTAACCAATATTAGTAATTAATCAGAATTTTGTCAGTAGACCCTGTATTTGATTTACCAAATACATCCCATCTATTTGAATGATCGGTCTCAACTCGGGAGGAAGAATAGGTAATAGACATAAAACCATCCATTTTGGCGCTATATTTGTTCGAATAAAATGCTTAGTTAATTCCATGTGTCTAACCAAAAAATCCTTTCTTCTTTTAACTTTTTGATCTTCCCATTCATTCCCCATAGGCCTTTCGTCTCCTAATTCTTTCCATTCTAACTCTGAATAATCTATAATATTTTGTAAATCCAGGTCGGCTAATTGTTCTCGGATAGCATTGACTCCAGTAGAAATTTCTCAATTTCAAAATGTATCGGAGCATTTATTATTTTCAGATAGTAGTAAAGAAGGAAAGTATTCAAGATCTCATCTAAAACTTACAGGAGCTTACCAAACAAAGGCTAATAGAAAAAAGAGCATAGGGATTACTTACATAAAATCCACTATTGGATTCAAAAAAGCGTAGGCTTTAGGCAATTTGTGAAGAAAAAATTGCTTGAAGAAAGGTCAGAATTAAGATAGAATAAAAAAAACTATGCTATAGGATGGAAGGATTCGAACCTCCGAATATTGGGACTAAAACCAACTGCCTTACCACTTGCCCATGCCCCATTTATCTTTTTATTCAACCCTACTCAAAACTAATGACAATTTTTGCTCTTCATCAATTCTCGCCAAATATCTATGAAATAAATTCTGAATAGCTTGTTGTTTGGATTTAAATAGGTGTAGATAGGTCGATGAAGATATAGAATAAAACAGAAATTATTGATTACAATATCGAAATCAACTTAAATATTGTATGAAAAATCGGATTTTTCTATTCTTTTATGAGTTGAGATAATTGAAGGATTTTTTATTGGGGAAATTTCTATGTTTAAAGAATGGTTTTTGCGCTAACTTGTTAATATTCTATATCCATACTTTCTATCATAAATAGATTATTTATAACTCAATCAAAATACAATTATTTTCAAGAACAAAATATTTATTATGCTAAAAAAAGGAAAATTTTTTATTGTATAGCAATTTACATTTTTTAAAAATATACGATTCTTTTTTGATTTATTATTTTATAATTACCTATAAAAATAATTAGATAGAAAAGGTTCAACCTTGTCAACGATAATTATATTTATTGATTAACATCGAATTCAATTAAAACATTGTATGAAAATCGGATTTTTCTATCCTTTTCGGAGTTGAGAGAATTGAAGAATTTTTTTGATTGGGGGAATTTCTAAGTTTAAAGAATGGTTTTTGTGCTAACTTTCTATTATTTTATATCTAGACTTTCTATCATAAATAAATTATTTATAACTCAATCAAAATACAATTATTTTCAAGAACAAAATATTTATTATGCTTAATCTTTTTAGTTTTATTTGAATCTGTAATTGGACGGAAGCCATCCGAGTCTTTTACATGAACTTCATTGGAGAATAAATCAGGGAAAGTAGAATAGAAATTAGTATGTAAAAATATGATGAGAATACGATCAAGTAGTCAAACTAGGTAAAAACATTGAATTAAAAAAAAAGATTGATTCTTATTCCCTAATTCAATGCAAGCAAAAGTTCCTATATTCATGGAGATATAGAAGAACATATAAGTTATCATGCTTGCATATCCACCATTTGAGTCTCCAACAATTATTCTAATAATTACATATCCGATTTGACCTATGGACAAATACGCAAGCATACAGTTCATGCTTATTTGAGTAATAGCAATGAGATTCCCCACTGTGATGCTCAGAATAGCTAGGATTTCTAGAAGAAGATGCCATTCATTTAATGAGAAATAAAAAGGAATATCGAAGATTCACCAGACCATAAAACTTACTAGGATAAGTGGTATTATTGAACTAGACAAAGCAGCAAGCAATGAAACCAAAAATTTGATAAAGCACCTAAACTATAAGATAAATAAGCCTCTCCAGACCATAAAAGTGCATGGCGAGCCCATGCAAAGGGTTTGGTTAAGATATGCCAGATTCCTCCAAGTATACAAATGGAACCTAACCATACATGCCCACCAATTATTTCTTCCAAATTATCTACACAAACAATCCATCCTTCCCCTCCAAAAGGAGATTTGAGTAAATAACCAAAAACAACACTAAGGCTAAGGGTCAAGTTGGTAATTTTTCTTACATCGTCCCCCCCCCCCCTGAAAGCCTAGGTGTCATATACACCCCTAAAATAAATAGCCTTGAATACTAGAAGAAATGTAGATCCAACTTTCTATTCACTAATGGGATCCGGGGGGGACCACCATGGCTCCTCTCTTCTCGAGAATCCATACATCCCTTATCAGCGTATGGACAGTTATCTCTCGAGCACAGGTTTAGTTTCGGCCTCAATCGAAAAATAAAATGGAGCACTTAATAACGTATCTTCACAGATCAAGAACTATGAGATTGCCCCTTTCATTCTGGGGCGATGGAGGGATCGTACCATTCGAACCTTTTTTTTAATTGCTTTTCCATTTCTTCTCACACTTCCTCTCTCTTTTGTTTTTCTCTATTTATTTTTAAAAATAAAAAAAATACAAAGTACCCTGAAAAAACTAATTGTTCCGATGGAACCTTCTCTTTTCTTGGAGAATGAATTTTCCCGAAGATTATATATTGATACATGATCGAAGCGATTAATTTCCTTCTATTCCTTATTATTTATATTATTTATCATTTTCTTTATTATTTTGGTTATTCTTCATTACTGTTTTAATTACTATTAACAAATAACAAAACAAATCAATATAAAAAAAATCCAGAAGCTCCCCTTGTTTCAAAGAGAGGAGGACGGGTTATTCACATTTCAGTTGATGGTCGGATGCGAATTGAAAGTTAAGCGGTGGAAATTCTAAAAATTCCCCTGGGCAAAAATAAGAATAGAGATGTCTCCTACGTTAACGCTAATATATGGAAGTAGTGACGTAATTTCATAAAGTCATTTGATCTGAATGCTACATGACGATTATAAGCCAGATGAAGGAACGGGAAGACCTAGGATGTAGAAGAGCATAACATGATTGATTCGGCAGATATGAATTCCTATATATCTACTCTTGTAGTACTTTACTTCATTATACAATATCCATCTATATAGATATCATCATCAAAACCCGAAAGCCGTATGCTTTGGAAGAAGCTTGTACAGTTTGGGAAGAGGTTTTGATTGATCAAAAAGAAGAATCTACTTCAACCGATATGCCCTTAGGCTATGCCATGCATAACATAGAAATCACACTTGGAAAGGGTAGACAATTAGCTAGAGCGGTAGGCATTGTAGCAAAACTGATTGCAAAGAGGGGAAATCGGCCATATTAAAATTACCTTTTAGAGAGGTTTGTTTAATATCTAAAAACTGCTCAGCAACAGCCGGACAAGTAGGGAATGTTGGGTGAACAAGAAAAGTTTAGGTAAAGCTAGATCTAAATGTTGGCTAGGTAAGCGTCCTGTAGTAAGAGGAGTAGTTATGAACCCTGTAGACCATCCCTATAGGGGTGGTGAAGGGAGGGTCCCAATTAGTAGAAATAAACATGCAACCCTTTGGGGTTATCCTGCATTTAGAAGAAGTAGAAAAAGGAATAAATATAGTGATAATTTGATCCTTCGTTGCTGTAGTAAATAGAAGAGAAAATAAAACTTGTTTCTTCATCTTTTCAAAAAAAGAGAGAGGAGAAATTGACTGTGACACGTTAACAAAAAAAAATCCTTTTGTAGCAAATCATTTATTAAGAAAAATGGATTTGTACTTTATCCTATCCATCAATTCGAATTAGGAAAAGCAATGTCTCCTTGCATAATATAGATTCCAAACATTCATGATGTAGATGTGAATGAGTTGATATCCTTATGCCTCGGTCTATTAGTGAACTATCTCTCTAGGGATTGTGGAAGATGTTCCACTACAAATATTCCTGTTTTAGTTGCAACTCATATTACCTAAAAAGTGGATCCCACTCTGATAGTTCCGAATAAAATAAATATATACATTAAGATACAAAGGCTTCTTATTCCACAACAACGAAAGTAATTTTTCACTCTTTCCTATATTAGGGGATTTCACTTGGAAAAGAAAATGTTCCATACTAATGGATTTAGGTCCATAACCATAGGTTCTAATGTATAAGATCTCATAGTACTTACCAATGAGGCCTTATCGATTAGTATTACACAAAAGAAATCAATTATAGACACTAATATAATTAGAACTGCTCTTCATAGCAGATCATAAATTAGTAACTGCATCCACTCTGCAAAAAAATTCCCAATTGTTTCGAACTTTCTCTTTTTTTGGAATGGAATATTTATGGAATCCCCATAAATAGGATCAAATCAAACCCTATTCCATGGTATTTACCTTTTTCTTATTCTTAAGCAAGTCCCCGAAAGGGCTTATTTGATCCATGATTTATGTTTCATCTTGATGTAAACGGTGGTTGATAGAGTAATCCTTGAACATAATTTCTAGTATGAGTAGTGCATTCAATATGAAACCTGTGATAGGAAGTAAAACAACGATTCCCATGTTGAGGTCTAATTCACTCTTCATAAATCTCTTGAGATTTTTTCTTATGAAGTTTTGTTATAGTATCTATAACCGCTTCCAATTTAGGCGGACAGTCCGAAAAATAGACATCTACAGGAATTCGCTTATCAACTCCCCGAATAGTACTATAAGAATTGGTACTGAACACCCCCCTGTAATTGTACATGCTCCCATAATAATAACATATTTGGGTTCGGGCATTCAACTTTTTGCTTTTTTGGTATTGTTCATTGTTCATTATTAGTCCTTCAATTTTAATTTTCTAGATTATTTTCATAATAAATAATTTCATGTCTTAACCAAGGTTTGATCTAAATTAAGTGGTGTCTGGGGATCAATCCTGTGGGATCGATATCTACTTTTAAACTACAAGTCACAATCTATACACTTGTAATTTTTTTATCGTAAAATGAGTAGATTGTTTTTACATTCAACACACGTGTGGGGGTGCACACTAGGATGCTGTGATCCATGCATCATAGTGGGAAAATTTCCTTTATTGAACACTTGTTGGTTTTGGACTTATCAAAAATCATTTCACAGTAATTTATGCAATAACAAGTGTTCATGTACTTATGATGTTGTTGTAGGTTTTTGTAGCATCGAATCGCTCTAACCCAGTAAGCTCATTCCAATAGTGAGAAACATGAAAATCATAGTGCTGATCTATAATGGAAGAGTAAGGGAACCCATAAATATCACACATGATTTCAATGTTCAACTTATAATTTCTTCTCTGCAACTAAACCACATTTCTTTATTGTTACTAGGTTTGTAATAAAGGGAAGTGAAGAATTTGAGAGTGAGCTCCTATTAGACAGGATATTTGAAGTGTATGAACTTCAACCACTGAATTTTCCCTACTAGATTCTTTACCCTATCTCACAATTCTTGCCTATTAAGTGTATCGCAATCAAAATATTTTAGAACTACAATTTGTTCATCATTAACAGATTAGAAATGAATACCTTCCTCCTCTGTGTAGATTGGAAAGATGCTCTGAAGTTCACCGCCCTATTCTTTCACCCTTATCCTGAGACTTAGTTTCCTCTTGATGATTGATCGCACTTATCTAACTACTTAATGCGTAGCAAACTGGCTTGCTAGTAGGTGAAGTTAGAATAAAATGGAAGTTTGGAATTTGGTTAGAGAGAAGTGAGAGTGTTTGGAGGTTCTAAACTTAGAGAGATAAAGTTAAAATGAAAGTAAGTGAAAAAGTGAAGTAAGAAATGAATATATAGGTGAATGAAGGGTAAAATGGTAAAGATTTAAACTGAAAATTGTGTGTGACAAGTTTATCCTGCCTTAGCTCACAATCGTAGCCTATATTTCCACCAATTTCTGATTTGTTTCTACTTTTATCTTTCTACACTTTCCCGAGATCACTTCTGAATTTATAGCTCTTTCACCTCTCTTTTGCTTACTTCCTTGATTATCTAATTCATGTCGAAGTCCTATGCCTTCTCGATTTTATTTAGAAACAAAATAAACTAACTATGGGATTCAAACTATCTAAAAATATAAAGGAAACAATATGGAATTAACCATCTATGGTTCGCCTCCCATGCAACACTTCTTTTAACGTCAGTAGCTCAACGTTTTTCTTGTGCTTAAGCTGGTTTAAATGAATAGTGCAATAGTAGCATAGTCATCCATCTTACCATTTACATATGAGCTACCATGCTTTGGGTTCTACCTTCCTTCTACTTCACCTTTCTTGGCTTTCTCCTCTGCAATCGTTTCTTTCTAAACACATTCCTAGGATTCTCAATATCTTTTTATTGTCCTTAAGGTTCAGTTTCTTTGATGTTAACTGGAAGTAAGGGAGAAGTGTTGTCATTCTTCGATACAGTGAACGTTATTTGATGCTTTCTGACCTTCAGAGTTAGTTTACCTCTATCAATGTCAATTATTGAGCGAGTAGTAGCCAAAAATGGTCATCCAAGGACCATAAGGATTTCCATATCTTCTCCAATATCCAATATAAAGAAGTTTGTGGGGAAGGTAAAAATATCAATATGTACTTCTACAACTTTAATAATCCCCTTCATTCAATGAACTGTTCTATCTATTGTCTTCATTAGCATCTTTATGGGTTATAACTCTCCTAATCCTAATTTTTGACTAAAGGTATACGAAATCATATTGATACTTGCTCCTAGATCTACAAATTCCTGGTCTACTTTGACTCTATTGATACTGCAAGGAATGAAAAAATCTCCTGGGTCCTTTTTCTTCTGTGCTATATTAGGGTTCCACTATATGCTCCTTCACCTTCTTCTTGATTGATTTCCTTTAGTTTGAGCTTTGTTTGTAGATTTTCCGTTATTTCCTTAACCTTGTTTATTCAACCTCTTTGGAATTCCTCATGGCCCTATTTGAAATTAGCTTCTGTTAAGCTAGAATAGGTACAGAAATTCAGGTCGAGGTTCCTTGATTGGCTTAATTACGAGCTCACTTGGAAGGAATTCCATAATTACTTTTTGTTCTCCATTATCTTAATCTGATTTCACATATTTGAGTTTCCTTTCTTAGGTTTGAGTAACGATCATGATCCTTTCCTTTGGTTTAGATTCATTATTACTTGGAAGGGTTCCTACATTTCAAGTAGAAATTACCTCTACTGGTGACCTACTTGAACTTCCAAATTTTGTATTGAAGATGTGTGGTTCTTCGTGACTTACTCGAAATTGCTTTCAAGCCTCTTATGTGCATCCTCCTTGGCTCTAATTTTTATCTAAAATCCTATTCAACTTGGATTCCATTGAGCTTGGTTTATCTTATTAAAGTCTAGATGTCCTTGAGGTTTAAACTGCCCTTCAGCATTGTTTGTCTATGAGAAGTTAAGGTAATTCTTCCACCCGGGGTTGTATGTTTGAAGTAGAGCTTGTTTCTACCTCCTCGTCCATATTGAGCTCCCATATAATTAACTTGCTTTGGATCATTTTCCTTCATCAAGAAATAGTCCACCGTGCTATAGTCTATCTGTCTACAGAGTTCACACTTTAGTTTCATAACTTTTACCAAAGCTGAGGATGAAGCCTTCATGTTGTTGCGTTGTCGAGTTAAGTTATCAATTTTCACTTGCAACTTCGTCATTTGATCAACAGCTACAATTTCTTTTTGTTCTTAGAAGGAAGTGGGCTGTCTACTCCACTTGTTCGTCCATAGGAAACTATTACCTGCCATCTCCTCTATCAACTCGTTTGTTTCATCTACCATCTTTCTCATCAGTGATCCTCCTAAAGTTGCATCAAATCGTGACTCTCGTATGTGGGGTTACTTCATTATAGACTATTTGCATTAAGAATTCCTTGGGTAAGTTATAGTGTGGTCATTTTCGTTGCAAATCCTTTGTATCTTTCCCACGCTTTATAGATCGATTCCCTATCACTTTACTGAAAGTTAGCAATCTCATTGATAATCTTCATGGTCTTAGTAAAGGATGATATTTTTCTAAAAACGAATAAACTAGTTAATCCTAAGTGGTGAAATTGGTTGGGTTGAGAGAGAGGTACCAGGTCTTTGCTTTATCTTTTAATGTAAAAGGGAAAAGCCTAATTCTTACCTCATCCTCGGACATCTAATGGTACCAAAAGGTATCATAAATTTCAAGGAAGATTACTATATGTGCATTAGGATCTTCATTCTTTAGTCCATAGAATTGCACATTCCATTGAAGCATGTTTAGGAGGGCTGGTTTAATTTCAAAAGAGGCTACCTGTATGAGTGGCCTAGCTACGCCTTGGTTAGCCATATTGAACCCTAATCTTATGAAATCTATAAGGGTTCATTGTTGACGTCCTTGCTTCACTCCATAATCAAAATGTTGTTGAAATTCCTCAGCCATTGTTGCTTTCATGATTTCTTCTTCTTTTTCATGCTGAGCTTTCCTAATTGATAATCTAATTAAGTGATATCTAATTCTAAGGCTTCAGCTGCACGAATCAAACTTCTCATGACTCTTGTGTTCATGCAAGAGAAAGGATTCAGAAATAGAAAGACCTGAAATTAAAAAATAAAAACTAACTAATGCCTTAAACTATATAATTAAACTAATGGCCTCCCCAGTAACAACGCCAAAAACTTGATCGGGTGCTTGTTGTGTGTAAGTTTTAATAAATAACCTTTGATAATCTACAAGTACACAGTTAATTAGCATAGTACATAAGGTATCAATCCCACAAGGCGGGATAATTTAATCCTAAAATAGAAGGCCATAAACAAATACAATAATTCAAATTGCACGAAATTAAAAAAGAGAACTTTGTTCAATCAATCGAATCAAATTATGAATCAATAACAAAAATCCTAAGCATTAAGAAATTGCAACACACCTAAGAAATTAACCTAAGGAAATTACTAATTGAGAGAAGGGAATTTTACCTATTCTTAATGCTAACCTAATTGATTATGAATTACTGGATTGTTGGTTCTCGATGATCCTAGGGTTAATTACTTTCTCTTAAGTTGTAACTATTAACTCTAAATTTTAAACCCTAATCAAATTATGGAAGTTGCAATCTCTTAAGTTACAAGCTATCCGAAACCCTAATTAGTTTTAAAGTTCTCTAATAAACTACTGGAAATCTATGCAAGATCTCTCTTTGCATAATTTACCAATTTGATTTAATTCTAATTTCTATTAAATTACCTAACTCTCTTTAGCCTAACTTAATCATTTTTCATTTGATTCACCCTCTTAGTTTATTATCGAATTATGCCATCACAGAATTAAAACACAGCAAATCCAATTGAAACATACTCAATTAAATTTCATTAATTTAAGAACAAAACTCCAAAGGCAAGTTTAGAACATCCTCAACATTTAAATCCTATCATCAACAATTCAGTCCAATTTTATACAATAATAAAACTAAAAATAAATAGGAAATACAATCAAAATGGAGGATAGAAGGCAGCGAGGTCGTGAAGCCTCTTGATCCAGGAAGTACTTCAAGTCAACTTCTTCTACTTTTCTCTCTTCCTTCTTCTCTTCCTCAATCTCTCGATGAATTCTCAAGGTGGCTAATACAAAAGCTCCCTTCCTTGCTCTTTGTCTTGTTCTTTAAATATCCTTTGTATGCTAAGCAGCCTTAGGGTTTTTTGGGGTTTGAAAAGTTCAAAAACTCCTTTCAAACTCGACATTTTTCAGTATCTGTGTGTTTGCTTGACGCAGGTCACGATCATGGCCCTGCAGGCCATGATCTTGGGCCACATCTGAGCCTTTTGTCATTATTGTGACATGTTTTAGCATGATCATAGACCATTATTTTGGCCCAAATGTCTTCGAAACATCTCCATTCTTTGATGTTAACCCTGAAACACTAATAAACACATTAAGGTACCTCAAAAACATAATATTTAAGCTTAAAGATTTATACTAACCCATAAAACACTTAAAAGCACAAATAATTAACAAACTAACACAATTCAAACCTAAACACATTACTAAATGATAGAATTAATAGCTAAACACATATTAAAATAAGCCCTAAAACAAGATGTAATTCATACTTATTAGTAGGATATCAAGAGGGTACCATTTAACCTCCGTCCTTCAAAATCTCCTAAACCTGATGAGTTTACTACATTTTTTTTTCAACAGATATAGGAAGTTAAAGGTAAGCTCTTCTCTAATTCATATTAGAATTCTTTTCCTCCTCTAAAATGCTACAAGAAATTAATCATGTTTACATTTTCTTGGTTCCCATTAAAAAAATCTTCGGAGGATGAATGAATTTAGACCTATATGTTTTTACAACCAAATTTATAAAGTGGTCTCTAAACTTCTAGCAGAAAGGCTCAAGGTTGCAATCTAAGGTATCATTAATTTTGCACAAGGTGGTTTCATTCCTAATAGAAAAATAAGGGATAATATTCTTGCCATAGAAGAATTGTTGAAGGACTACAACTCAGGTAAAAATCTCAAAAGCTACCTATTCAAAATCAGAAATTTAAAAAAATTTGATATGGTTAGTTAGAGGTTTATTTAGATATGCCTACATCGAGAGATTGAGGAAGAGAAGAAGGAAGGGAGCTTTTGTATTACCTCCCCCCACCCCCCCCTCGGCCACTTGTAAGTGTGCTTGTGAATAGAATTCCAACTAAGCCTTTCAACTCTACTAAGGGGATTAGACAGAGGGACCCTCTATCTCCTTATTTATTCACTTTTGTAATGGAAGGCTTGTAAAGGTTGACAAGCAAGTTGATCTGTTGCAATAGGAGACTCCAATGTCATTACGAATGCAATGCTATCAACCTAACTCATTTAATTTATATTGATTATCTTTTGCTTCTTTGTGGGAATGATTCTTCTCTATCAACCTCTTGATGAATGTCTTGAACATATTTGCGAAGTGGTCAAGTTTAAAGCTCAACACTGAGAAGAGCAACCTTTATATATCAGCATGTGTAAGTAATAGAGCTGAACTAAGCAAAATTGCTGGTCTAAATGTTCATTCAACATATTTTTTCCATTTAGGAGTACCAATCACATCTTCCAAGTCGTATATCATGATTGTTTGCCTCTCATAAAAAGGATTAAATCTAGAGCCAATGCTTGGCAGAATAGATTTTTATCTTATGTTGTTAGACTCATTCTTATTATTTCAGTCTTAAACAACTTAAATTTACACTGGACAACCCATATTGCACTACCTAAGAAGGTTACTAATAAGATAGACCGAATTATGAAAGCATTTTTAGGATCAGGCACGTCCAAAAATGCTAAAAATGATAAGATTAAATAGAGTAAGATTACTACCTCGAAGAAATTTGGAGGTCTTGGGATCATTTTCATTATAGCTATGCAAAAGGTTCTAATGTGCAAAAGAATTTAGAAGCTCTATACAAATCAATAAGTACTATGGATCTAATCGATCAATGAACCTCAAAAACACTAATTTCTATTAGGCTACTTGTTCGAGGGACTTCTCTTGAATTTTTAATCAGATATTGAGACTAAGGAGCTTTATATATCCCTGTATTAAACATAAGATTGGAAATGGTGAAAAAGATGGTTTTGGTATAATGATTGGCTAGAATCTAGCCCACTTATCCACAATCAAAAGATTTTTTATTTGATAATTTTCCACTTTGATCATGAATGGTATATAGAGTGGGAATTTTAGGGGATTTGATTCTCTTATGAACATTTTCGCTCAACTAAATGATGTGGAAAATGAGGATATAGCCACTTAGATTCTCAATCTAAGTGGTAAGTTTTCTAACAAAACTTTTCATATGCTTTTAACCCACTACTCAACTAAAGCCCCTTGGTATAACCTTCTTTGGAGCAACTCTTTGAATCCTAAAGGCCCCCTGATTACTTGGCTAGCTATTAAAAATAGAATCAAGAAAATGAGCCAATGGCAGGGAAATGTGGACTCCACGTGTGTACTTTGTAAGATGGAAGTGGAAGATAGAGATCGTTCTTTCTTCCTTTATACATTCTCTGAAGAAACATAAAGTAGAATTTTGCATATGATTCTAGGTAACAACTATACATATGATTGGGAACAAACTTTGAACAGGGTCATTCAAAGTTCTAAACAGGGAATGTCAACTGCTATACTTTATAAAGTAGCTTTCACTACTACCATCTATATTCTTTAGAAGGAGAGAAATAACAGAAGATTTACCAACTCAAAACAAGGAAAGTATCAGCAAGCTATAAAAATTATTAACTGGATCAGAGCATTAATTTTTTCTAGAAATTTGCAGCATACTCTTACACTTGACATGATATCTAGATGTAAATTTTGACTTGATAATATGCTCATTTTGAATTGTTTCATGTAATGTAACTCTTCTTTTTGTATGTTTAGTTATAATCCTTGTATATAAACTAGCAACATAGAAATATCTGTAATGTTGTATTAGTTTGTCTAAAGTAATGAAAATTTGTTTTTTTTATATAAAAATTAACTTTATTTACCCCTTATTTTCTATGAATCTCAAGCATGGTTAGGAGTGTTTCACTCAATAAAACCTTTCACTACTTTATGACTGAGTTAACTTTATTTGCACCGTATTTTAACTTATTGTTTATAAATCTCGAGCATGGTTGTGAGTGTTTCAAGAAATACAATGTTCCTTATTTTTACTAAATATTTTCTTAAAACCAAGTAGTATCTTTATGAAAACCTCCTTTTTTGAGTCTTCGTAAAAAAATTCTTCACAGTATTTTAATTTGCAATGTGCTGCTGGTGATTCTAGTCATTTTTTCCATTAGTGTAAGGTATGTGTAAAATTTTTTGCAACTTGTCTGACATTATAAAATTTTTAGCAACTAGTTTGACGTTATAACTTTCTTATAATCTGTTTGCCCTATATTTGATGCTATTAACCCACTTGCATCCAACTATCTTGTTTCCTTTCGATCTATTCTTCACTTCCCAAATTTCATTTTTCGAATGCTTGCATTTCCTCCTTCGTAATACACCAATTCCTATCCTATATTATCACGCATATTGTCTTTAAGATAGTATTAGATTTGAGATTTGAGATAAAAGTTGTATTTTCATGGAAAGTGGCTATGGAGATGATTAGTGCATGCTCTCATACCATTCCTCAAAGCAATGCGCAATAATATATCATCAAAAGATATAAAGATATGTATTTGAGGTTACGTTAACTCATGCCAAGTTAAACTTATGAAATTGTGCTTAGACTAATGTAGGCTTTGGTCTCCTTAAGTAATACACATAATGGTCCTTATGATGTCTTTCTCAAAGTAAAATTTATTCAATTTGTGGTTTACATTGAGTTCTTTTATTGTTAGAGGTTTTTTTATTAAGTTTTAAGTGATAATGTTTAAGCTGATGTGATCAGTTTAGCTCAGAAAGAAAAAAGAATTATTTTAGTTCTTGCTTGAGATAACTAAGAACATAAAAACAATTATTATCATTATCGGTCAAAGAACAAGAAGCAAATTTGGTAAATTAAAGACATTTAACGTAATAGAAACACCAATAACATAATGTGGTGAGCAAAATAATTTTTTTACGCGAATGAAATTATGTGGAGCAAACATGAATGAGCAAAATAAATCACATGAAAATACTAAAATTTTAATGTAAGAAGTAAAATTTATGAGATCTATTCTAAAAATTCCAACATAAAGTCAACAAATATGTTAAAATGAGTTGTTCAACAATTTAAGAGCTCAAAAAACAAATTCTAATGTTTTAGAAACATATCATACATTAAACTTGTAAGAAGAGAGGTTTAAGATTTAAAGGTTCAATTAGTATTAGATTATTATAATACTGGTACATAGTATATTAAAAATAAAAATTATAAAAATAAGTAAATATATAATATAAAAATAAAATAATTTATTGAAATAAAAAGAACTAATGTCTATTAATATATAAATAATAATAACAAATTTAATTATTAATTTGAAATTGAATTTAGTATAAAATTTAAAATAAAAATAAAATAATTAAAATTTTGTTTCATAAAGAAATTGTGTCTCATTATTGTCAAAAATCATAAATTCTCCAAAATAAAATGATGTTGTTCACAAGTTAAAAGATAAAGTTGTATGCTTAGAAAGAAGAGTCAAATCCTAGTTTCTCATCTTCTTTCAAGACACCAGCCTTTATTGTTCTTGCAGCTAATTAACGAGACCATATAACAAAAGCCAAAGCCCCTAATTCAACTTCCATGCATAAATAAGAAAAGAGAGGAGAGCAAGGGGGAAAGAGATAAGAACATAGAAGCTTCATTAACCAAATAGAGAAGAAGCTGGCCTTATCTACCAATTATCATCCATTGGTTTAAAAGCCAATAAAGAATTATTCAATTCTCTTTTAGATGTAACAATGGCATTTGGGGCAAGGCGTAATTTCTCCTTGGATCCAATGAAATGCTGTGGAAATGAATGCGACTCTACGGTCTCTGAAGCATTCAATTCTTCATTTTCACCTTTTGAAAATTAAACTTAAAATGCTATGTGCCTAAAATGTTTTTCAAACAATAGTTTCAAACATCTTACTTTCATTTTTCTTCAAATGAAGATTTTAAGATGACATTGATCTACATGAAATCAAAATTAAAAGAAGCAAAGATGGACAGAATTTGGTAGACTGAATTCCCCAATTCAAAATCCCACTATGGAATAAGAAAATCCAATTTTTTTTTGTATTTTCTCTTACAAACATGTCATTGTAGTATTCTCAAATTACTTGGAGCTATCAGTCTACCTCCTCTTATTTTAATAAGCAAAGTAAGGCTTATTATTATTATCTGTTATTAATAATTCTTATGCGAAATTTATATTCCACATGTCATCCATGTGGAAAATATATTAGTTGACGTATCTTGCCACATCAACACCATTAATATAAGGTCTAAAGGTAGGTTACTATTGTAAAAATTAAAAATTTTAGTATTTTATTGTTTCTTTTTAAAAATTAGATTATAACTATAAAATTCATTAAAATTAAAAATTTTTTAAAAATTTATCCTTAAAAAGTTAAAGAGTTAGAATATGTATATATAAGAAGTGAAATGAAAGAAATGCATCTTTTAATAAAATAAATTAAAAGTGCAATATGTGAAAAAAAAGATTAAAATATGTTTTTAAAAATTAAGATAGTTAAGCATAACTCTTGTACATAAAATAAGGAAGTAGGTGACATATAGGTGATATACTCGTAATCATATTAAAATTGATAGGACCTTTTTTATTAGTATAAAATTTTCAGGATAATAAGTAGGTATTATCATTTCAACTAGATATCATTTTAAAATGTTACTCTTCTTTTCTTAATCTTTCTTCATTGTTCAACTGTTATAGTAACTAGTAATATTCTACATTTCCTCCATTGAAACTACCGTTTTTCTCTCTTTTATAATGTTTTCTTGATCTTTCTCATTATTTAACCTGATTATTGGAGTAATAATTTCCTTAATAGTTCTAACACTTTAATTGTGGTTTATGGTCTTGTATATTTTATTTTAAATTGAAGACTCTATCAATCAAATATTGGAATTAAGGTCATTTCCCTTAAGCCAAATCATTACAAAAGAGTATAAAGAATTATTAAATTTGAAGAATGGAACAATGAATTTCTAAATCCTTTGAGCTCTTGGGATTTCAGAGCAGTTCCATTCAAAAAAATAAAAAAGATTGTAGTATTATTAATAAAGAAAATATATGAACAAACTCTTTTTATTACTGACCACAAAAATGTAACACAGTTTTAGAAACCTGAAACAATCTTTCACTCATTTCTTACACTTTGGCATAAGAACTATAGGTTATTTACTTCTCAATATTAAACTATATTTGTTAGTTATATATTTTTAGGATTTTTGTTATAGGGAACAAACCAATCAAATAAATGAATCAAAAAAGCAACTACATAAGGAACTTGTTCTGTAACAATAGGCAAACTAGAGTAAATTCTCCTTCTAAAGCAAATGGTATAAACTCAAAACCATTTCCCTTTAAAATACAACTTAGAATAGAGGAATCTATTTATATTAAAGATTGTTAGTTCTTTCCAATTCTTGGTTCCTCTTCCAAAAATTTGCTAACATTTGTGATTTCTTTGGGATCACATTGCTTACTACTTGGCAAGAGTGAATGGTTCTATAAGTAAGGAAAACTGTTTATGGTGGGTGTAGTAATAATGTTTCTTTTAGAGATACCTAAAGTTATTTAACTTATAGTAATTGTGATTCTAACAAAGTATTTCCCTTTTGGAGCAATTTTCTCTTACATCATCTTCAAGCATTATGGATTATTTACCAATTATGCCAAACTATAGATCTTAAGAGTTTATGGAGAGACAACCAATAAACCCTTGTCAATAATCGTTAAACAGTATTCTCTATCAATATTCTTCTTATTCTTTGTGAATCTAGAAATATACAAAGAGTGAAAATAAAAATATCAAAATAGAAGAAGCACATTAACATAAATAGACCCACAAAAACACCTAGTTTTCTACAAACTTAATCAATCACTAAAACTCCTTGTTCATGATAGACTTGTGGAGAAAAACAAAAGTTTTGTCTTGTTTCTTGGTTTTAGCAGTAGCTAAAACCAAAGATAGATCTTTGCCACTAGCCTAAATGCTCAATGTCTTTTTGTTTGCTGACACTATACATATAACCCTACAATTAAACCATCAATTTCTTACAATAATTTATAAAATCTAATAAACCTAAATAAAAAGCACAAAAACTCAGATCTTTACATGCTGCAAAACAATTCACTTTAATTTTATGAAAAAAAAGAAAAACTTAATCTTTATCAATGACTGTAGTAGACATTTCTTTAATAAAAAACGTACAAACAAAAACATGAAACAAAACCAACCTATATATATATATATATATGATGAGAGGAGGAAAGTTACATAAAGGGAACCACTTGAGTGCTTGTATGAGTTAATGTTTTAAAGTATTTTTCTATATGAATTAAATTTAAGAGAGCTAAAATTAGTATAAAGAGAAAAAGAGCAATCATGAGCATTACTTGAAACAAAATAATAGTAAAATCTCTCAACTCAAGATAGCTCAATCAGATTCTCATTTTTGAGTTTAGATTATTAATATTGATCACAATAATAGATATAAAACAAAAACCAAAAAATATTAAATTATTATGGAAAACCTAGAGGAATACTAGTTAAAATAGGACACCCAGAAGGTTAAAATATGAATAAAATTGAAAACTAACAAAAATAGGATATTGAATTTTGAAGAGGTTAAAGTATGAGAAAACTGTAAAATTGAAGATGAAAGATTTCTTTTTAAACCTTCAATATTAAACCACTACTTAAATTTTAATAAATACTAGTCTCTATATTAGCTAACTAACTTATTTTTCTATATAAAGATTATAGAAGTAAACTAAATACGAA
Source organism: Erythroxylum suave (assembly GCA_027563595.1). NCBI lineage: Eukaryota > Viridiplantae > Streptophyta > Magnoliopsida > Malpighiales > Erythroxylaceae > Erythroxylum > Erythroxylum suave. The sequence continues at coordinate 16,120,895 of JAOSBN010000004.1, read as the reverse complement.
AGGTAACTAGTTCTTAACTATACCTATTAAATTAGTCAATCTAATTTAGTTTTAAATTCATTAATAAATTCCCATCAATAAGAGTGCTAATCAACAAAGTATACATCAAAATGTAGATATACCACAAAAACTCCTTTCTTTATCACAACAATTCATTTCTAGTACTTGACAATCCTCCTCTAATGCTATGACATTTTCTCTTTTACACTATAAAATTTAATAGCTTTTACAAAAGCTCCTCTCTCACATTAAAGTAGAAAATATCACTCATAAAGATGAAGAGAATAGTCATGTCAAAAGTACAAATAGGAGATAAAGTGGACATACTAGCCATATAAGATAACAATATTCCAAGCATAAAATAACTATGAAAAGGTGAATATAATCACACTCACCAATCACACTAGCAATAAATTTAGACCAAATGTATATAAGAAAATTGATATTTTAAACTCACATACATCCCAAAACCCAAAAAGAGAGAAAGTAAGGAATATAGATGGTCATTTCACTTACCAATAATCCAAAGTATAAAGAGTCAAAAGTTCTTGAAACAAATTACAATGTTTCATTTAAAATGTATGCAACCCAATCTTATTTTAATTATAGTGGACTCCTCTTGAGGATGATCCATAATGGCAAAAGTGTTAAAAGAGAGATATCAGTAAATCGTAAAGTTATTTATTCTCCTCTGTATTGAGACACTAGTATTTATGAGTGCTTTATCTTGTGATTCTCAACAATTGCAAGGTGAGTTTTCAAACTTGGTTGGTTTCTCTGAGTTCCAGTTTAATTAAACACTTACTCTTTTCCTTGGAATTTGAAATAAGTATTTATGAAATGTTGAGGTTTGTTATAAGAAGTACACCATTAATCATCTTTATAAGACTAGTTTAGGTCAAATTTGTTTATAAGCCCTATTATGAAAATTTTTCCCCTTTCTGTACAATTGATATTTTTTTGTCTTACCAAATATATATGTGCAATGATTCCCTTTAGATTTGGTATGTAAGCATAGCCCTAGCTTACTTTGACTAAGCTTTGAGTCTAGCTTAAGCTTTTTCTTTAAATGTTTGGACTTAGAGCTAAAGTTAGGTTCAAGCTACTTAACCCATCCTAGCTTGAAACCTAATTTTTACTCTATTAACTGTATAAAATGAAGTTATTTTACACTAGTTATTCCTTCAAACAAATATAGTCTTCCTTATTTGATAGATGATAAAAAAAATTTGTCAACCAACATCAATACTAAAAAATCCTCCACTTTATTATGGTTGCCTCCTTCCTACATACTTTAAACAATTTTCCTTACCTTACACATTAGGGACCAGAAGTCTATTGTAGACCACCCCTTGCCAGTCACCTCTTCCATTACACATTGCAGGGGTACTCTTCTCTTATTTATTTCATCAATTTGTTTTACCTCTTGCCTAAATTTTAATGAGATGATATTTAATTTTATAGTTTTATGTCTAGCAACATCTCAATAATTATTCTAGTTACTAAAATTCATTGCTTTGGAGACTGAACTTACTTGAGTGAGAAGGGAACCTACACTTAAAGCAAAGAAGGATCAACCTCTTTCTATAAGTTACCAATAATTGTTAACTCGTTCTTAATTTTCTAGTAACAAAGCTACAGGCTTGTATAAAGAATATAAGAATTAAACTTGGATTAGGTAGTTTAGCAAATTACACTTCTTTCCTCGCTAGGAGAAAGAAACAATATCCCTATTCCTATTTACTATATGGCTCTATAATCAATCATTACATGTATTTCTTTACGCTTGTTTGTTTATATAAAATGCACTCCATTTATTTTTTCTAACCATAAATGAAGATAAGATCATGTCTAACAGTATGCAAGTACTACCAATGTGGCCACTTTATATGGAAATTGTCATATTTGTCCTAAGAGTGTGAGGAAGTGTAAGGATTCTTGTGTTTATAACTATTTGTTATATAAAGTTAGCTAGATTAAGGAGAATTAGATCAAACTTCATCTAAATTCTTCATTTCTTTTCATAAATAGAGTGGATTAACTTGTCCATGCCTTCATAAGTATGGCTAAAATACTTTACATTTCTTTTATGGTTTAGATTAATGATGTAGTTTTTTAATCAAAAGTTGGTGATAGGTATGTTATTAGAGGCTAGTTGCATTGAATATTCTTAACTGGATATGACAGTGTATAAATAACATAATTGTTAATTTACAAGGTTTGACAGTAAAGCATGATGAAATCATCCTCATTATAACTCTTTAACTAATTAGATCATAAGAAATTTGTCTAAAGAATAGGAATTTCTTATACATTCAACAAAAGCCAACTCTTAAACACTTGCTCAACATAATGTGGTACAGTTTAGTTAACAATGAGTTTTAGAAATCATTAAGGAATCCAATGTAATCAGACTTAATATGGACATAAATGATAGCACTGCTGTTCAACATGTTTGAAAAGTTATACCAAATAGACAGTTAGTGATACAAGTGCCATGATTATACTTCTTGACTAGTTTGTGTAATTATTAGCAGGTTACCAATTGGCTTTTTTTGACATTTGAAAATACACTTTGGTATATAATGAGGTGTCAATTATACTAATATCAGATAGGTTTTGAACTAAACTTATGTATCATCTAATCGAAATTTAAGCATGGGAAGTTGATCTCTGTGTATTATAGAATTTAGAATAATCATTAAATCATGATTTAGTGTTATATTCCCATGAAGTCAGCAGTTTCAGAAGATTGACTGGTATCCCTAATCTTTCTTTTTCTTCATTTAGAGTTTTTTAGTTGTTGATACTCTTTGCTTCACATAGAAATTGCCCTTTTAACTAATATCTAATATTTGATAACATAACTATTTTAATATTTTTTCTTCTCCATTATTGGAAGCCATCACATAGTCCAAAGCTTTACTTGAATAAAACCAATGTTTTTATATTATTTTTATAACACATAACGCTAATGCTAAGTTATATATATATATATGTATGTATATATATTGGAATGATTGGATTGGAAATTATTTTAGACATAATAGAAGCAATATTTTGGATACAGTAATACAATCATCATTATTTTCCAAATCCCATGATTTTTGTCTTTTTGATAGTTGAAATCATTGAGATTTATCATTACCGTTATCATAATCATCATCATCATCATAATCATCATATGTATATTTCAAGATTAATTAAATTTTAAGTTAGCACTTTCTATAGATTCCTTCATATAATTATAATTAATTATGCTTTTATTAGCTTACTTTATGTTAAATGTTTATTAAGGTATATATATACATGTAAATGTCCATAGATAGCTTATATACTGGTAAAAGTCAATTACTTAAAATGGATGAGCATATTCCCTTAGTGGAGACTTCTAATCTAGTAGTAGAGTAAAACCTCAAACTTTTCCTTTCACATCTATAAAATTTCATTTCATGTGAATGTAAATTTTATTTTCACTAAAAGGTGAATTAGGACCAACCTTGAATGATAAGGATTAAAGTCTAATGATAGTAAAAAAATATTGGAGTTGACTGGTTTGGATATGGACCAAAAATAAATTCAATCATGTAGATTTATGATAGATCAAGATTGACCTTGATTGAAATTATTGTGGAGTAAATTTGAAGCATTCTTAGGATGAAACACAAGGACATAAGAATTAGTCATAGTTACAGATACTTAAAGTAAATCAATCTAACTTATAAGTTGATATATTTAGGTGTAATATGTTATTAAGTGGACATGAAATTTCTTTCGAAATTGGACAAATTTTTCTTAACCCATTTAATTATTTTGGACAAGAAATAATACATGTACATGTAATGAACCTTAAGTGGCAGTTGTCACATACATGAAGAAGTTATCATTATTTTGGAACAAGAATGCATGAAAATATTATGCTGTTATGTTTATAAAGGAGTTGATGTAAAGGACAAAAAATTCTTTACATGAGAGACCAATTCATGGTGTGGACACGTGTCATTTTGGTGAGAAAAAATTAGAACAACTTGTTATATATAGGAGAAAAGTATTTTTATGGATGTTACAAAGGATTAATTGCTCAAGTAAACAAAGATGGTGAGGGATAAAATAATGGACAGCTGGAAGTTAAGCTTAGAACTACAACTGTCTTCAACTTATAGCTTGTAAAATAAACATGATTAGAGCTGCTCCAACTTCATTCCACCAAAACTTTAGCTCTCCTTTTGGACCAGAATTGTTGAAGAATAATTGTAGCTACTCCCTTCACATATAGGTCTTCCAAGTTATTGCCTTTGGGAATAAATTCAACGTAGTTTTTAAAACTCCAACCATAGACAACACCTTCATCACGCCAACTACATGTAGGGAAAAGATGGGTAGCATATTACCATATGATTCTAGGTATGTTAAATAATCGCAGGTTTCCGACATGATAAAGTTTTCATAATAAAGCTAGATATTTTACAAGTGCACGGATCGTTCAAATAGTACTAAGGTGTCGACCTTATGAGGAGGATTAATCTAATCCTAAAATTTAAGGCCCAAACATTGCGCAATAACGCGAAATGAACAAAACTAAGATAGGAATTTATTTCAATCACACAATCAATTTCAAGAATCAAATTCAGAAATATAAACAAATAGAAAATGCAACAACCAATCAAGAATTAACCTAAAGACTATCAATTAAGAGAAAGGGAAAATTTATCTGACTTAAATGAAAACTGATTATGAATTATTGGATTACCGGTTCTAGATGGTCCTAGGGTTGATTACTCTCTCTTGAGTTATAATCATTAACCCTATTATAATACCTACTCAGATTATGGGACTTGCATTCTTTCAATTAACAATCTGCTCAAAACCTAAATTAGATCTAAAGTTTTCCTAAAATTTCGAAAACCTATGTAAGATCTCTCTTAACATAAATTTATCGATTTTATTTTATTTTATTCTATTAAATTACCTAACTCTCGTTATCCCAATTTAATGTTTTTCACTTGGTTCAACCTCTCAGTTTATCACTGAATTATGCAAGAGAAGAATTTAAATCACAAATAATCCAATAAAATCACAATCAATATAATTTCATTAAATCAAAAATAAATAACCTGAAGGTGAGTTTAGACAATCTCAAAATTCAAACAATTATATCATCAGTGGTTAAGCTTAATTCTATACAATCATAAAAATGAAATTAAACCCAAAATAGACTAAGAATGGATGACAGAGCTAGTAATGATGGCAAACCTCCTAATCTGGGAAGTACTTTGTGTAAGCTTCTTCTCCACGTCTCTCTTCCTTTTTCTCTTTCTCAATCTCTCGATGGACTCTCTATGGTTTCTCAACTGGTGGACAATGTAAAAACTCATTACCTTTGTTCTTCTTGTTTGTTAAATACCTTGGCAGCCCTATGGTTCTTTTGGGGTCAAAAAGGTCTTAAAAATCCTTCGAAACTTGACATTTTCACTTGTTTAACCGTCTTCAAAATGCAGACCATGATTGTGGCTTTGCATTCCATGATTGTGGGCTAGATCTGGGCTTTTTATCATGATCGTGGCAGCCATGTAATGTTTTTTTGGCCCAAATTTCCCTGAACCTTCTCCGTTCTTCGATGTTGACCCTGAAACACTAACAAACACATCAAAGTACCTCAAAAACATAATATTTAAGCTCAAAGACTTATACTAGCCCATAGAAAGCACTTAAACATAATTAATTAACAAATCAACACAATTCCAACTTAAACATATGCTAAACAATTAAATTAACACTTAAATACATAACAAATTAAGCCCTAAAATATGATGCAAATCACACTCATCAACATCCCCACACTTAAACGTTTGCTCGTCCTCAAGCAAATAAAATGACAATCACATAATACACAATGTAGTAATGAGACAATGACTTCAACTTCATGAAATAAATTTAACTGTAAACACAATCATTTAAGTAATTTCATTTCATTAACATGTAAAATCTACGTCTAGGGGCTTTGAACTAAATATACAGATTAATCTAGATCCAAGTGTTAATTTACTTACCCTTGTCAATTGCACACTCACATTAATAATTCTTTGGTCATTTAGTCTCTGTAATTACTTCTAAGTACATTTTCATGAAAAGTCAAGCTATTACAACTTTGATAGGTTCTTATTAGCAAACACACATTTTTTTTAAACAAGGACCTAGTTTTTTACTCAAAGGAAAACATCAGTGATGAATGTCGATCCGGTTACTTAAATGCTTGGTTGGAACATCATTATAGATTTTTTACCTAGAGGTACACATTTCTGATGTGCGTCGATCTAATTACTCAGTTATATAACATTCTCAATTGGCTACTAGCTCTATTCATAGCCTGAAGGCCAGCAGAATAGTTGTTATTATTATTATTATTATTATTATTATTATTATTATTATTATTATTATTATTATTATTATTATTATTATTATTCTTGTTGTTGTTGTTGTTGTTGTTGTTGCTGTGTACCTTATTATTTTAGCCTAGTAAAGTTAATTAAGTTGAAAGGCCTCAAATTATGAATGAATGTGACAATTTAGAAGGTAAAAAACTTATACAAAGTCTTAATTAAGTTTTATATTTATCCAAAGACCCCAATTCACTAAATTTGCTATCTAATAATTCTACACAACCTAATAGGCTATGTTAAAAATTAAATCAATTCCAATCTATCTACACTATTGACACATTCACACAATTCACAAAATGCAACCTAAAAACTATCATACACCATGAAAAATCACATTCAAAGCAAAGAACATAACCCTCTCCGTACAATTGAATAACATATTATCTTTAATGTGAGAAAGGAATAGCGCAAACAAATGCGAAAAGAAGAAACATAAATTGAAGAAAACAAAAAAATGGTAACTATTTTTTTTAAAAATAAAGTGGGTTAGACAAAGTCTCATGGAGATCAAGGTGGTGACGGTGTTGGAGGTGGCAAATGGACGCCTTGGGCCTCAAAATATTGATAGATCCGACATATACTACGGGTCTAATGTCGTTGAATTTGGGCCATCTCCCTCATCATTCTGGAGTTCTCTGCAAGTGTATCAGTAACTGCCTTGTTGATTGTGGAGATTACATCTAGGACTTTCTTCCAGCCTTATTCTTCTGTTTCTTCTTCCTCCTTAGACTCTTCACTAGTTGAGTCCTCTTCTACCTACTGAGGCGATGCTATACTTGAACTTACCTGACTCACCCTAATCTTAACATGCGTATTTTAGCTGTTGTCTTAAAGTTTCATGTTGTAGGACTTAAGAATCTCAACCTGCCATAAATGGTGACGCTTTAGGAAGTCTGGGAGGTGGATAGTCAACCCACTACAACTCACACTATAATATTCATCAATGGCAGAAACTAGGTACCCCATACCTAAATTGTTGCTCCTTTGGTATGGAGTCGTAATAGCGTTTAACACATATGTGGAGGTACACATGGGAATGTTGTGATCCATGTACCACAACATAAAGAGTTCCTTTGTGAAACACTTGTTGGTTTCTGATTTATCAAAAACCAATTGACATATAAATTTGTGCAATAACAAGTGTTCATGAGTCCTTATGATATTGTTATCGGCATTCTTAGCATCAATTTGCTCTATTCCAGTGAGTTCATTCCAATAACAAGAAGGATAATAGTTATCATGTTGATTGATAATGGAGGATTCAGGGAATCCACACATATTACACATGATTTCGATATTCAGTTTATAGGTTCATCTTCACAACCTAAACAACATTTCTTTGGAGTTCCTAGGTTCACAGGTAAGGGAAGTAAAGAATTCTAAAGTGAGCTCCTGATAAACAGGAAAATGGAAATGTATGAATTTAGCCCACTGAATTCTTTAATGTAAGTTCTCTACCCTATTGCATAGTTCTAACCTATCAAGCATTTCAAAATCAAAATATTTGGGGAATATTATTTGTCTAGCATTGAGGCATTGAAAACAAATACCTTTTTCCTCTGTGTAGATTGGGAAGGGTACTCTAAAGTCTGTTGCTCCATTGCTTCTCCCATTGTCCTACAACTTGGTTTTGTCCCACTAATTGCTCTTGCCTGGCTGATTGCTTAATGTGCGACATGCTAGTTTATGAAATTGGAAGAAATTTGGAAATTTGAACATTGGTAGAGAGAGATGAGAGTGTTTGGGAGTTTAAATCTTAGAGAGATAAAGTGAACATGAAAGTGAGTGAAAAAGTGAAGTTAGAAATGAATAATAAAGAAGGTTGAGGGTAAAATGGTAAACTTTTTACTTTAAAAACATGTGTCTCCATTTTGCCCTACTGCAAGCCATGATCATGGCCTAATTTTTCACTAATTTTTAGTTTTTTTCTTCTTTTTTCTTCTCCACTTACTCTAAATCACTTCTTAACTATTTATGGCTCTTTCACCTCTCTTTAATTACTTCCTTGATCATTTAGTTAATGTCAAGTTAGTTACCTTCCAGATTTTATTTGAAAACAAAATAATCCTAACTATAGAATTCAAACTTTCTAGAAATAAAAGGAAATAACATCAATTTAATATTCCATAGGTTGCCTCCCATGCAATGCTTCTTTTAACATCCGTAGGTCGATGGTCTTGTTTGCTCACAGTGGCTCAAATGAATGATGCAATGATAGTGCAGTCACTGATCTCACAATTTGCATATGAGCTACTATGCTCTGGGTTCCACCTTCCTTATGATTCTCCTCGATATCTTCCCATTCCCCTTGATGTTTGGTTTCCTTGATATTCTTTGGAGGTAAAGGAGAATAGTAGTCTTTGTTTGACAACTTGAAGTTTACTCACTGCTTTCCTACCCTCATAGCTAGTTCCCCCCATCAATGTCAAAGATTGAATGAGCGGTGGCCAAGAACGGTCTTTCAAGTACCATAGGGGTTTCCATATCTTATCCAATGTCTAATATGTAGAAGCCTGTGGGAAAGATAAATTTATCAACTTTTACTTGCATATCCTTAATAATCCCCTTCAATTGATACACTATTATGTCGGTCATCTTTACTAACATCTTCGCGGTTACTAACTCTTTTAATGCCAACTTCTGACTAAATTTATAGGGAATCATATTGATACTTGCACCCAAATCTATAAATGCCCTATCTATGTTATGTAGTTTTTTCTTCTTCTAGATGAACCTTGAACCTTGACCTTCTTCTGGACTGATTCATTTAAGGTGAGCTTCGTTTGTAGTTTTTCCATTATGTTCTCAATCCTATTTGATTCAACCTCTTTAGAGTTCCTTGATGCCCTACTTTACCTGTACTTCCACTGAGTGAAAATAGGGTATGGAATATTAGGTCGATGTTCATGGATTGGCTCAATCACAAGTTCACTTATAAAGATTTCCATAATAACTCAACGTTCTCCTTTATGTCCTTTTTCCTTCACGTGTTCGGGTTCCTTATCCTGGGTTTGAATGATGGCCATGATTCTTTCTTTTAGTTTAAACTTGACATTGCTTGGAAGGGTTCTCACATTTTAAGTAGAGATTGCCTTCGCTAGTTGACCTATTTGGACTTCCAAATTGTGTCTTAATGAGGCATGGCTCTTTGTTACTTTGTTTGAATTTACTTTCAAGCCTCCTATTTGCATCCTTTATGTCTCCAATTCTATCTAAAATCTTATTCAACTTAGAGTCTATAGAGCTTGGTTTATCTTGTTGGAAGCTTATTTATCCCTATGTACTAAACTATCCTATGGCATTGTTTATCCAAGAGAAGTTAGGATGATTCTTCTACCTAAGGTTGTAGGCATTGGAGTAAGGATTATTGCCCCCTCCTCATCCATATTGTGCTCATATATAATTTACTTGCTTTAGATCACTTTCCTTCATTAGGTAACAATTCGGTGTATTATGGTCGACCTTTTTGCATAGTTCACACTTTTAAGTTGTATGAGTTTTGATCGTCGGTTTACATATGCTAAGTTTTAATATTTGTAACCACGATAGTACTGCAAGCGCATGGGTCATTCATATAGTACCTATGGTGTCAATCCTAATCCTAAAATCTAAAGCCAAAACACAATTCATAATAATTCAAAATAAACAACAAATGTAGAAATTATTCAATCAAACAATCAAATT
>JAOSBN010000004.1:16095353-16110671 GCA_027563595.1 Erythroxylum suave | reverse complement strand
TTTTCCTTCTAGATCTCCCGTTTTACTTTATATGGTGATTAACACACAAGATCTCATCTTGGTGTTAAGACTTGATGAGTAGCTAGTCCATCAAACTACTGGCGCCAGTTTAATCACTAAATCTCCTTAAAACATTAGAAGTGATGATATCACTATAAACTCTTTATTTGAGTGAATGTTCCTTGATACATGTTTCAATTAACAATTCCAACCTACAGACACTAGATTAATACTCTGTAAAAATCCATTTCGATCATATCAAGAATTATAATGAAACACATACGAGTTCACCACTCATCAAGATTGTGGTTCATAATAAGCGAATGCTTACGTTGTATATTTTAAGATTAAAGTAACGACCCACTTTATTCTTGAAAACATACTTGATTCCAGATTCATTTAATAATTCCATTATTGATAGTCAACTACTATCATCATATGAAACTCATCGTTCCCTTGAAGTAAACTCCTTTACTTACACGGAGATAAATCGCAACACTACATTCTAAACCATAATCAAGCAAACAACTTGATTATTAAACTATGAATCCATTAATTTAGATTCTAATAATATACATGTTTCCCATACATCTCTATGTATATGTAAATTACTTACAAAAGAATCTTGGTACCTTATGACTAGATATATAATACTCATTAAAACCAGACTCTTTTATTTTATTAATAGTAAATATTTCCATTACAAAATTGTAACTGAACAAGATTAAGGTACATGTAAATGCACTTGCTTTACAGGGCACTATATTTACATAACTCCAACAGATCCTAGGGTGAATTACTTTTTCTCGAGTTGTAATTCTTAACTGCAATTGATAATCCCTAACTTAAATTATAGAATCACAATCTCTCGATTTACGATTGACCCAATACCTAAATTAGTTCTCAGTTTTCTGTTAACCTACTGGTAACCTATGTTCAATCTCTTGTTACATGACTCTATCAGTTTGATTTAACTTTCTACCAAACTCTCGGTAGCCTAAATCGATGATTTTCATTTAACTCACCCTTTCAATTTATTGCTAATTTATGAAGAAACAAATTGAATCATGATTAAATTGAATAAATAGAATCAAGGAAACTTTATTAATCTCAAGCACAAAGTACCAAGAAAGTGAGTTCAGACAAAAGATCGATACTCAACAGCAAGTATTCCAATAAATCCTCAAATCTAATACATCAATGAAATTCAAATAAAAATCAAAAGTACTGTCAGAATGGATCTTGGACATTGCAACTGTGGGAAACCACCTGTTTCGGGAAGTACATCGCATCAAGCGTATCTCCGTACCTCTCTTCTTTCGTCTCCTTCCTCAATCATTTGATCTCTCTCTAGATCACCCTAGGATAATTGCAGGATTTCACCTCTTTTTTTTAGTCTCTTCGCTCTCTTCTCCTCCTTGATGGTTGCTAAGGATTGTTCTATTTATTCTCTGATAGCCCTAGTTCAAACTCGGGTCGAAATGGTCCAAAAATTAATCCAAAAAATCGAGTTTTCACATCAACACAACACAGGGAATGATCATGGCACTGCATGTCATGATCATAGGCGACGCGTTACCCTTTCTGTCATAATCGTGGCTTGGCTGCTTCTTTTTCTTTGTTCTATGTCATGACCGTGGTCTATATGCACGATCGTGGCCTATGTCTTTAAGCCTGAAACTCTTTAAATCTTCACCGTTCTTCCTTGTTTGCCCCGCAACACTAGCGCACACATCAAGGTACCTTAAAAATATACAATTCAAGCTTAAGAATTCTAACAAACCCATAAACATACTTGAATACACAAAATAACCTAATTAAGTTCTAAATGCATGTTCAGCACTCACTTTAACACTAAATGCATGAAAAATTAAAGACTAAAACATTATGTAAAGAAAAACTATCAACATCCCCACACTTAAACGTTTTCTTATCCTCAAGCAAGCAAACAAAACAATAGCACATAACACAATATAACACATACACAATGCAATAATGTGACAATGGATCAAATTTTCGTGAAATAAATTTAACCTTGGACACAACTATTCGAATTATGGTGAATCATTAACAAGCAAAATAGGTTTTAGGGCTTTGGCTTAATATATAACTAAATCAAGACCTAGATGTTAACTTAATTACCTTTTTTAATTGTACACACACATTGATAATTTTTCAGTCCCTTAGGCTTTTATAAGTATTCTTAAATATAAATCCATGAAAATTGAAGCCTATTACAAGTCCAGTAGGATTTTAATTAAGGCCACACACAAAAAATTTTTTTGCGGGACTTATCCTTTTACTCAGAGGAAAACACTTGTGATGAATGTTGATCCTACTACTCGACTAAGTCATTTATTAATAGATTGGTTGAAACATCATTATAGCCTTTTACACGAAGGCACACATTTGCGATGCGTGTCAATCCAGTTACTCAGCTATATCACGTTTTTAACTAGCTACTAGCTCTATTCATAACCTAAGGGCCATTGGAATAGTGATTATTAACACATCTTTTTTTATGTATTCCCTACCTTGTTGTTTTTTGCTTTTCATTTCCATGAAAAATACTAGTCAAGCTACCTAGGTTAAAAGGCCTCAAATTATAAATGAATGCAACAATCTCGAGGGTGCTAAAAGTGCTAAATTTACACTCAGTCCTAATTAGGCTCTATATTTATCCAAGGCCCTAATGTACTAATTTCGCAGGCTAATGATCATTCACAACCTAATAGACTATGTCCAAAGTTAAAAGTTTTTCGCTCAATCTAAGCCATTAATACATTCATACAATTCATAATGCAGCCTAATGCTCTCATACAAAATCACATACAAAAGAAAAACACAGAATCCCTCCCCACACTTGAATAACACATTATCTTTAATGTGAGATGGGAACCCACATAAAATAACACATAACAAACTCGAAAGACAAGAATTGAACAACGAAAAATTAAAAGTAAAAAAATAAAAAAAAGAATATAAACACATAATAAAAAAACAAAAACCAAATAAAACTAAAACAGATTGGGTCAGATTTGCATTCTATGGGAACAGAGGTGGTGATGGTACCTTGAGCTTTAAAATACTGATGGAGTCGTCTGATCTCTCGACTCTAGCGTTGTTGTGTATGCACCACTTCCTTGAGCGTTTGATTGGTTTCGGACATGGCATCGAAAGCCTTTAACTAGCGTTGGTCTTCTTCTTCAACATCGTCAAATTCTACATTTGTCGAGTCCGCCTGTAACTGCTAAGGTGGTGCAGAGCTCGAACTTACTTGATTTGCCCTGGTCCTCACATGTGTCTTTTCATGAATATCTCACAATTCCATACTAGTGAAATGGATAATTTCCACCTGAAATAAGTGACGGTGATCAAGAAATTCTAGCAGGTGAACTATTAATGGGCTCCGATCCACTCCAAAATGTTCGGCGATGGCATAGACCATGTACCTTTTATGAAGTTGCAGCGTGAACATTGAGCATATGTGTAGATGTGCATATCGATATACTATGGTCCATGCACCATAGTATGAAAAGTTCCTTGGTTGAACACTTGTTGGTCTCTGATTTGTCAGAGACTAGCTGACACATGAACTTGTGTAGTAGCAAGTGTTCGTGAATCTTGATAATGTTGTTATAAGCATTTTTAGCATGGAAACACTCTATTCTGGTAAGCTCGTGCCAGTATTGGGAGGCAAGGAAATCATCATGTTAGTTGACAATAGTGGATTTGGGGAATCCACATATGTCACACATGATCTCTATCGTCAGGTTGTATACTCGCCTCCCAATCTAAACCATAATTCCTTAGTGTTTTTAGGGTCGAAGGTCAAAGTTGTGAAGAATTTTAAAGTCAAATCTTTATAAACTAGAAATTGAAGCCTAACAAATTTGACTTACTTAATCCTCTCAACTAAGTTCTCTACACGCTCACATACTTTGATCCTACCTAATGTATCAAAATAAAAATATTTGGGCATAATAATTGCATAGAACGAAGAGAACGGAAACGAGTACCTTCCTCCTCAATGTAAATTAGGAATGGAGCTCCAAAGTTTGTTGCTCGGTTTCTTCTCCCTTGTCGCACTACTTGTTGTGCTCCATGCGGCTCTCATCTTGCAGTTTTCTTGATCTGAGGCATGATTGGGTTGAGTGTGGGAAAAGATTTGGGTTTGTATATTTTTAGGGAGATGTTAGAGCATTGGAAACTGGAATTCTAAAGAGATAAAATGAAATTGAAAGTGAAGGTAAAAGTTAAGTGAGAATTGAATATATAGGTGGTAAAAAGGGTAAAATAGTAAAAGTTTCACCTTAAATTCACGTCTTCATCTTTAATGCACAGTTTTAGGCAACGATTGTTGCCTACTATGCCACGATCATGGCATATGGTGTATAAACTATGGATAGCTCAGTCGCAGACCACGATCGTGAGTTAATAGGCCATGATCATGTCCGATACTTAACTCTAACACTCAAGTCCTTATTTTCCAATTCTTTTCTCCTTCCCTTCACTCTATTTGCTTACGTAATCTCCCCTATGATCCTATTCCTCTTTCTGCTTTTATTTATCAAATATCGAAATCAACCCTAACTACTAACTTCAACTAATTGATCAATAACTACTTTTCATGGGTTACCTCCCATGCAGTGCTTCTGCTTAGGTCGGTAGCTTGATGCTCCTTTTATGCTCATGGTGGTTGGAATGAATGATTAGATCGTAGCTTCACCATTACTCTCAAAGTTTGAACCTTCACTACCATGTGGCAATTTCCATCATCCTTGACATTTTTTGTACCTTGCGTCCTCCTTCGCGAGCGTTTCTTTCAGAAAGCATTTGCAGGATCCTCGATGTCTTCTCATTCTCTTCAAGGTTCAGGTTTATTGCGATCCACAAGAGTTGAAGGAACTCTGTACTCTTTAACAGTCACCTTAAAGGTCAATTGCTCCTTTCCTACTTGCAATGTTAGTTCACCCCCATCTACATCAATCATTGCCCGCGTAATTGCTAAGAATGGTTGCCCCAAAATAATCAGGTTATCCTCATCCTCCTTAATATCTAGAACACAAAAATTCGTGTGAAAAATAAATTTTCCGACTCTTACTAGCCCATCTGATAAAATTCCCATCGATCTATGCGTAGTCCTATCAGTCGTCCAAGTTGCAAACTTCGTAGGCACTAACCCTTGCAATCTCAATTTCAAGCTAAGATCATAGGGCATCATATTTATACTTGCGCCTAGGTCCATGAATGCCCTCTCTATGATGATCTTGTTGATACCATAGGAGTCTCCTGGATCATCCTTCTTCACTATGCTAGGGGTGTCTTCTAGTATTTGCTCCTCTCCCTTTTCTATGAAAGACCCTTGTGGATTTAGTTTAGCCTATATTCATTCTGTTACCTCCTCAACCTTGTTGGGCTCAATTTCTTGCAACTTTTCCTCTTCCCTTCTAGCATATGATTCCATCTTCTTAAAAAATTAGTGCGGAAATATCTGTCGAGTCATTTACACTGATTTTCTTACATTCTCACTTAGAAGGTCTATTTCAGCAAATTAACCTTCTCCTTCCTCTTCTGGCTCTTCATCTTGGTTTCGGCTTATAACTATGATACGCCCCTTAGGATTTGACTCAGTGTTGCTCGTAAGAGCTCCAACATTCGGAGTTGATATTGCTTCTGCGAGCTGCTCCACTTGGACTTCCAAATTAGGATGGATAAAGTATGATTTTTTGTTGCTTGTTTAAATTTATTTTTGAGCCTCATGTGTGCTTCCTCCATTCCTCCTATCTTGTTCAAAATTATGTCCAATTTTGAATCTATCAAGCTTATCTTATCCTATCGGAAGCTTGATTGGCCTTGGGGTCTAAACTACCCTCCATTGTTGTTGTTCGATCATGAGAAGTTTGGGTGATTCTTCCATCCAGGGTTATAGGTATCCGAGTAAGGATTATTACCTCCTCCACGTTAGAATTGCATAACCATATAATTGACTAGCTCCAGGTTATGTTCTTTCATAAGGTAACAGGCCACTGTATCATGATCCACTTGGTCGTATAAATCACAATTCATTTGCACAACCTTTACTTGATCCGAAGATGATGCCTTTATATTACTGAGTTGTCATGTTAATTTGTTGATCTTAGCTTGTATCTTCGTCATTTGATCGATTGCAATAACTCCATTCTACTCCTTAAAATTAATAGGTTGCCTACTACATTCACTGGCCCACAAATAGCTATTGCTAGCCATCTCGTCTATCAACTCATCTGCTTAATCGACTATCTTTCTCATTAACAATCCTCCCGATGTCGCATCAATGGTGCCTTTGGTAGGTGGGTTTACTCCTTTATAAAATTTTTGGAACAGGAATTCCTTGGGTAGGTTGTGGTGTGGGCATCTCCTCTATAGGTTCTTGTAACACTCCCATGCTTCATAAATAAACTCCTCATCTCCTTGTTGGAAATTGGTAATTTTCTTTATTATCTTGGAGGTCTTTGTTAATGGGAAGTATTTATCTAAGAAGGCACGCAGTAGCAGTTCCCACATTGTAATGTTAGTGGGGCTCAGTGAATGATATCAAGACTTCGCTCTGTCTATAAGCGTGAAAGGAAACAATCTAGTTCTCACCGCATCTTCCAACATTTGATGACACTGGAAAGTATCATAGATCTCAAGAAAAATCATGATATGTGCATTCGGGTCTTCATTCGCTAGTCTATAAAATTGAACGTTCTGCTAAAGTGTGATTAGGAGTGCAAGTTTATTTTAAAGGAAACCACTTGAATAGTTGGTCTAGCCACTCCTTGGTTCACTGGATTAAACCCTGGTCTTATAAAATCCATAAGCATCCTCTATTGCTACCTTCCACGGTTAACTTCTTAATCCATGTTTCTTTGGAACTCCTTGGTCATTTATACTTCCTCGAGCTTTTCTTCTTCTTCTCTCTGAGCTTTCCAAAGGGTTCATTCTAAACATGTGATATCTAAATCTAAGGTCTCCATTGAGTGACTCGAACACCTCGTGATCTTTTGTTCATACAAGAGCATGATTTTTACGTAATACTAACGAAAAAGGAAACAAAGATTAAAACTATTCTAATGCCTTAAACTATAGAACTAAATTGCCTTCCCCGATAATAGCGTTAAAAACTTGTTCACTCAAGGTTATACGTGCTAAGTTTTACTAATTATAACCTTGGTAATTAACAAAAGCACACGGGTCATTTACATAGTACTCAAGATGTCCCCACGAGGAATGGAACTAGTCCTAAAATCTAAAGAAGCTAAGTTCACAATTCCTAATTAACTAGCTAATGCAAACATTAAAATTAATCAACAATCACTTATAAGAAATTTGAGCACCAAGAATCAACAGATAGCAATCACATAATTAATCTGACAATCAACCTAGAAATGACCAAATGAGAGGAAGGGGAATTTATTTGAAATTAAGAAAATCTACTTAATTATGCAAATTCCAACTTAATAGGCCTAGATGATCCTAGGGTGAATTACTCTCTCTCTAGTTATAATTCTTAACCTTAATTGATAATCCCAAATTTAAATTATAGAACCATAATCTCTTGATTTACGATTGACCTAAAACCTAAATTAGTTCTCAATTGTTTATTGACCTATCGGGAATCTATGTTTAATCTCTTGTTAAATGACTCTACTAGTTTGATTCAACTCTCTACCTATTGATCTACCTAACCCTCGTTAGCCTAAATCGATGATTTTCACTCAGCTCACCCTCTTAGTTTACTGTCGAGTTATGAAGAATCAAATTGAATCACAATTAAATCGAATAAACACAATCAAGGAAACATTATTAATCTCAAAAACAAAACACCACAAAAGTGATTTTAGACAAATGATCGACACTCAACAACAAGTATTCCAATAAATCCTCAAATATTGAAAGTGCTATCAAAATGGATCTTGGAGGTTGCGACCATAAGAAACCACCTGTTTCGGGAAGTACGTTGTATCAAACGCATCTCCGTGCCTCTCTTCTTTCATATCCTTCCTTATTCACTTGATGTCTATCTAGGTTGCTCTCGAATAATTGCAAAATCTCACCTCTTTGGTTAAGTCTCTTGGCTCTCTTCTCCTCCTTGATGGTTTCTAGGGATTGTTCTATTTATTCTTTGGTAGTCCTAGGTCAAACTCGGTGTCGAAATGGTCCAAAAATTTATCCAAATTTTAAGTTTTCGTATCAGCCCGACGTAGGGCATGATCATGACACTGCATGTCACAATCGTGGTTGGCATTTTACCTTTTCTATCACGAGCGTAGCTTGACATGCACGATTGTGGCTTGACTTGTCGCTTTCTGTCATGATCGTGGCTTATAGTGCACAATCGTGCCCTGACTGCTTCATTTTCTTCCTTCTGTATCACAATCATGACTTATATACACGATCGTGGCCTATGTCCTTAAGCCTAAAACTCTTTAAATCTTCACCGTTCTTTCCTGTTTGCCCTACAACACTAGCACACAAATTAAGGTACCTCAAAAGTATATAATTTAAGCTTAAGAATTCCATCTAACCCATAAACATACTTAAATACACGAAATAACCTAATTAAGTTCTAAATGCATGCTCGACACTCACTTTGACACTAAATGCATGACAAATTAATCTCTAAAACATCATGCAAAACACAACTATCATTCTTAGAAAAATATACATATTTTGTTTTACATATGAATTGATCTTATGAAAAGAAAAAAATGTGTTTTATAAGAACATTGTTATTGCTTGAAAAGAAAAGAATTTTTTTATAATGGTTAATATTTGTATAATGTTTTTATTACAAATCAACGACACCCATTGAGCTTGTTTAACTAACCCTTTATTTTCTGTTTTTAAATAAAATCTCCCAGGTGCACACTTAGAGGCTTCAGTAGCAGGGTCTTTAGCAACAGGGACTCCACCTTGCTAGTAGTCAACTTCATCAAGTGCTACTAAGTAAGCATTTTTTTTTTATCTTGTACAAATTTTTTAGATCTACTGCATGTCTTTGCACAACTTTTATAAAGTACATTTGTATAAATAATGGATGTGTAAAGAGGTTTTTAAATGGAATGCATGATGTTCTTAGAGCTTTTCAAAGTTTACTGACGTAACTATTTGAGAATGCATGTGAGTGGATTTGAAGTCCACAATTTGGAGTTGAGAAATTGATGTGATACAAAAGTGTTTTGAACTTTTATAGGGACTTAGAAATTTTTAGGATATCAAAATATAGTCGTTGTGTTGCTAAAATTTTTAATAAACTGAAAAACGAAACTCCACTGTTTACATTTCTTATTGTGAATTAAAGCATTTCCTTAACAAGGGTAATAGACTTAGCTTTACATGAACTTTCTAGCTGACTCAGATATTGACTGGAGAGCCATAGTAGAGTGTCGGGTAGGTTGGCTAGTCATTACAGGATAGGGCTTGTCAAGTAGATAGTATCCTAATGGAGAATTCTGATCTAGTACCAAGTGAAGAAGCAATTCATGTCGAAGGAGGAGGTTCATTGAGAAGTGATGTTTAGAATCATTTCAATAAGAATAGAGAAATAGATGGAATAGGGAAGGTTATATATAAATATTATCACAAGATGTTGAACAAGAGTTCAAAAGGTGGAGCCTCACTTAAAGAGACAAACGAAGTCATGTAATAGATAAAAATAGTATAAAAAACTTTTTTTACCCCTAACCTGATAAGAAGGAAGAATGAAATGACTACTGCATCTTATACAGTAACAAGTAAAAGTGTTTGCTAGCTAAGAAGATCATTATTGATCAGTAGCTACTCTTTATGTTCGATACAAAATTTTAGGATGTTTGTCCCCTTTATATAATTGACTTTCAAAATCTTATCTTGAAATACCTTAAAGAAAGACATTTTCAGGATATATGAGATCAAAAGAAAGAAATATTAAAGATGTTGTCAAGTATTGAAAAATGGTTAGCCATCATATGAAATATATGGATAACTAATAACTAAAAGAGGGTTATATGATGGTGAAGGCTTACTACATTGACAATGCCTAGGCCATATGTTATCGATTATTAAGGTAAATTTTATTCTTTAGTATTGTTATCATTTATTTACTAATTAAATTATAATTGATATTTTTATATTTTTAAATGGTAGGTTTATTTATAAGTTGGCACCATATATAAGGGAAAGGTTGATATCCATTTTTGTCAATTATAACACAAATGATACAATGATCGAAAAGTTAAAGAATAAGTTATAAGGTTAGGAGCTTACTAGTTAGTGGGATGTTATTCCGTACGTATTATTTTATACATATTATGAATTTGATTATGGAGGAAGGGATAAAGGCGATAAAGGACACTGTAGACTCTATCCTATATAATATAGTGTATTAGAGTGCAACACTGAAAAAGGTTGAAATTTTTTAAGAAACTTAACAACAACTACGTATTTTTTGTATGAAGAAGTTGGTATTATATTGTCCTACCAGATAGAATTTAACCTTCAAAATGTTGGAATAGACAACTTGGTATGTTAAGGTGTTTAAAAGGTTGAGATAAACAAATCCTACTTATAGAAGAGTAATGAGAGTTAATTAAAGCACTTGCGCAATGCTAAAAGGATGTTATTCCATATGTATTATTTTATACATATTATGAATTTGAATTTAGAGGAAGGGATAGAGGTGATAAAGGAAACTGTAGAGGCTATCCCATATAGTATAGTGTATTAAAAGTGCAACACTGAAAAAGGTTGAAATTTTTTAAGAAACTTAACAACAACTACGTATTTTGTGCATGAAGAAGTTGGTATTGTATTGTCCTATCAGATAGAATTTAACCTTCAAGATTTTGGAGTCGACAACTTGGTATGCTAAGACTTTTAAAAGGTTGAGATAAACAAATCCTACTTATAGAAGAGCAATAAGAGTTAATTAAACTACTTTGTGCAAGGCTGAAAATATTTTATAATATTATTGAGTTGTTCCCAGAAAAAAAAATCAAATCCTCACAATTGATTTAACAATATGTGCAAGATCAAGAAATTTATATCTGATTAGATATTTGATTCCAATTAGGTGATCCAGGTTATTCTAGATCAAATAACAAAAAGCTTAGTTCCTACTAGTACCTGGATGGACAAATTGTGGTAGTCATTTCTTTGTTGGACTTGAGGTATAAGATGGAGGGGTTTATTTTTATTATGGACATATTGTATGGTTATCAAGCTCAAAGTATGTTAATGTCATTAAACAATTATGGTATAATTTGATTAATGATTATTGACTAAGATTGGAAAAAATTTAGATCGTAGTAGATTAGGTCCGACTTCAAGTTTAGGTTTAGGTTTAGGTTTATGTTTAGCTTTAAATTCGTTTAAGACCAGTGTAAAACCCACAATTGCAAAATTCATCGAAGAAAAAAGGGCTAGAACTTCTTACAATAAGATGAAGTTGGACAATTATTTATATATATATTTCAATGTATCGTTATACCATAAGAACCAAAAAAGTAAACTTTTGATCATATGAGCAAGTTCACAAGATCTCTTAGTAAATTTTTTGACATTTTGTAAATTATATCATCAAACAACATGGATAATATTAGCACTGTGATATTCTTTTATCCTAATAATAAAATAATTTTCATAATATTATTATGATATTACCGTGATACTCTTTTGATTTGAAAATAAAATGATTATCATAATATTACTATGATATTTGTTGCATAGGTAGACTTATAAATTGATAACATTAACAATATAAAAATCTTTTGTTTTGATAGTAAAATAATTTTCATAATAATTTATTGTGATATTTGCTGCATAAATGAAGCAAACACCATCTTATTATTAGTCTTAGATAAGAGAAAAGTGATTAGTTAAAAAAAAAGAGATAATAATTTAAAACGATATTAATTTTAAAAAATAAGAAAGACATTGGACTTAACGATTTTAATAAAATTAGGTTTTTTAGACAACAAAATATGATATAAAAAAGGGACAATTAATCTTAAAGTGTTTAACCTTTTAAGATTTTTTTTAATATAGTGCCTAAGCTTTTAAATTTTTCATTTGAGAGAACAACCTTTTAAAACCTTAATCGTTCAGCTCAAAAGTTTAGCTTTTTCTAATTAATTTACTGATTTGGATAACAAAATCTTTGTTATTTAAGGTATGAAGATTTCCATATGGAAAAATAGCGGCCATGGTTAGATTAGAGTAAAAAGGATTTTTTTAAGTGGACACCTACATATTATTAACAACAAATATTCTGTTGGCCAAATCAACAAATTACTAATTAAAAAAAAACTTTTTGAACTGAATTTTTAAGGTTTTGGAAAGTTTTTCACTTAATTACAAATTTTTAAATTTTAAAAACTGAATTAAAAAATCATAAAAGATTAAACAATCTCTTTTAATTTTTTATCTTTAATAAAAAAAGGGCCTACTTGAGCCTAAATCCCCTGTCTTGAGTCCTAATAAGGCCTCAAGCCAAGGTCAAACTAGATTAAACACACAATAAGTTTTATAAATTTACAGGATTAATTTCCTATATTTTTCTAGTTAATTAAATTTGATAACTTCAAAGAACTTATATGTTAGTGGTACAAAATAAAACTTAAACCACTAAAGATCATGATATTTTTAGAACTAAATTACCAAATCATATATTGATATTTATATTAAAAAGTAAGTAACATCCCAATACAAGTAACTATTAAGATTTATCTAGTGAAATTCCAATGTTTAATATCGACTTAAATTTGTTCTGCCCAAATAAGTTCTAAAAATACCTAGACTATCCTACTATCAAGTATATAAGGTAGTTGTAGTGATTACCCAGGGTTGTCTTCCACAGAGGTGAAATTGATCCACTTAAATTAACCTTGAACAAAATCAAAAATAAAAAAGATGCGATCCTAAACATTCTGTCCCGATTTGTTGAGTGAAGGAATTAAAGAAAATCACAAAATAGATTGAAAAGTAAACATAATCAACTAGAAGTAAAGATAAACAGATTAATAGAAATGAAACACTTTTGAAAATTAATTTCGTTAATTTAATTTCTTATGCATGATTAAGGAAAACTGATTGGAAAGTTGTTTGACTAAAATTAACAGTTGGCTTCTAAATTAACTCGAATAATGAACTATTTTAACTTTCATATTCAACAAATTATCACCTGAATTAATTATGAAAACCCAACTATTAATTACAACTTAGGATAATATATTTCTAGTTCTTAAGCTAAGCATTCATAGTTTCTCACTCCATATTAAACGAGATAACTTATTGTATTGAAGGAAAGATGACTAAGGCCTCATTTCCTTCCAAAGGAAACAGATTTGAATCCAAGTTGGACCTGGTACACACTGATGTGCGTGGGTCCATGAATGTACAAGCTAGAGTAGGTTATGAATACTTCATAACCTTTATAGATGATTACTATAGATATGGATATCTATATTTGATGCACAAAAAGAGTGAATCCTTTAAAAGGTTCAAAGAATTCAAAGCTGAAGCTAAGAAGTAGCTTGGCAAGCCATTAAAAAACTTCGATCCAATCGTGGTAGGGAGTAATATTTACAGAATTCTAACAATTCCTAATTGACAATGGAATTATTTCCAAGTTGTCAGCTCCCAGAGCACCTCAACAAAATGGTGTACCTGAGAGGAGGAATAGGACTCTATTGGAAAAGATAGTATCAATGATGTCTTACACTAGCCTCTTAGAATCCTTTTAGGGATATGCCATACAAACAGCAACGTATCTTCTTAACTTTGCTCCATCCAAATCGGTGCCTAAAACACCTAAGGAGTTGTGGACTAGTTGAGTGCCTTCATTACAACACTTGAGGACTTGGGGTTGCCCAGCCAATGTTCTAAGGCCTGAATCTACAAGGATGGAACCAAGGTCAGATTTATGTTTATTTGTAGAATATCTTAAGGGTACATAAGGGTACAATTTTTATAGTGCTCAAGATAGGAAGGCATTTCTGAAAATGAATGTGACCTTCTTAGAGGAAGAATTTGTGAAAAATCACAAAGGAAGAAGTGAAGTTATACTAAAGGAGATAGTTATTTCATCTGAACTAAGAGTTGATTCAGATATAGTATAATAAGATGTCAAAATGGATTCAAGAGTTGAATCAGAAGAGTAGCCTAAACATCAATTAGTGCCTAAAAGTAGTGGAAGGGTTATAAGATAACAAGATAGGTATCTAGGTCTAGGAGAAGGCATAATTGCTATTTCATACCAAGAAGTAACAGGTCCCATTACTTATACATGGGTTATTAATGAAGATGAAGTGGAAAAGTGGCTTAAGGCAATGGAATTTGAAATAGATTCCATGTACGCCAACGAAGTCTGGATGCTAGTAGATCTACCACCAGGTGTAAAAGCCATAAGGTGTAAATGGATCTTCAAAAGGAAGAGATGATTTTATGGAAAGGTAGGGACCTTTATAGCTAGATTGGTAGCTAAGGGTTATACTCAAAAGGAGGATATAGACTATGAGGAGACTTTTCTCTAGTTTCCATGCTTAAGTACATCAGAATTCTTTTGGACATAATAGCCTATTTTAATTATGAAATATGGAAAATAGACATCAAGATCGCATTTCTTAATGGGGATCTTGAGGAGATCATTTATATGGCCCAACTAGAAGGATTCATTGAGCCAGTTTATGAGCATAAGGTATGCAAGTTATAAAGGTCCATTTATGGATTTAAGCAAGCATCTAGGTCTTGAAACATTAGGTTTGATAAGGCTATCAAAACCTATGGGTTCATAGAAAACCTAGATGAGCCTTGTGTCTATAAAAGGATACAAGAAGGCAAGGTTACGTTCCTAATTCTATATGTCGATGACATTTTGCTTATTAGGAATGATGTAGGAGTGTTATCTACGATCAAGGGATAATTGAATGAACAATTCTCAATAAAGGATTTGGGAGAGGCTAACTATGTTCTAGGGATCAAGCTTAAAAAGGATCATAAGAGCAAGTAGATAGCCTTGTCTCAACTTACCTACATTGACGACATGCTCAATAAGTTTTCTATGCAGGATTCCAAAAGGGGTTTCACACCTACTAGACATGGAATCAAACTTTCAAAGAAGTAGCCACCTAACACCCAACATGCCATATGTTTCGGCAATTGAAAGTTTAATGTATGCCATTGTTACCCCCAGAATTTTTTTTTTAATGATAAATCAAGCATGATTAGATTAATGGGATAATTTAATATGGTATTTAATAAAGTTAGCATGAATTAACATATGACATTAAATGAGTTAGGTAATAAATAAATGTG
>JAOSBN010000004.1:16085038-16095253 GCA_027563595.1 Erythroxylum suave | reverse complement strand
CACTTTCTATGTTGATACACCTATGTCGGATAACACCGATGTTTTTTAACCACACTCACATGTAATACAGTATGATTTTGGCATCTTAGTAGTTAATACTAACTTATAAGTTAATGGTTCTATGCTCTCAATAATTTCATAAGGACTAATACAATTTGGACTTAATTTACCCTTTTTAACGAACTTTAACACCCCTTGCCCAGGTGGTACTTTCACAAACACTTTATCTATCTCTCTATATTCGATATCTTCGGTGTTGATCCACCTAACTTGTTTATCCTTCTTGAATCACTTAATTTCTATTATAGATCACTTTCATTTATGAACAACATCTCTAATCAATTCTAGTTATTTTAGGCCTTATCCATCCCAATATGAAGGCAAACGACTCATTCTGTCATATAACGCCTTATACGGTATCCTATCGATACCACAGTGATACTGATTTTCATAATTGAATTCAATCAAAATTGTATGTTGATCTCATGTTCCTATGAACTCCAAAATGTTACATCTAAGCATATCTGCAAAAGCTAGGACTGTTGACAAATCAAACGTTTAGTCACTTGCTTCTACATCCTTATCTGCTAAATGTTGTTTCAACATATTCCTACTAGGATGTATAACATAGGTTATAATTTGTGCTTTCTCTAATAATCTCTTTGCTCTATCATCTTTATTGGGTACACATATTTTTTTACAGCAATCACCAAAATATCATTTTTCTGATTCAAACTCAAAATTCAGATTTATTTTCAATTTCTCAATAAGATCCATTAGTTCTGAATCCTCCGTTTTGGGCTTTTCTAATCCTTTCATGTAAAACTGATCTTAAATTCAACAGCTAATAATACTTTTATTTGTCAAAAATTCAACTCGACATTCTATGCTCTTTATTGCACTATATTTGGTAACCTCAATATCTAAATTTGTGTTATGTTGCTATTGAATTTTCTAGTCAATGCATTGGATTACAACACTAACTTTACTGGGTAATACTCACTTGTACATCATAATCTTTAAGTAACTCTATCCATTGTCTTAGTCTCGTATTCAGTTCTTTCAAACTTAATAATTATCTCACTGTACATATAACATTTCCAAGTTCTCAAGGCAACTACTATTACAACAAATTTTTTTAAATCATGTGTCAAATAATCAACTCATGAGACTTTAATTATCTTGTTGCATACAAAATCACTTTAGTTACTGCATTAGAGTAAATCCTAATCTCTGGTGTGAAACATCATTATATACTACAAAATGTGACTGGTGTTTTTAACTCAAATTTCTTTTTTTTTTCTTACATTCATTAGTCCATCTGTATAACAATTTTTCATTAGAAGTCTTGTCAAAGGGCAAGATCAGTAAAAACTCCTTGACAACCACTAGTAGCATCCAACATCCAACTAATTCTAGAGAACTCCAGAACTCATATATATATTCCTTGGAGTTTCTCACTTCTTCATTATCTCTATTTTCTTTGGCTTTCCCAATATGCCATGTTCATTTACTATATGACCCAACAAATTACTTGATCAAGCTAAAATTCACTCTTATAGAATTTGGCATATAATTGTTTCTCTTTTATGATATGTCAAATTTACCTCAAGTATTCAAAGTTTTCCTTTCAACTTTTCAAATGTACTCAATTATCATCTTATGATCACAGTCACTAATTGATCCATGCAAGGTTGGAGCACTTTATTCATTATTGCCATGACTATTTTCTGGGGCATTTATCAACCTAAAAGGTATTGCCAAAACTCAATGTGCCCATAATTCGTTCTCGAAATTCATAAGTAACTAGTTCCTCAGATGGGGTAACATTATCTCATGTTTTTCTTAGTCTCTTGATTGATTTGTTTTCTTTAATGATTTTCTCCATTCATTCGATTTCCTCTAATTTCTCATTAACTTATTATAATGTTTGTTCATTCATACTAGTTTTTCCATACATTTCAATTTATTCAAAAACCTTAATTTTCCGAACACATATATCAAATCTAACTTGTATCTTTCGAATATACAAATATGGAGCACATTGTAGACCTAAGTTCCATTAGCAATATCAATAATATTATCTCAAATTCAAGAATCCGACAACATATTTAGATATTTTACAACAGATACAACACATACACTCTCTATAATATTTTTTTATTTTTTATTTTTTACAACTGAGTCCCATATCTATCTTACTCCAATATTCACTTCTAATTTGTTCAATAATCATTCATTCTTAGAAGTAAACCATTTGATCTACTTAACCAAATTTAGCGAAATTCTCTATCAAAAGAAAATTTTTCTTGTCAATCATCTATATTCTCTACATACTCTTTATCAATCAACTATATTCAATACTACTTTTCAACCATTCCTAATACCTCAATAAGAACAATTTCTATCATACCTAACACGATCCAAAGATTCTTTATAATGAAGCTCAGTGAAATAAGAGACATATTCATTTATTCTCATACTTTGATCTATATTAATAAAATCATACATCTTATCTAGAGATGTGTTTTTGAAAAGTCACCAATGAACACCTCATACTAATGATACTTTGATCTCAATTGATTACGAATAACATTTCTCCCTTTGTGCCTACCCATGATCGTGGGAGACCTTCTCACAATCATGACAGTAGCTTATGGAACTGGTCACAATCATGAGGACTTTGCCAGGATCGTGACAGAACCAATTAATCTTAGCCACCATCGTTAGGACTATGCCACGATCATGCCCTGCTTCTTTTTCCTTCTTTTTTCCTTGAGTCCATCATACCTAGCAACATCATTTACACTCTCAATCTATCCCTAATTGATCATTATAAACATTTTTGTATGCTACTTTGATTCATCTTAAAATTTTAATTATAGGGATTAAAACTTAAAAGCATTCGATAAGTCATAGATCACTTCTTATACCATATCCAAGTTTATGATACATATGTGCTTAATAACAAAATTTGTCATGGTACTCACATTATCAGATATATACTCAGAATGACAAATCAACTTAACCTGGAGGACTTCTACATATCTTATTGTCAATTATTTCTTTTCTTTGTCATCATGTATATTCTCAATCAATTCAAAATTATAGAAGTATAATCATCATGAAGCTCTGATCTCAATTCCACTGACACACTCTTATATTGAATCATAACTCTTGTTACTTCAGTCAATCAACCATTTCAATTCCAAGTTTAACTTCTCAATGTCATAATTTTTTTGACTTTACTTATACACTTTGAGTCTCATCATTCTACTTATATCTTTCCTTTCCTCAATCGGTCCTCGACAACATATTCACATCTATATTACATTCAAGGATATGTCCTCACAATACATTATTAATAACATATGCGATGACAAATTCACAAATACAAATGCATTGAATCTTTGTCTATCATATCAAACAATATACTATTTCTCTTTTCTAGATATCCACAACTTTCATATTCTGACATTTTGATAGATCATCATCCTTTTTATTGGTTCTAACATCTTAACTTTTGATGAATGCTTATGCGTGTGATTCATATAAATGCGACTCAAATTAGGGATCAGTTGATACTACCTGCTACGATATGTTATGATGTATGTACGCAGACATATATTTTGAAATTTGCCTATATAAGACACTAAGTCTGGGCTATGATACCAAACAATGTTGCACCTCACTTCCCCAGAGAACGAGTTTGTACATTCTGAGGACGTTTAGACACATAGTCTGTGAAAGCAGAGCACTAGAGCTGTCAAATACAACTCATTGCAAATTTCTCTCAAATATCACATGCATATATATATTTTTCTAGAAAACCAGTAATCATTAATGGCCTAATTTATTTATATCAATTTCAATTACAATTATCATAAACATTATACACATTGTAGAATTTTAGTAATCATTTGGTCCCTTTACAAATTTGAAACATTTTTAGTCATAAAATCATTTCATATCAGAATTATTCTCATACAATGGTACAAAATTTGTGTAATACATTCTTTAAGACAAAAATAACACAAGAACGTATATAGACACCAACTGATCCCGACCGATATCTCTTACTCAAAAGCAGTGGTTATACTCTAGCTGATTTAACTGGGTGTCCCCTCTGAACCTGAAAAATATGTTGTAAATTTTAGGGTAAATTTTGTGGACTCAATGAGCGGACCATCCTCGATGGCTCACTCGATCATATAACACATCAATTCATGCTTCAAATTTATATACATTTCATTTCATTTCACCATATAATACACATCATTTCACAATTATCCATATAGCATCACATAACATTTTATTCACTTATTCAACATTTCACAATCAGATCGGAAAAATAGTTCATTTCGATCATTTAAAACACACATATCAATTTTATATGCAATGCTCATGTGACTCACTTCCAGTTATTATTATTGTGACCGAGTGCCCATAACTGTCCCGTATCTATTGTGGATACTAGGCTCATTATTAACTATCCTTTATCCGTTAGGGATATAGGGCTCATTATACATACAAATCGAGCCATAGCCTCTTATCATAAATGTCTGAGCTTTAAGCTCTTTTTTTGTGGCTACTTAGGTTACAACTACCTTTCTATTTCGTGCATTCATGGAATAAATGCATTTCACATTTCAATCATCATACTCAGTCCATTGCATTCGCATTTACTTTCTCATTCACATTAGTCATCGGACTTGGTCTGACATTCAACATACATAATGAGAAACATTTATTCAGTCCAATTCACATTCAATTAGCACTTTCTATATTTTAATCATGCATCAAATGCCTCAAACCTTCAATGTCGGGAATCAATATAGTCATATCACATACCAATTCAATACAAATTTTAGAACAGTACAAACAATTAAAGTAAGACTATCTAGGTCGACTTATAGTACGCTCCAAATCAGCATTAACTTCCTCGATCTGGAAATAACTGGATGCTGACGTTTTATCCTGTATATCAATATTATGCAATAAACATATTGCACACAAATTATTAAGTGCACAATCATATAAATATTCAATTATACACATATGTATATGTGTAATGTATAATGCATGCTCAATTTGACCATCCCGGGCATGTTTCTTTACTCACATCACTTGATCATTAACAACATCATTGATGTGTGTCAAGCTTATACTTAAGTTCATAGTTTAAAGAACTTAGTTATTCTAATATCATCAATCAATTAATTGTCTTTTCTTTTCTGGCATTAGATGCTCTCATAAAATCCAAATTCTGATTCACCTTTACTTAATACATATTACTCAACTCCTTTGAATCACAACTACAATCATATGAATGTCTTCATTATTGGACCTAAAATTTTTCAGTTATTATCGATTTATTTGGTTTATTATTTAATTACAATTTGTTTGTTTATTTATTTATCTTGGAATTGCGTCACTAATTTAGTAAGCATGAATAGAGATTATAGTTAGATGGAAAGATTAGAATTAAGTTAGCTTAAGGAGTTAGTAGACAAAGACAAAAGAAGGGGTAAATGGGCATTGTATTAAATGATGAGGGCATAATTGGGAGACCAAGGATAAAAGTTGTCTTAAAATTTAGAAGATGAGAAGAGAGAGTCGTAGAAGAGACAAGAAAAGAGAGAAGTTAGAGAAAAAGAAGAAAACGTAGGAAGAAGAGAAATCAGGCTTGTTAAGGTAAGTTAATCATCTTTTCTTCTTACTTTATTAAAGAAATGGGTTGTGTTGAGAGTGAAGGGCTTTGAGAGAGAGTAGGTGTTGTGTTGGAAGACGAGGAAGAAGGAACCCATTTGATTTCTAGGGTTTCTAAACAAGGTTTTGGGTTTTCTAACCTTGGAGCAAAAAGGTTGAAGCCCCAACCCCAAGGGCCCCCTACACCCCGGCCTGACAAGGCAACTAGGAGGATGTAAATCAAGTACTCAGCGGCCTGTTAAGGGGGAGGTGTGTGTCTCCCACAATCCGTGAGAGTCGAACCTTGCACCTTGGAGCAATTCTACCCCTCCGGAACCAACTGAGCTACACCCTGCGGGCTGGGTTTTCTAACCTAGATGGACTATGGGTAGGTTAGATTTGAGCTTAACTTCTTTTTATTACATTTTTTATAATTATTGAAGTGTATGAATTTTATTAGAATGTTGTTTTGAATGGAACCTTGGTTGTTTTCAGAAACCAAGAGAATCCTATGCAAGAGCGAGAGGAAAGACAACCTTGAGTTGGATTTTTGCAAAGGATTTCGGTGGTTAATATATTCATAGTTATTGTGTAATTGGGCAAATCCTTGCCTATGTGTGTGTATGTTAATTTTCTTGCATTTGATTTGCCTAAAAATTGAAATCGTTGTGAATGTTTGAAAATGCATGATGAATTATGATTATATTATGCCTTGAAAAAGGTTATGATATTTGTATAAAAGGAAAGAAGAAAAATTAAAAGAAGCATGAGATTATCGATTCGTCATTAATTGTATTGAGCAAAAAATTTGTTTACGATTTGGAAAGAGAGGAACCTGTTTCGTTAGTCACATGCACGCTGACCTATAGCCTTCTCCCCAGCTACCCGCTTCAGGCCATGAGATCCTAATAAATCGGACTTGTTTTGTTCATAACGTAAACTTCGATTTATCCGTTTCATTCCACGGAACTCTCAAGCCATTTATTTGTGCATTGCATCTTTGAGTTGTCAAGTATGATGCATTTGAGTTTTGTGTTTAATGGATAAAGTCTATGTTATGTGTTATGAGTTTTGAGCTAAATTGAGAATACTTGAATTGTTAGCTATACATATGCATAAGCTTGAATTGTGGCCGATTGCCGATGGCTATAAATATATTAGCCACTAAGCTATATAGCTCAACCCATTATTTTACTCCTCAGGTACAGAATAAGAAGGTTGTTGATTCCTTGCAAGGCGTCAGAAACTCCAAGATAGGGACTTTTGTACTAAGTTAGTGAATATCTTAGATAGCTTTATAAGCGTATCAAACACAAGCATCCATTTGTACTTTTTTATTAAGTTATTGATATGGATTGTTGATGTGTAACTCTATTTTGATTCAGTAATGAGATTAAGGGTTAAAGAACTATCTTTTGTTCATGTACATGTTTATCTTTTGGTTGAGTTGTAAGGGTTGATGAAATTGTAGGGGTAGAATTGAGTTTTGAACTCAAAGGAAAAACTATATCGATTTAGGTAGAATTAGTCAAATATTTCTTCATGAAAGTTGTAGCTTATCTTTCTAGATTTCCAACGATATAAAGTTTGGGATTTTTTGCCTTTGGATACAAAAGATATGGCCATAAGATGATGCATAGGTACCAGATGAACAGTAGGTAAGACGATACCAGATGAACAGTAGGTAAGATGAAGCAACTTCTAGGGAAAATATGTATTGATATAAGCTGAATTAGACAAAGTTTTCTTCATGAAAGTTGTAGATATTTTCCTTAGCTTTCCAATGATATAAGGTTTGGAGATTTTAGCCTTTGTATGCATAAGATATTTCTGTAAGACGATGCATAGGTACCAAATGAATAGTGGGTAAGACTAAGCAACTTCTAGGGAAAATCTGTATCAATTGGACAAAGTTGTCTTCATGAAAGTTGTAGATCTTGTTTTCAGATTTCCAAAGATATAAAGTTTGGAATTTTTTTCCTTCAAATGCAAAAGATATGGCAGTAAGATTATGTATAGGTACCAGATGAACAGTGGGTAAGACGATACCAGATGAACAGTAGGTAAGACGAAGCTATTTTGACCCTCTAGATGGCAAAATCTTTCTTCAAGGTCTGCATGAAAGTTGTAGATCTCAAAGTCCTTTTCAAGACCATTCTTTTCAAGATTGTCCTAAAACGACCACAATGTGATATCTCTAGTGAAAGTTATGCCAATTGTCTCAAGCTCGGTACAATATGATTGAGGACATAATTGGAGTTGACTCTTTTGGCCATAACTTCATCGTCTTACCTCCAAATGAAGTGATTATTGAACCAATAGATTCCTAACACATTTTTCTATCATTGTTAGCCTTTGGTGTTGATTTGAAACAGATTAATGGAAAGAAAGTGAGGGAATCGATTGGAGGAACACGACTTAGTATAAGCATACTTTGGCTTTCAAGCATATCTTGATCGGTATAATAGAAAAATTTTGGGGTGTTATAAGAATGAAGATGAACTGATGATGGCCAATAAGAGTTCATGGAAATAACCTTATCAGCCCAACACAATCACGTGTCATGGTATTTTGGATAGTTAGGCTCTAAAAACGGGGCTTAGCATCTTGTGGTATTAGAGCTTAGGTTTTTCCTAGGCTTAGAATGCATAGTGGTACAAATTGTTATGTTTTGTGATAAATTGTTTACATCATAAATTGATTGATTGCATTAAGTGACATGCATATCATGCATACATGTAGTAAATAGGATTACAATGAAATGTAAGCTAATCGTTAGTGGTTTAATTGAAGGAGTAAGATGCCACCTCATAGAAGGACACGAGGAGTTTTGCAAGGATCAATTACACCTGACTCTTCACCAAGAGAGGAGAGTATTGATGAGTCTATAGCCCCAGGAAATGCTGAGGCTTCTGTAGGGCAAGGTAGTGAGCCTGTTCAATCACAGACATTGGAGTCTCCTCTTCTATAGGAGCAAGTGCCTATGCTATTGAATCTGAGGATGTTTCAGGCATTTGCTTAGGCATTTGTCCAGGCTATGGGCCAGATGCCACAAACTTTTGCTCCAGCCCCAACTAAGAAGGGGAAGCAGTTTGACAAGCTGAGGAAGTATGGAGCAGTGGATTTTTATCAGACAACGGATCCAAAAGAAGCTGAGAGCTGGTTGAGAAAGACTGAGAGGATATTGGATCAGATGGATTCTGAGGATGATGAGAAAGTTGTGTAATTTGCAAGCTTACTACAGGGAGATGATCTGCATTGGTGGGAGAGTGTGACAGGGAGTCAGTTGAAACTGTCAGTGCTAGCATGGGAAGATTTCTTAGTAGTGTATAAGAAGAAGTATTTCTCTGAAGTGTATAAGAAGAAGTATTTCTCTGAAGCAGAGGGAATTTTTGAGTCTTACGTAGAGGGAGATGACAGTGAGCGAGTATAAGCGTCAGTTAATGAAGTTATCCAAATATGCAACTGAGATGATGATGAGTAAGGTGGTTAAGTGCCATAGATTTAAATCAAAATTGCATTTGGCCATCAAAGAAAAGGTAATGATGCAGCTTTTGTGATTTCTAGTAGCTGGTTGAAGCAGCACTAGAGGTCAAGAATGTGGAGAACATCAAGAGTGCAGTGAATCGAAAGAGAAAGGGAAGAGAACAGTTCAAGAGGGGAGGTGCTACTCCTATGTCAGAAAGGAGTACCAGGACTTTCCCTATATAATCTGAGGAGAGGAGAAACGGTGCAAGTAGATCTAGGCAGTTGAGAATCGTTTCTCAACAGGCCTCAATAACTGGAGGCAGTAGAAGGGGAGAAGGAGATAAGTCATCCATCCCCAAATGTGATCACTGCAGGAAACTCCTTAGAGGGGAGTGCTACCGATTGATAAGAGCTTGCTTCAACTATGGGGAAAAAGGGCACATGGTTAGAGAGTGCCCTCAATATGCAAGGTAGGAGAAAACTCAGATGCAAGCTTCAAGGAGGGCTAGGACTAGGGGACAGAAGACGATAACCGAAGTGGGAAGCTCTAATGTGTTGGATCAGGAAAAGAAAGCAAGCCATATTTGGAGAACCGGTAGATTTCAAAACTTTTCAGAAATCTTATTTGTAGTGGAAGCAATATATTCAAATCATCATGCCAATCTATACGTGATATGTTATAAGGATAATAATAAACATAAACAAGATAGTGATATTACCAACTCCTTCGCTACAACTTTAATTTCTCGCTGTGCAATCCTCTCCTTCTTCTTGTATCCAAAGCCTTTGCTTTTGAATCCTTTTCGTTGTCAATCTATCCTCTTTATATCCTTAACCAATTTGATTTACCTCTTGTTTTTTCAGGACAACTTTGTTAACAAAATCTTTTGGTGGGAAAGGAGAAGAAATGTTTGGAGGAGATTTTTCATAGAAGAAATGGACCAAAAATGAGACTCTTCATGAAAATTTTGGCTTACTCATACATGAAAGGAGAAAGAGAGTCAAACCATGCAAGAACACCTTCTTACACCCTCAATTTCGGTTATGCATGGAATGGAA
>JAOSBN010000004.1:16067158-16084938 GCA_027563595.1 Erythroxylum suave | reverse complement strand
CGTATATATATAATATGATGTTAATATATATATATATATATATATATGTATGTATGTATATGTATATGTATATATGTAACAACAATTTCAAATGTTGCATATATAAGATTTTATTGCAACTTCTTTTTAGTTTTGTTGCTTTTCTTATATAGAGCAACAAATTGTTATTTTTGTTCCTTTTTAATATTATTAAAGGCAACACTTTTAAAATTATTGCGTTATATTAATTTTTAGCAACAAAATTTTAAAATGTTGTAAACTTGTCGTTGCCTAAAATACTTTTTTACCATAGTGATATTTATATTTTTAGTAGGCTAAATTAAGTGGAATAATTTTATCAAGAAGTTATACCTTTTAGCACTACTCAATTTAACTTCTTGCATCTTGCTATCATGGTGTTGAAATACATCTTAAATATTGTTATCAAAGTTTATGAGACATTAGTCAACTTAGAATATCATCATTTTGTCAACTATATGATTTTCACATATCTTTAAAACTTTGTCACCTAATCCTTAATAAGGATTATAACAAACTAACATATATAATGGGTATACAATTTTCTATCGAACTTTGAGAACTCTTTTTATAGAGAACTTATGTCCAAGAAATTAGGTTCACTAACTTAGTATCAATTATACTAAACAAGGTAAACTTTTACTCATAATAGAATCTAAAATTAAGAAAAGCAAGTAATTAATTATATGTCATGACTATCAAATGAGATTAGGACTTTAATCATGTATTTGATTAGTCCCACTATTTTATTCAAAATAATAGCCCTCACAACTATTTGGAAAGATTAGATCTAAGTTTTCTAGTGAGCTAGGATCCCAATCAAATATACTTAATCTTAAGTTTGCTTAATAAACCAACTAAACTTAAACTAGGTAGATAACAACTTTATCAATCACATTTTATGTAACTCCTAGATCTGTTAGGTGATAGCTCTGGTCAAAACATATCTTATATGTCATTCCTAACCTTGACTCTAAATTCATATTATCATGAGTTTGCTCATCCAAATCAAGTAAATTTAGTTAAGTAGGACCCACTGTCATAAGACTAAATATATTCAAGTTAAAGCAGCCTTGAGTTTACTAAAAAAGCTTAATAATAAACAAAACTCTAGATTATTATTATAATAATGGAAGGGAACAATCACTTTCTCAACATGTATTTGATATTTTAACGAAGGATTTAATTTCATTCATCTTATCAAACACAAATTGCATGTAAAATATCACACATATAAAACATACAATTTAACATGCATCCAATAAATATTAAACATAAATAAAGTTTGCAACTTATGCAAGCATAATCAAATTATATGCACAAAACATCAAGCTTTGTTTAATTCTAGTTATTGATCTTCATAATTTAAAATAATATTTCTAACTCTTTAGAAAAATTAAATTAGATTAAACACAATGATTCCTAAATCAATTTAAATTTCTATTTTAATTTGATTTGAAAACAATTTTCAAATCCAAATATGAACTATTTCCAATTATATTTGACTCCTTTAATAAATTTTAATTAAAAACAATTTTCAGTAAATTATTCTTCTTACTCATTATAATTTAGAAAAAATATTTTTTTATAAAATTATATAAGTAACATATTCTAATCCAATTAGAAAACTATTTCTAATCTCATTAAAAATTACTTTTCCTTAATTAGAAAACTATTTCTAATTTTAAAAGGAAACTACTTTCAAAATTAAATAAAACAATTTTAAACTTAATTAATAAAGTCATTTGTATTATTTATTTAGAGATTAATTTCTTAATTAATTAGAAAATCCTTCTTTAATAAGTCATAAAATTGTTTTCCAAAATATTAAAGAAATCATATTTTTCCTAATTAATTAATGAGAACACTTTTCAAAATGTAACCAAGAAAAATACCGCTTCTAATAAATCAAGAAACTTGTTATTCATAAATAAAAAACAATTTCTAAATAAATTGAATAATAATTCTCTAAATAAATAAAATAATAAATTTAATTTATCTTAATCTTATTGGCATAAATAAATATCAATGAGAAACATCTTTCTTAATTATCTAAGAAAACATTTTTCTTAATTTTAAGGAGTCTAATTAATTAATTTCAATTTAATTGAAACTAATTAATTTTATTTTTGCAAACTAATTTTCCAAAATTAATTAGGAATTGATATAATTATTAATCTTAATCATATTTAGAAAAATAATTACTTTAATTTTGTAATTGAAATTTACTTAAAACTCTTTCAAATTCTAATTAGAATAAAATCATTTTTTAAAAAAAGAACTTGTTCTCATTCTGGTTTTATTTAGATGGATTACACTAATCCTTATTCTCAAACAAACCATAATCAGCTCTAGAATATATTTATTCCAATAGCCAAACAATACTATAAGAAAATTAGTAATTAGCAATAGAAAATTACTAACGGAAACAAACTATAACAAAATACAGAAGAAAAATCATGTTCCATTGGTAACATTATCAGAAAAATTTTAATTTTGCAATGGAAAAAATATCTGTCAGTAACTACGGAGGGAAATTATCCTAACAAATTTTTTGACAAAATATAGCGACGATGGAAATTTTCTATTGGTAAAGAAAGTGGGAATGCTTGGCGAAATAAATAAGTTTTGGGTTTACCAAAGGAATAAATTCATGCCGGTAAATTATGTCCGTAAATTTTAAAGGTAAACGTCATCATTTGCTTCATCTTTAATGTTTTTAATAAAATGAAAATGGCGTCATGTGGTTTCACACCAAATAACGTCATTTTCGTTTAACCTAAAACTACTACAACCCCCCTTTCCCCCTCCTCCATCACATTTGACTAATTTGATTTCTCTCTTCTATTGTCACCGCCCTCATCCTCCTCTCTGTGCCTACTGAAGCCCCACCATGGTCGTCGTCCCATTAGGTGTCCTCAGCAACCCAACGTCCTTATCTCTGTCACTACAAAAGCCCACCTCCTCCATATCTTGTGCCAACTAGTGATATGCCAACTGATTTCCACTTTTCTTAACTAAGGTGTATCCTTGCATATGCTTTGTGACCTCACTTGGAGAGCTCATTCATTTTTTTGGTTATGGCACATTGTCAACACTCTAAGCATTTTTCTCTGGAAAAGGTTTCTTGAGCAAATTAAATTTTGCTTAACATAGATTCTTTTATTATGCATAATAAAGGACAATGACCCCCTAAATTGGTTCCACTTTATATGTAAGGAACAATAAAAACCATTTTTTTCTAAAAGGAAAAGACATTCTAAGTTGAAATAGATACGAACATAAAATAGGGTAAGTTGTCAAGACTTGAAAATATGCCTTTGTTATTCAACTTATTTATTCCTTGCTTCTCTTGTCTTATGATGTATCAGGAATATATCAGACAATCACCTGTCAGGAACTTATCAAGCTCGTGATTCAAAAGGTAAAGCTTTTTAACTTTGAAGGACAATATGATGCATATCATATAATCAGCAAACAATATAGGATTTTATCAGATAAATATATAAGCAATGGAGGACACATTCAAGATCACCAAACAAGTTATTTACCTTAAACTACCTTTCTGAATGAACATTTACTTTTAATTTTATTTCTGATAGTCCAGTTACATGATTATATTGAGTTAGGAGTTCTTCTTTCTTGTGAGTTTGTTGATATTCATCATTTTTATTGTCAGTCTCTTTCGCTAGGATTTACTATTACAACCTTTATACAAGACTTGAAAACTACTGCAATTTAAGAAGAAAAAGTGAGGTGGGAAATTCAAAGTTGCGGAATAAGACTTCCCTCCTTTGTGTGCGTACCAAAGCCCTAGTGTCCTCATCATCCCACCATATGTCCTCATCGTCACACTTCGCGTCCTTATCGTCCCACTGCGCATCCTCGGAGTCCCAGTGTCCTCATCTCTATCACTACCGAAGCCCCCCTCCTCCATCTCTCGTGCCAACTAGTAATACACTAACTAGTTCCCACTTTTCTTGACTAAGGTATGTCCTTGCATTTGTTTTGTGACCTTGCTTGGGCAGATCGTGCGTTGGTGGCAGCATGTAGCATAATTTGTTAAGTACAACATTGTTGTTTTATACCAATTCCGATCCTTTTGTCCTCTTATTATTGAATCAAATAATATTATGCTAATCAAATTTTAAAATAGTATTATTTTTAAAAAATCTTAAATTAAATTAAAAATTTTTAATTAAGATTTTTTATTAGAAGATCAAGCCAAATGGGACCTAACTATACTCGTTGGCTTGCTTAAGAGCTATTGTTATCTATGAAGTGACCCAAAGATGTTGGAACGGTGGAGTGATGCACCAAATAAGGGACAATAACATTTGTCTTTTTGTCGCCTTTCACACTTCTTATCCAATGTGCATTTGTTAATTTATTATTACTGCTGCTCTAATTTGCAAACTTTAGATAAATTTCCACTTAGAAGTTGCTCTCTCAAACCACAAAAATAGCAATTTCATTAATTGAAATCAATACTTAAACATTTAGCATTTCATTACATCCTATAAATCTTATGAACATAGGAAGCAACTTAGTCCAAAACGAAGTGTTAAAATGACAATAAAACTTAATATCATATGGAGATTCCAAGAATCTAAATATTATTACTTAATATATTTGCTTGCTTTAATATATTAAAAATATAACAAAATTATTGAACAAGTGTATTATATTAAATACAAAACATTCTTTTTCACAAACCCTATTTTGTGTTGAAGAGCATTACTCATCCTTCTTCTTTGTAGTCTGTAGTTGTCCGTCCATTCAAGCAAGTTGTCCAACTAATTTCTACCATATGTGTTGCTTTAATAATACAATTATGATGCGTTTGGGTTTTGTGTGAATGCAAAGGAGGTCTTGATTTTGTGTTGTTGTTTAGAATATTCTTGCAATTATTGATGAGTTTTTATGTTCTTCTTTAATAGTATAAGCATTTATGTTAAGCTTTTGTTTAAATCATGACGAGTAGCTATATGAGTACATAAGTATTTACCGTGTGTGGAATAAGTTTGAGATCTTATGGATGATTTGAGGGATAATAAACACCGAAGATGGTATATAGGCTAGAAACCTACGATGTAGCTCCTATGAGGCTTATCGGTGAAAAATTCCATGAGCCTAGGAGTCACAGCAAGAACTTGCATTCTCAATTCATATAGTGTAACAATGCCATGTACCTTAGTTTTTCTTTTAATTCAAACTTAGTGTACAAACTTCAATCAAAACATTAACAAAGTGGTAAGTTATATAGTTACGAAAAATTATGGATCTTTTAAGGTATAACAAATGCCTAAGATGGCATATAGATTGGAAACCTGTAATGCAGCTCCTTTACGGCTTATCGGTGAAAATTTTCATGAGCCTAGGAGTCACAGTGAGGACTTGCTTTCTTGATTCATATGGTGTAACAATGCCACGTACCATAGTTTTGAAATCAATTATAGGTGATTAATTCAAACATAAATACTTCAACTTCAATGTAATTAATTCAAACTTAGTATTAACACAGGAAATTCATAGGTTTAATAGACATGACAGTTTTTTGTATAATAAACCCCTAGGATGGTATATAGGCTGGAAACCCGTGATGCAGCTCCTGCGAGGCTTATCAATGAAAAATTTCATGAGCCTAGGAGTCACAACGAGAAGTTGCTTTCTTGATTTACATATGTAAACAATGCCACTTACCATAATATTAAAATCAATTGTGGGTGATTAATTCAATTGATTAATACTTAAGGGATATTGTGTAAAGTAAAGGTTAAATGTTCTGTAAACTTAGGAGACATGAAGGATACTAACTATGAAATCACTTTTTTAAATTAACAATTTTGCAGAAATGAGTAATGTTGATATGTCTTGGATGTATAGACGATTAACACCTGATGGTTTCATTAATCCTGAGTTTATTGAGGGAATTGAAGCTTTTATTCATTATGCATATTCTCAACCTGCATATATGGATGACCCAAATGTCAAATGTCCATGTAAAATGTGCAAACATATTCATTTCCTTCATATTGATGAAGTGAATGGCCATTTAATAAGAAAAGGGTTCCAATTTTGCTGAGACAAAGATTTGTTCTAAATTATTTTAAGTGGACACGATATATAGGAAGCCATTGATTTGTAGCACCTTAAGGGATAATAAAGTAAACTCATCAGTAAATATGGATAAGTTTGAAGGGAGATTTCATTTAGTACAAATAATGTGGGTGCAACTAAAAATCCTTACATGCAAATGGTTTATGATGCAATTGGTTATACCTTTTAGGAAAATATAGAAAAACTTGAAGAAGAACCAAACCAACTTGTAAAATAATTGTTTGACTTACTAAACTCAAATAACTAAGAATTATGGCCAAATTATGAGACAATGACTCAATTATCTTCAATTGCTCGAATATTAAACATAAAGCCTGAAGGGCATTTTTTTGTCACAATTTTGATAAAATTCTTGGATGGTATAATGAATCATTGCCTCTTGATCATACAATGGTTAATAGTTTTTATAATATGAAGAAACTTATTAGGGGTCTTGGTTTGCTAGTTGAAAAAATTGATTGTTGCAAATTAGGATGCATGCTGTATTGGGGAGATGATGTGAAATTACAATAGTGCAAATTTTCTGGTCAATATAGATTCAAGCTTAGAAAGCGTTCTATGAAACAAAAATTAATATTCTGGAAGGGGATGTATTATTTCCTGTTAACTCTGAGACTTCAAAGAATATATGCTTTTAATGTTACTGCATCTCACATAAGACGGCATAATGAACACAAACAGGAAGATGGAATAATGAATCACCCATTGGAAGCACTGGTATGGAAACATTTCAATAGCACCCATTATAAGTTTCCAACTATAAGTTGAAATGTTAGGTTGGGATTGTCGATAAATGAATTCCAACCTTTTGGTCAATCTAGCCAGTAATATTCATTATAGCCAATCATAATTACTGTTTAAAATTTACCTCCATAAATGTGTATGATAGAGGCATATATGTTCTTAATAGTGATTATGCCAGGGCCCAAAAATCCAAAGTATAAAATTAATGTATTTTTACAACCATTGTTATCTGAATTGCAGTCTTTTTAAGAATATGGTGTGGAGACATATGATGTGTCTCTGAAACAAAATTTTGTGTTGAGAGTAGCTTTGATGTGGACTATTAGTGATTTGCTAACATATGCTA
This sequence comes from Erythroxylum suave, assembly GCA_027563595.1. Classification (NCBI taxonomy): domain Eukaryota; kingdom Viridiplantae; phylum Streptophyta; class Magnoliopsida; order Malpighiales; family Erythroxylaceae; genus Erythroxylum; species Erythroxylum suave. The sequence goes on along the minus strand of JAOSBN010000004.1, from coordinate 16,077,710 downwards.
TACTATTTGAATGTAGCATAGTAGGAGAATTGGCTTGTCCTTATTGTGACAATAATTTTGATGCGTTTTATCTTCCAAACGGTGGGCAAAACATGTTAGTTTGACAACCATAGGAAATTTCTTCTTCCAAATCATTCGTTTAGATGTAATAAACAAAATTTCATTAAGAATAGGATGGTACAAACACCTTATCCCCCTCACAAAGCTATTGAAGAGATATTGTAAGAGATTGATAAATTAGGATTACTAAAAATTATAGAATTTGAAGCTAATGAAGTTGATACAATCATTAGTAAAAACTTTGGTTGGAGAAAATGAAGCGTCTTTTGGGATTCACCATATTGAAAAAATAATTTGATACATCATAATCTAGATGTGATGCATACTGAAAAAATATTTTTAACAATTTGTCTAATACCATAATGAACATTGAAGGGAGGACAAAAGATAATGCAAAATCACGAGCTAATTTGAAAGTTCTTGTGGAAGAAATGAGTTAGATAAAGATCTTTGTATCGGTAAATATCCAAAAACATGTTACACTTTGGAAAAAACATAAAAGGAAATTTTATGTGAATGGCTAAAAAGTTTAAAGTTTCCTGATGGTTATGTTTCAAACTTGACAAGGTGTGTGGACATGAGGAAGTACAAATTATTTGGGACGAAAAATCATGATTATCATATGTTTATGCAAAGACTAATTTCAATTGCATTTTGAGAGTTGCTACTGAATAAGGTTTAGGAAGTTATAACAAAATTAAGTTTGCTTTTCAAAAGCTTAACATCATCAGAAATAAAATTGGATTAAACGAAAAAAGTAGAAAGGGGAATTCCAGTAGTTTTGGGCCAATTAGAAGGGACTTTCCCTCCAAGCTTCTTTGACTGTATAAAGCATCTACCTGTGCATTTAACATAAAAGGCTAAACTTACTGGTCCAGTTTAACAACGATGGATGTATCTGTTTGAGTGGTAATTATAGTAAATATTTAAATTAACGTAATAACGTGTTTTAATAACAGAATTGTAATAACCCTATTTGTTAATGTAGGTATTTGCGTCACTTAAAGAAAAATATCAAAAACAAAACTAGAGTTGAATGTTCAATATGTAATGCTTATTTAGTGGAGGAAGTAAGTACATTTTGTTCACATTATTTTGAGTTGCATGTGCACATAAGAGAAAGAAAAGTTCCTCGTAATGACGATGGTGGAGGAACGGGTGATGCTCATGGTAACTTATCCATTTTCACATATCTTGGACAAACATATGGACGTTCAATAAGAAGAATGTTAATAGAGGAAGAAATAAAGGATACCTATGGTTACATTTATTGAATTGTCAAGAGGTTCAACCTTTCGTGCAGTAAATTAAAGTTGATTTTGAAATTGATTATTTGGGTTTTGAAAGTTAGTGTTATTCATAACTAAAATACATAATAATATTTTTAGATTATACAAGGAATGGTTTCGCGACCTAATGCCTGAGAAAACACATGATAATATCAATAAAGAAACTGCAAGACACTTTCCTAGATAGTTCAAGAAATATGTAAGCTTTCATTTACAATTATTGAAATAATTGAATTATAAGATTAAAGTATTCAAATGATATCATACTATTCGATATGATAATTTCTTTTATGTAGGCCTTAGAAACTCCAATGGAGAGCAAGTTCATATGTGATCTTGCAAAAGGAAATTTATGAACTATTAACTCGTATCCAGTGTATTTCATTAATGGATACAAATATCATACAGAATATCATGGTCATAGCATGGAAACAGTAAGTAGTGGGTTTCTATACAGGGAGAATTGATATTACTATGGTAAAATTATTGAGATACTTCAAATTAAGTACCCTGAATTTCTAATAAAGTGAAGTGTGATATTTAAGTGTGATTGGTTTGATCCAACTTCTAATGTTGGTATAAAAGTGCATAACCAATACAATCTAGTTGAAACCAACTTGCAAAGAAGATTTAAACAGTTTCAGCCTTTCATGTTGGAGATGCAAGTGATCCATGCGTGTTATATCCTTTTTCCCAACTTATGACGAGATAAGTCAGATTGGTTAGCCGTTAGCTAAGTTAAATCCACAGATGTTTTTGAATCACATGGAAAAGGAGAACAAAGAATTAAAAGTGAAATGTTTCAGGCAGATGCTTATAAACTAAATGCATCTGTTACATATGACAAGAATGAACCTTTGAACGATCCAAATAATGAATATGTTGAAATTTCACCTTGAGAGGATAAAGCGAGCGAGAGATCTGAAGAGGAGCTTGAGTTTGATTCTAATTCTTTGAAAAAAGAAGAAGATGATGATTTTGATTTACAATTAAATGGTGATAACGATTAATTTGTGTTTGTAATAGAATATTATATTTAATAAATCAATTATTGAATCAACAAGATGTTGTTATATATTGAATTAAAATTGTTATATTTTTGGAATATTCAATAAAATATGATTTTCAGGTTAAAATATATCATCAAAGAGAAAACAGGATATGATGCGACCAAGGTTTAGAACATGATTTGGAGCCAGTTACTTTCCAGGTGAAGCATCACATTCTACCGCTGCAACAGAATCAGATGTTGTCCTCCAATTACTACACATGCAGATGAGGCATCACCTTCCATACCTACTGCTACACTATCTAACAACTTTACACCATCCACCACGTTATACTGACAGAGATATCAGGGGTAAACGTTACGGATGAAGGAGGTGGCCTCCAACTTGGAGCTAAGGGAGTTGAAAAACTTACATCACAATTGTCAAAAATTTGTAAGTGAAAATGCATGAAACACAATATGCTTATAATTAAGTCATAGGTTTAAATTTAAAAATGATATATTTTTTTTATATTAGGTTGATTCAGTTTAGATCATGCTCAAGAAACATAACATCTAAATTCAAGGAGAAGATTGATCTTGATGGTTATATATGTAAGAATATCTCTTAGATGAAAAAGGATTTTTATTATCAGAAGTTTGAGGTACACAAATATATTTTTTTGTAATTACTTTTTATACATTAATTACATAAATATTATAGGTTATAAGTACATATAGTATGTTTTTGCTTTTTTTAGAAAGAATTTTTTGGGATTCTGAATCTGATGCAGTTATTTATGAAGTATGGAAGAGACGAGCTCGTACACGCTATAAAGACTTTGTTGGTGCAATACACAAGATTGATGTACGACCTCCTTATATTCTTAAAGAAATATGAAGTTATTGGCAGCATTATTGGACATCACCCGAGGCAATGTCCTTTTTAAAGCATAATTCTACCAATAAACATGGAGGACCGGGAGGAGAGAGTCTTTCCGTACATACTGAAGGATCTATTACCCACCACAAGTATACAAATAGACTTGTAAGTATCTATAGTTTATACTTATATTCTATTTTTTATTACTTTGATGTATTTCAATTTAATTTGATGTGTGAATTTCAGAATGAAAATAAGTGTCTTGTGGAGAATGATAATGTTATAAATGTTTGGTGTCATATATGGTTGTGTTGTTGAGTTACTTTCTTTGTTCAACAAGGGGCTAAATATCAAAAAAATGGAGGAAATTTTGCTGAATTTTTTTTAATTGTAATTCACTTATAACGTTTTATTCTAATGTAGGAAAAGTCTATGGGTAGGAAACCTACATCCCATTAGCTCTTTTTGCACACTTACACTAAAAAGCATGATGGTGTGACCTTCGTCAACACCAAATGTAGAGAACTAAATGTATGTAAAATTTATGCTTTAATATTAATGCTTAATAGTTATCACTAATTAACATAAACATTACCTTCTTATTGTAGCAAATACAAAAAAACATTCAATGATAGTCTTAGCAGTTTGAAGATGTTGACGAGAGTCAAACATATCTTCATACAGTGGGTGGTAGGGATCATTGTGGAAGGATCTTTGGCTTAGGTTCATTTATGAACACATGTTATTCACAATCCTCCCCATATAGTACAACAACCTCTAGTAGGCAATCTGCATCCAATGAAGTCTATGAGCTTTGGAGCACAGTACAGGCAATAGTAACTCAGTTGCAACAATCAATGGCGTACATAACCTATCTTTGTAATAAGATGGATGAGTTAAAGGGGCATGACAGCAGCTCATCACAACATTCAGAGTATCAACATTCACCAAATGAATAACGTAGTTATAATCATTGTGTATGAATTAAATACTATTGTTATAGATAAAAAAATTTTTACTATCAATTAGGATAATTTTTACTTTATATCATTAATCAACGTTTTGTTTTAACAAATTAAATTTAGAAACAAATCAAAATATTATCAACAAATAACTGATAGTTGTATAAATTATAAATCAATCATAAGATTAGCAAATAAAATTAAATGCAGGGAAAATTTTAAAACAATTGGTAAATTTATTGACTGAAAAATAAAATATGTCAGTAAAATGTGAATTTACCGACAGACCAACAATATCTATTGGTAAAATGCAGTGAATTTATCAACAGACCACTAAGATCCATCAGTAAAATTAGTCATGAATTTATCGGTGGATTTGGAAAATCTATCTGTAAAATTACTGATGGAAGAGCACCGAAACAAACAATTCATCGCTAGATTTACCGACAGTACAAAAATTACCGTCGCTAAATGTAGCGACAGAATAGAAAATATCTGCGATAAATTAGCAACGGAAAATTTTTACTCCATCGCCAAGTATTACCTATAGCCATTTCTCCATGACTCATTCCGTCGGTAATTTTTGTTGCTAACTTAGCTTGCTGACAGAAAACCTTCACATTCCATCGGTAATTTCCATTGCTAAATCTCATTTTTCTCGTAGTGCAAGTTTTATTCCAGTTACGGGATAGTCTTATCCATGATGCCAAATAACTTTTTATAGGTCAAGGAATCCTTTATTCCTAGCCTGAAATAACCCTAAACCTAAAGCCAAATACACCCATCTTCACTTTTCAAAAAACCTAAAACCAAAATAAGATACCATGGCCACCATAGGAGAAGTTGTCGCCATCGCTAGCCTTGCGCAAGATCTACTACCATTTCCATGCTATTGTTTCTTTCCTCATTGGCCAGCCACGCTTCTTTGTGCCACTGGTTGCTCCTCGTAACAAGCGTTGCTCTCTCTTTGCAGCTTGTAGTTGGAATTTTAAAGAATCACGAACTAACAAAAATATAGAAGAATAGGAAAGATAATGCAAGAGACAATTTATTGCTTGTTTCACCTTACATAGCCTAAATATATAGGCAATGAAATAACAAACCTAGCTAATATCAAGATAAAACAAATTAAATTTAAAAATTTAAATCCTAACTAGATAATATCTTTATCTTAATAGATAAGATTTTATCTTGAAACAAATATCTTATCTTTAAACAAAAATTTCAATTCTAACTTTAAATCAATCTTTCCAACATTCTCCCTTGATTTAAAGTTGTAGAAAATTTAAGCTCTATGGAGCACATCTCTCCAAATTTCTTATTTGCTATGAAGCACCTTCTCTTCACTGTATGATGCACTTTCTCATCATCTTATTGTTGTTAATGCACTTTCTCACCAACCTACAATCATTAGAACACATTTCTCCAAACACTTCTTGTTGCACTTCTCACCAACTTTTTTTAAAAAAATTTCTTCTTCAGCCACATTAGGAACCTTCTTGATAACCTTTGCAGTGACACCCTCATCTTCATCGACACCCTCATCTTCATCAGATGATTCCTCAACCATTGGAAGAGTTTTTTTTCTTTCGCTTCACTCAATCTCACAGTCCCTCAAGGATCTATAGCTCTGATACCATGTTGGAATTTTAAAGAATCACAAACGAACAAAAATATAGAAGAATAGGAAAGATAATGCAAGAGACAATTTATTACTTGGTTCACCTTACATTGATGCTAAAAGCCTAAATATATAGGCAATGAAATAACAAACCTAGCTAATATCAAGATAAAACAAATCAAATTCAAAAATTTAAATCCTAACTAGATAATATCTTTATCTTAATAGATAAGATTTTATCTTTAAACAAAAACTTCAATTCTAACTTTAAATCAATCTTTCCAACACTTGACGCCATCGACAACAGATCCTTAAAAAGTAGCTAACATCCACGATCTACAAGAAGAAAAGTTGGAAGACCGGTGGTTTAGATTTGAAGGAGATACCAACATCATCGAATTGCCTTTGCATGCCTTTTGATTGGATTTTGGATAAACCACAGTCCCAACCAAGGTTCCTCCGTAGCAAAAGCCACACACTAGCTAAAAACCCTAGCTTTCCATTCATGTTTTCCACTAAAAACAATTCTCTCGTTTAACCATAATTCAACGATCGAAAGAGGAAAGACCCAACTCCAGTTTGTGTCCTTTTTTTCGAAATTGAAACTTAGTATTAATATACTCGTGCAAATATAACTACTAGAGTCTTAGACATTGTAGAACCTAAAAACGATTAAAGCTCCAGTCTTATTCTTATATTCTTTAAGAGTTGAATGGTTTCAACTCAATTCCAAACTGAATTATATGGTTTTAAGATTTCTAATATCAACTCATATTTCTGGGTTTGTGATATGAATTTTTCATTTTTAATTCCAAAATTATAATATCAATAACAATTAAACAATTTAATCAAATTAAGAGTTAAAGTCTACTCTGATACCAATATTAAGAAATCGAGATAGGATCCGATCTCGGTTGCAATGGAATAATTATGAAACTTTGTCGTATTTTGATTTTCCAAAAAACAATGCATGGAAATGTTCTTTGCACTCATTAAAGGTGTGGGACAATTAGGGAAGAACCTCATTTCAATAGTTACCCTCTACCGCTTGCAAACTTTTCCTTCTTGAATCATGCACAATTTCTCTCTACCTTTGAAATTCTTTGCCTTCTCTCTACCTTTTCTTTCCAGCCCACTTTGCAATTTTACCTTCATGCCCTTTTTTCTACCCTTTCCAACCATAATAGTTGCCTTCCATCAACAGGTGCAGGAAGTAACTTCCCACAAGGCTAAAGAGATAGTAGGGCGTCCTTCTCTGGTGGTTTTCCCGGCAATGGAGATCCTTCTTCGTCTTTGGTCTCTGTCCCTCCTATATCCCATGAGCTGAGCACAACCAAGAAGGGAGGAAATGAGGTCGAGTCGAGAGCTTCGGGGGATAACAGTCAGAACAAGAAGGTTGCTAATGGAGCTTAGAGGAACAAGTTCGGTGGTCAACACATTAAGGGTAAGCTTAAATGTTACTCGAATGTGATACATGGTGGCATTTTTCCTCCTCTTTTGGAGTTGCTTTAGGTTGGCGCAAGGGTATGGTCAAATAAGAAGTCAATTTTTTCTGGTCCAAAAGAATGGCTTTCCTAGTGGTAAATGTATGGGCCATGGCTAGATGGAGCAAGAAAGGTCTTGAAAAAACTATGCCAATGAAGGATGGGTCGATCCTCTTCAAGTTCTCTGAATCTTCGAATATTGGTGAGATAATCGAGCAAGGACTATGGCACATAGGTGATCAGCTATTGATGTTGCAGCAATGGAGACCAAGGCTAGGTCTTGATAGAGGGTTAATAGGGGCTATCCTACTTTGGGTTCTATTTCATAGCCTCCCGATGGAGTACTGGATTGTGGAAGGGTTGAGTTATTTGGAAAAGATTTGTATAGACTCCCAAATGGCAACTATGGAGACAATCGATTATGAAAAATCTATATTGAAGTTCCCAAGATGCAGAATTAATAGACTCTTTGCCTATTCTTTGTCTTGGCGAAGCAAGAGAGATGGTACCGGTTGTCATCTCCATTTCGTATCCTTGGAAGCCATTGAATGTGACTGAAAAATGGGTCACTACTAGAAGGATTCTTAAGTCAGGTTAGCACTCTAATTTGGAGGTTGACGCAGATAGATATGTGGCTCAGATGATGGGTACAGATTCGACTTAGCAACTAGAGATGTATGGGGGAGTCTGATAGCTATTCAAAATGCTATGAGTCAAGGGAGTTAGGCACATACAAGGGAATTATTGGAGCAGGAGCCGACTATGTAGCTATCACTGGGTACTGGGAAAGGACAGATTGATCCTCAGACAAGGGTTGCTAACAGTAGCGAGGAGGGGACTGATTTAGGTGGACATGCTTCTGCTAGTGAAGGTCTATATCCTAGTTCTATATGGGAAAAGGCAAAAGTAGAAGTGGTGAATTCTCCAAGTAGGACTACTATGAGTTTGACTGGAGGGAATCCGAAGTTGGCATGTATGGAGATGGAGAATACTAAGCAAAGTTTTAACATGGGGATAGATGTAGTTTTGGATATAGAATTCACTGAGTCCAGTTAGTTTTCGATGGGAAAATCTAAAAGAAGCATGAGTAGAAAGAAAGGGAAGTAAAAAAAGCATAAAGGGGTCGTCTCCCCTGAGTGTCTTTTTTATGTGATCATTTATATGTCGATATTAGTTTGGAACACAACGGGACTCTATGATCCCCTTAAAAAAATCATGGTGCAGAAATTAGTTGTGACAGATAAACCAGTTTTGGTAGGACTTTTGGAAACTAAAATAAAAGCAGATGTTTTGTAGAAAAGTAGGATTTTTTAGGGCCTAACTGGTGTTTGATTTCTAATCATATCCACCATTATAATGGTTTTATGTTGGTATAATTTGGATTTAGTGATAGCCCAAGTGCTCAAGAAGGGGGATCAATTCATGCACTTACATTGTTGGTTGATAGGTAGGTTTCATTTTAAGGTGACTATTATATATGCGGTAAATTTTGCATTCCAACATACTAAACTATGGGAGGAGCTACTAGCTTTGCATGTGGGGACGCACGAACCGTGGCTAAAGATAAGAGAGATTTTAATTGTTGCCTTAATTCGAATGAGGTAGAGGGAGGATTGTGGTTCAATGGGGGTTCCAATATTGAGCTTAACCAGTTGTTTCTAAACATTGATTTAGTTAATCTCAGAGGTATCGAAAGGTGGTTTACTTGGGAAAACAGGTAAAAAGGTAATATGTTCATCCCAAAAAAATGGACCTAGTGTTGGTAAATCAAAAGTGACTCAGGTTTTTTCCTATTGCTTCGGTTGTGTTTGGAGAGCCATAATTTTCTGATCATACACCCGTAGTAATACAACAGATGTGTGTTGGATTTAGGATTGGGGCCCCATTCAGATTTTTTAATGGATTAATGTAGGTGGAGGGATTTATGGCGGTGATTTCTCAAGTTTGGCAGACTGAGGTAGTTGGATATAAGGCATTTCAATTGATACAGAAATTGAAACTTGCAAAAGCAGTCATTAAGGTGTTTAGTAAGGATAGAAATCGAAATTTGCAAGATATGGGCAACAAGTTGGTTGAAATACAGAGGGACTGTTATAGGGATCTGCTTAATGATAGCCTACGAGTCACAGAGGTAGCTTAGATGCAACAATACTAGGAGGCCCTAAAGTTGCATAATTCGATCATTAAACAGAAGGCGAGACAAACATGGCTTAAAGAGGGAGATTTCAATACAAAATTTTTCCAAGCTTCAATTCTAGCTTGAAGGAATACAAACACTATTACTAAACTGAAGGATGAGGAGGGCAATCAGTTGAGTGGCCAAATGGAAATTGCTAAACATATTTAGGAATTTTTTATAAAGCTCATGAGGAATTTCGAGAGTGAAAGGGGTCATTTGGGGGTTAAAAATGTGTTGGAGTTTTGTCTAAGTCAAGAAAGATTAGAGATGCTAAATGCTCTTTTTTCATCCCAACACGTCAAGAAGGCACTGTTTGGGTTACATAACTCGAAAGCTCCTAGTCCTGATGGTTACTTAGCAAGTTTTTTCAACAAACTTGGCATATTACAGGTCAGCTATTAATGGAAGCTGCGTTAGAGTTTTTTTCTTCGGGTAAACTCTTGAAGGAGATCAACCACACATGCCTATGTTTGATTCCAAAGAAGGAGAGGTTAGAAATGATTACTGATTATTGTCCCATTTCGTGCTGCACTATGGTGTATAAAATCATTGCGTCTTTACTGGTAGATAGATTAAAAATAGTATTGGAAGAGGTGGTAAACAAAGCCCAAGGGGCTTTTCTCCCTTTAAGAAATATTGGGGATAATATACTGATAATATACTGTTGATGCAAGAATTGCTAGGCAAATATTATACTGGTAAAAAGCTCCAAAATTGCGCTATAAAGATAGATATATATATATAGATATAAAGCCTATGATACAATTGACTGGGGATATCTGAAGGATTGCTTAGAAGCAATGTTATGAATACCGTATCGGACTCGGTATCGGATTGAGTTCTGGTACGATACTGTACCGGTACCAGTCAATACCAGATACTGTTTTGGGTAATTTTTTAAATTTATAAAATACTCTCTGAATTTTTAAAAAAATTGCAAAATAGTCCGTTGTCATATTGTACAGTCGTACTGTATATTTTTAATCCTATCTCTAAAAATCAAAATAATAAATAATAATTACAATTAATATGAAATAATAATAATTTTCAGATATTTCACATATAAATAATAACCACAATTTATAT
>JAOSBN010000004.1:16050414-16067058 GCA_027563595.1 Erythroxylum suave | reverse complement strand
AAAAGAGGAAATTTGTTTTTAAAATTTGGTGACTTTCTTATAGGATAGTAGATGCCATGATTAAGTGGAATAAATTGCCATGCTATAAAGTAAGAGTGTGATAGTTAACACGTCGTTATTATAGGGTATGTACTAGAATGTCATAAAAGTGTTCCAGTATGTACCTTATAACAGTGGGGGTGTAATAGTCATGGATAGGAAGATGGAATAATAAGTCATTCATTGAATGCTTTAGAGTGAAAACATTTCAATAACACCCATTATGAGTTTGCAGCTGAAAGTCGAAATGTTAGGTTGGGATTGTCAATGGATGGATTCCAACCTTTTGGTCAATCCGACCAACAATATTCATTATAGCCAATCATAATTACTCCTTATAATTTGCCTCCATAGATGTGTATAAATGAGGTATATATGTTCTTGACAATGATTGTGTCAGGGCCTATAAATCTAAAGCATAAAATTAATATATTCTTACAATCATTGATATCTAAATTGCAACATTTTGAGAATATGATGTTAAGACATGATGTGTCTCTGAAACAAAATTTTATGTTGAGAGCAGCTTTGATGTGGACCCTTAGTGATTTTCCGACAAAAGCTATATTATCTGGATGGAGCACAGGAGAGAAATTGGCTTGTCCTTATAATGGCAATGATTCTGATGCATTTTATCTTCCAAACGGGGGCAAAATATGTTACTTTGACAATCATATGAAATTTCTTCCTCCAGATCATCCACGTAGATGCAATAAGCAAAAGTCCATTAAGAATAGGATAGTGGAAACACCTCCTCCCCCTCACAAAGCTAGTGAAGAGAAACTGCAGGAGATTGATGAATTAGCGTTACTGAAAGTTATAAAATTTGAAATTGATGAAGTTAATACAAGCACTAGTAAAAACTTCGGTTGGAGAAAAAGAAGCATCTTTTTGGGATTTGCCAAATTAGAAAACTAATTTGATAGATCATAATCTAAATGTGATGCATATTGAAAAAATTTTTGATAATTTATTCAATACCATAATGAACATTGAAGGGAGGACAAAAGACTATACAAAGTCATGAACTAATTTGAAAATTTTTTGTAGAAAGAATGAGTTACATAAAGACTTTTGCGCCGATAAATATCTAAAAGCACTTTACACTTTGGACAAAAAATAAAAGGAACTTTTTGTGAATGGTTGAAAAGTCTAAAGTTTTCCAATGGTTATATTTCAAACTTGGCAAGGTGTACTGATATGAGGAAGTACAAATTATTTGGGATGAAAAGTCATGATTGTCATATGTTTGTGCAAAGACTAATTCCAATTGCATTTTGGGAGTTTCTACCGAATAAGGTTTGGAAAGTTATAACAAAATTAAGTTTGTTTTCCAAAAGCTTAACAACATCTGAAATAAATTGGCTAAAATTGAAAAACTAGAAAGGAAATTTCTAATAATTTTTTGCAAATTAGAAGGGACTTTCCGCCCAAGTTTCTTTAACTATATGGAGCATCTATATGTGTATTTAGCTCAAGAGGCTAAACTTTTCAGTCTAGTTCAATATCGATGGATGTATCCGTTTGAGAGGAAATTAAAAAAAAATTGTAATTGAAGTAATAACATGTTTTAATAACAAACTTGTAATAACTATATTTGCTATTATAGGTACTTACATCACTTGAAGAAAAATGTCAAAAACAAGGCTAGAGTTGAAGATTCGATATGTAATGCTTATTTAGTGGAGGAAGTTAGTAAATTTTGTTCACATTATTTTAAGCCGCATGTTCACAAAAAAGAAAGAAAAGTTCTTTATAATGACAATAGGGAGGAACGGGTGATGTTGATGCTAACTTATCCATTTTCGCACATCCTAGACGAACATATGGACATGCAACAAGAAGAATGTTAACAGAGGAATAAATAAAGGTTGCACATGGTTACATTTTATTGAACTATCAAGAGGTTCAATCTTTCATGTACTAAGTTGAAATCGATTATTTGGGTTTTGAAAGTTAATGTTATTCACAACTAAAGTACAAAATAATGTTTTTAGATTATACGAGGAATGGTTACGCAAACTAATACCTGAGAAAACACAGAATGATATCAATAAAAAAGTTGGAAGATACTTTCCTCGATGGTTCGAGAAATATGTAAGTTTTCACTTACAATTATTAAAATGATTGAATTATAAGATTAAAGTATTCAATTGACATCATACTGTTTAATATGATAATTTCTTTTGTGTAGGCCTTAGAAAATCCGATAAAGAACAAATTCATTTATGATCTTGCGAAAGGACCTTTGCGAACTGTTAAATTATATACAGCGTATTTCATTAATTAATCCAAATATCATACAAAATATCATAGTCATAACATGGCAACGGTAAATTGTGGAGTTTACATACAGGGAAATTGATAGATTACTATAGTAAAATTATTGAGATACTTGAAATTGAGTACCTTACATTGTCAATAAAGTGTAGTGAGATATTTAAGTGTGACTTGTTTGATCCAACTCTAAATGTTGGTACAAATGTGCATAGCTGATACAATATACTTGAAATCAACCAGAAAAGAAGATTTAGACAATTTAAACCATTTGTGTTGGCAATGTAAACGATCCAAATGTATTATGTTCCTTTTCCCAAGTTACGATGAGATAAGTCAGATTGATTAGTGGTTTGCAAAGTTAAACCTAGAGGTGTTTTTGAATCACATAGAAAAGGAGAATAAAGAATTGAAAGTGAAGCATTTCAGGAACATGTTTATGAAATAAATGCATATGTTACATATGATGAGAACAAACCTTTGAATGATCCAAATAACGAATATGTTGAAATTTTATCTAAAGAGGATATGGAGGGTGAGAGAATTGAAGAGGAGCCTGAGTTTAATTCTAATTCTTCAAAAAAAGAAGATAATGATTATTTTGATTTACAATTAAGTTCTATTAATTTGTGTTTGTAATAGAATATATATTCAATAAATCAATTATTGAATTTTCAATATATTGTTATATATTGAATTGAAATTGTTATATTTCTGAAATATTCAATAAAAAATGAATTCTCAGGTAATATGCCACCAAAGAGAAAGCAGGATATGATACCACCAAGGTTCAGACTACGATTTGGAGCCAGTTACTGTCTAAGTGAAGCATCATATTGTGCAGCTACAGCTAAATTAGATGTTGTATCTCTAACTACTACACTTATAAATGAGGAATCACCTTCCATACCTGCTATAATCCATCACCCCTATACTGACAGAAATATCAGGGGTAAACGATATGGATGAAGGAGATGGCCCTACAACTTGGAGCTAAGAGAGTTTATGGAAGAATTTACATCACAATTGTCAACAATCTGTAAGTGAAAATACATGAAACACCATATATTTATAATTAACTTATAGGTTTAAATTTAAAAATGATATAAATTATTTGTTTTTATATTAGGTTGATTCTGTCTGAACCGCACTCAAGAAACATGACATCTAAATTCAAGGAGAAGATTAATCTTGAGGATTATATATGGAGAATATCTCTTAGGCAACAAAGGATTTTATTATCCAGAGTTTGCAGTACAACAAAATATATCTTTTGTATTTGTTTAATTAATTTTTATACATTAATTAGATAAATATTGCAGGTTATAAGTACACATTGTATGTTTTTCCTATTTTTTTAGAAAGTTTTTTTGGAATTTTGAATTTGATGCGGTTATTTATAAAGTATGGGAGAGATATGCTGGTACATATTATAGAGACTTTGTTGGTGCAACATACAAGAGTGGTGTAAAACTTCTTTATATTTCTGAAGAAATATGGAGTTGCTAGTAGCAATATTGGACATCACCGGAGGCAATGTCTATTTTAGAATGTAATTCTACCAACAAATGTAGAGGACCGGAGGGAGAGAGTCTTCTCATGTATACTAAAGGATCTATTACCCACCACAAGTATACAAAGAGACTTGTAAGTATCTACAATTTACACTTATATTCTAAATTTTTTACTTTGATGTATTTCAATTTAATTTGATGTGTGAATTTTGGAATGAAAATATGTTTATTATGGAGAATGAAAATGTTATAAATGACTGGTACCGTATATGACTGTGTTGTTGAGTTACTTTCTTTATTCAATAAGGAGTAAATATTTTAAAATAGAAGGAACTCTGCCGAAATTTTTATAAATTGTAGTTCACTTACAACATTTTATTATAATACAGGAAAAGACTATAGGCATAAAGCCTACATCTCATCAGCTTTTTTTGCATATGCACACTAAGAAGCATGATGGTGTGATCTTTGACAACATCCGATGTAGAGAACTAAATGTATGTGAAATTTATGCTTTAATATTTATGCTTAATAATTGTCATTTATCAACATAAACATTGCCTTCTAATATGACCAAACACAAAAAAGCATTCAACGACAATCTCAACAGTCTGAAGATGTTAATGAGAGCCAAACCTATCTTCATGCAGTGGGTGGTAAGGATCTTCATAGAAAGATATTCGGCTTAGATTCATTTATGAACACATGTTATTTGCAATCCTTCATATCCAGTACAGCAACATCTAATAGACGGTCCACATCCAATAAAGTCTATGAGCTTCTAAGCACAGTACAAACATTGGCAACTCAATTGCAATAGTCGATGGAGTACGTAGCCCAGCTTTGTAATGAGGTGGATGAGTTGAAGGGGAGGGCAACACCTCATCGCAGTAGTCAGAGCATCCGTGTTCACCAAATGAATAGCATACTTGTAGTCATTTCATATGAATTAAATACTTATTATGTACAAAATAATTTTTTATTATCAATTAAGATAATTTTTACTTTATATCATCAATCAACTTTCTGTTTAACAAATTAAATATAGAAACTAATCAAAATATGATCGACAAATAAATGATAATTGTATAAATTATGCGTCAACCATAAGATTGTAAAATTAAATTAAATGCAGGGAAAATTAAAAAAAAAGTTTTAGTAAGTTTACCAACAAAAAAATAAAGTTCATTGGTAAAATTTATTTAATTTATCGATGGATAACTAAGTTCCATCAGTAATGTTAGTCGTTAATTTACTGATGGAATAACCAAATATGTCAGTAAATTTACCGACAGATAGGATTTGTACGTCGATAAATTTACCGACCAAAACAATCTTTTCATTGCTAAATTTACCGACAACATAAAATAACCTTCGGCAAATTTAACGACGGGAACATAAAATATCCGTCGGTAAATCAGCTGCAGAAAATCTGTGATTTGTTGTAAATACCGTACTGAAATTGGTACCGGATTGAGTTCTAGTACAATAATATATCGGTACCAATCAATACCGGATACCATTTCAAATATTTTTTAAAATTTATGAAAGAGTCCCTAAATTTTTTTAGAAATTGCAAAATAATTCATTGTCATATTATACAATTCTAACGTATACTTTATAAGTTTACATCAACCTTGTTTTCAAAAATCATAATAATAAATAATAACCACAATTAATATGAAATAACAATAATTTTCAAATATTTCACATATAAATAATAACCACAATTAATGTGAAAAAAGACAATTATCATCATACAAATATAAAATTAAGAATAATACAAAGTACTTAAAATATTACAAATTCATCATATAATAAATAATAAGTAAGTACATCAAAAGTTCAAAACATGAAATAAAAATAATAATAAATATCTTTAACTTTCAAACTATTACAATTTACCACAAGAGTTTGTGATGAGAAACCAACCAAGTAAAGGTGAAACCTGTAACAAAAACATTTACAATTACATTAAATATATAAAATTTAACATATACATCAAATATTTGTAAAATTAAAAGAAGAGGAAAAATAAAAAGTTGGAACGCTGTTCAATCGTTTATGAGAGTATATATAACTACACTGACCCTAGTTATCATTTGGTACAAAATCTTCATCATTAAGAGGAGTCTCATCATCATTATCATTCAAATTCAAGACACCAAATGATATGTCAATGCTTTCTTAATCAAGATTATCTTCAAAATCTTTCACATCTATCAAATTTAATTCCTAAAAAACCCAATCAGCAAGAAGATCACTATTATTAATAGATATTGGATCTGTTGAACTGCTTGTGCTAATAAGTGACTGTTTGGTTCAGCTTTTGGAGGGTGAAAAAGTACTTTTTTCACCACAAAAGCTATTTTTAAGAAAAATGAGTGTTTGACAGTAAAATCCAAAAGCACTTTTTTAATAGAAATAGCTTTTTTACAAGCTAAAATATAGCTTTTTAAGAAGGTCAAATTTGAACCTTTTCAAAAAAAAGCCCTCAGTTTAGCTTTTTCAGGTAGATGTTTTTCCGTCACTTACGTTTACAAAAAAATAAAGTGCCCGATCCACACGGGAAGACAAGCTCTTGAACAGAAGGAATGGCTTTGCTTAATATAACTCTCCATCAACCATCTCTTAGGTTCTCTTTCTTTCTACCCTACCCTTCTCCACCTCCTCTCTTTACTCAGGATTGAAGCTTCAATTGTCAAGTCTGTGACTTTTCCTTGCTTTTTCCTTCAGTTTATCTCTTTTTTTGTTTTCATTTTGCTTATCTGATAATGTTTTCCATTGTTACTTTTAGGGTCTATGTGCAATTGGGGGACCTAATTTGATTGCAGAATTATATGGAAGGGTTAATAGGACCTTTTGTTGCAAGTAACTTATTTGTTCGACAATCTTCGGATAAGGCAGTTTGAAGGTAAATTTAGGAATGGAGCCGAAAGTTGGATGTTTTTACTTTTCTTATTTTTCTCACAGGTAACATTTAGATTGCAAAGCTAGTACTTTGAACTTGAGGAGAACTATTCGATAAACCAAAAAGCACCATTTTGTATAACCAAGTTCTTATATAAAGATTATTGGCCTTAAAATAGACTATTATAAGTTCTAATAAAGCTTGATATTTCTGTCTAACTCTTATTTTTCTTTTCTTACATAGGTTTCTGATTCTTGAGGTAACATGGCTATTTTACACCAACCACTGTTTTCTCAAAATCATAAGAATTCATCATACTGCAATGGCCCTTTCAAGAATTACATTACAATCCTCGTTGGGGCTGCTTGAGATTAGGTATGAATGAGTTTTCTCTTCAGTAACCTTGTCATTTTTATCTATACCAAATATTGTCCATAAGATGTTATCATATTGTTCTCACAGGCAGATGACATTTGAAATGAAGCTAATGAGCTTCTTAGAATCAAGGACTATCTTTACAGTGAATTGGCAAAGAAAACAAGACAACCAGTTGAGAAGGTTAGTTTGCTACGTCCTTAGTAGACAAGTTTAATGTTTTAATTCCTTTCTGTACTTAGTTTCATCATTTTGTTTATTCTTTTGTCATAGACCGTAGCTTCTCCTTCTAATGTCCCAATCTCACGAGGCCTCAACATAAATTTTTTTAGATAGTTCGAACCAGATTGATAAGGATTTGAACTACATGATTTTGATACTGGGTAAGGATCATGAGCAAGAAAATTTAAGAGAGAACACGTCACACCTGATATGTTTATTTATATAGCATAATGTAGTCTCTCTCGATTCATAAACTTGTAGTAGACATGTAGTGTTTATCCAACGTATTGCTCCCTCTATTTCTCTCGCACCTACCCATTTAAACCATAACAACTCTCCCTCCATCGAAAAAGCTTGTCCACAATGTTAAGTGAAGGAAACCTTTGTTGAAGGTGGAACAACAATTCCCATGTAGTTTGCTCCAGAGAAGCTCTTGACCAGTGCTTGAGCTGCTGATTTATTCTACAGATACCTTCTCAACAATGACATTAGTTGGAAGGATTGGGGATAAGGGAGCCGCAAAATAACAAGATGACTGATGTGAGAGAACATATTGCAAATCTTTTTGTATTACGATAAAATTCATAATTTATTATGTATTTAACTATTTACTCAACTTAAATATTTATTTTGGGATTATAATATTTTGTATGTTTTAATATTTATTTTTATATTAGTTTTATTTCTTACAAGAAAATGAGACATCTCTTTAAGTAATTTCCTACAAGATGGAAGTGAATTTGTCAAACAATTGTAAAGTAAATGTAAACCTATTGTTCAATATACTTTAAAAATTATTTATATGCATAAATAATTTTCATTACAAAATAAAGTATAGTTAAAATTAATAAAAGTGCTTTTTATTTTTATGTTGCCAAACAGTCTACTGTATGAAGCTCTTTCAAAAAAGCTGGCAATTGGCTTCTTAGAAAAGCTTTTCTAAAAAAAAGCTCTACTGATAAAAGCTCCACTGATATGAGCCCATCCAAACAGGCAATAAGACTCCTAGTAAACAATAAAATTTAATTATTAGAAAATTATAAGAACTTATAGTGAAATTAATAATGATAATAACATACCTTTCCCGAAGCTTTAAATTGTAACGAACAAATATCAAGTCATTCAATCTGTTGTGCTCCAATCTATTCCTTTTCTTGGAATGGATGAATTCAAATATGTTCCAGTTTCGTTCACACATTGACATGGGTTGAGCTGACTTGAGCCTGAGCTCACACTCACATATTGACTTAAAATCTGAATTTGCAAACTTTTGCAATTCTAGAATACCACTTCTGAATTGATCCTACCAAAAAACTGTAAATCGTAAGATAACAAAAGTAGTGTTACAAATAAAATAAAATGATAATTAATTTCCAACAAATAAGAAAAAAGAAGCAACTAATGCCTGGAGAAAGTTTTGTTCTTTATCGAATAATAATCGAAAATCCAAAATCCCCAAGAGACAGCTTATAAAGCTTTATTTATGAGCTTAAAATATCTTGCATCATTTCATGCCTAAAAATTGTTGTAATAGTGAAAAACATTCCTCTGCTAACTTCAGCTTTTTTTGTAAAATCTAGTCTGAAATATGCACTAGGATTCAAAAATGCCCCAGTTGCAAACAAAAAAGAAGAAAGTTGCCTTTCCCATCTATCATTGATGATTGAAAGATAAGGTGTATACAAAGAATGCCTATGTTTCAGATTGGCCTTGATTGCTTCCTTTTCTCTTTCCATGGCATCTAAAAATAACCCATTGCGGGCTTTTGTTCACTATCAGCCAATCGAAGCACCCTTACCAAAGATTCATAAACTAAGATAACAAATTGACCTTGAGACCAAAATTCTCTATCTTCCAGTATAGTGCTGGAAACCTCCAATCCAGCATTAGACCTAGCATGCTGAGATGCAATCAACTTATCACTTGTAAACATTTGTCTTAACTCTTTCTTCATCGAAACAAAAGATTGAAGTGATAAGAAATTTGTTGCAAATCTTGTCACGCCAGAACATCACAAATTTCTGTCATTGGTAAATTCCTTTCTAGTCAAATTGAAAAGCCATGCATGATTATAGATAAACTTGGTCACCTTTTTTGCTTTCTACATAGTCTTATCAATAATAGGAAAATACCTACAATCCGCTATATTCTCCAACATTAGGTCATGCAATGTACAGCACAAAGAGTCAAAAAAATAATTATACGTATTCTGTAACCTCTTTCTTGCGACTTTATAAGTGGAATTATTTTCAGTAATAAACTGAACAATGTTTTGTGGCCTTACTTCATACACAACTTCATCAAATATCATTAAAAAAATTCTCATTATTCCCAATAAGGCTAGATGCATCAATAGAATTTCAAAAAATTAGAGTCATTTGTAAAATAAACCAAAAAATTAATACTAGGCTCTTGTCCCCTATTTGTCCAACCATCACACATGATTGAACATCTATAAGTAGCCCAATTCACTCTTCTTTCTGCCAAATAACTTCTAATTTTAGAAATAGAACAACTCAAAAATTTACCTCTTAATTCTTCAATCGAAGGAGCTTGCATCTCAGACCATAAGAAGCTATGGCATCCACCGTAGGTTGATAATAGTAAGACAATGAAGCATTTAATGATGAACCTGTATCATAATACCATCTAGTTACTGTCATATTGAGCCGCTTCTCTTGATTGGATTACATTACGAATTGAAGGTTGGACTCCAGGAGTTATTCGTGGTGAAAAAAAAAACTAGTCACCTGCCTTCTTCTTTTTCTAACATCAGGTGCAGGCATAACAATATCTTCTTAATGGGCTTGGGATGGAACACTACCACTACTAGCTTCAACATTTTCACATTCATCACAAAAACTAGCAAATGAAGTTCCACTATCAATTTTGAAATTCAATCTTTCCCTTCTATCTGTCTTGTAACGATATTCTTCAAGCAAAGTTTTCATCTGCTACTTCATATCATAGCTTACTTTTTTACAGAGTTCCATATCTCCTTTAACCCCAGCTAAATGCTTTTTTAATTGGGTTATTCCTTCATCTTTCAAATGCTTGTTACAAAACAAGTAAATAGTATGGTTCCTCATATCAGGAACTAATACAACATGAGCTCAAGCTGGATCACTGTATCTTCCTAAAGTGGTTTGGTCAGTAGTGCTTGAACTTCCTTCCATTTATCTATAAAAATAAATAAATACATATATCAAAATAAAGAACACATAATTTCATTACACAAATGCATATGTCCATCTTATATAATATAACTCATACATCATAAACAATTCAATTTCATCAAACAAAATTCACCATAAGTCAAAAACTAACAATTCAATTACTCAACAAACATATTACATAAAACATACATAAACAATTTCCATTTGAAATAATCACAAAACATACATAAACAATTTCTAATATTTTCCAACAATTTCAATTCAACCATTACAAAACATACATAAACAATTTCCATTTTCAACATTTTCCATTCCCAATAATTTTCAACAATTCTATTTTCAACAATTTTGAACAATTCCAATTACAAGTTTCAAACATCACAAAACATATATAAACAATTTCCATTTCCAAATTTCTAATAATTTTATTTCTAACAAACAACAATTTAATTTCCAACAACCAACAATTTCAACCATCACAAATTCACAATTCAAAAAATAATGAAATATACATAAACAATTTCAATTTTTAACAATTTCTAAAACTTTTCATTTCTTAATTTCAACAATTTGATTTATAACATTTTCCAACAATTTCAATTCAACCATTACAAAAAACACATAAACAATTTACATTTCCAACATTTTCTGTTCCCAATAATTTTCAACAATTTTGAACAATTTCAATTCAAAATTTCAAACATCATAAAACATATATAAACAATTTCCATTTCCAAATTTCCAACAATTTCATTTCTAACAACCAACAATTTCAATCGTCACAAATTCACAATTCACAAAATAATGAAATATACACAAATAATTTCAATTTTCAACAATTTCTAGCAATTTTCATTTCTTAATTTCAATATTTCCAACAATTTCATTTATAACTTTTTTCAACAATTTCAATTCAACCATTACGAAATTTACATAAAAAATTTACATTTCCAACATTTTCCATTCCCAATAATTTTCAACAATTTTGAACAATTTCAATTCAAAATTTCAAACATCACAAAACATACACAAACACTTTCCACTTCTAAATTTCCAACAATTTAATTTCTAACAACCAACAATTTCATTTCTAGCAGCCAACAATTTCATTCATCACAAATTCACAATTCACAAAATAATGAAATATAGATAAATAATTTCAATTTTCAACAATTACTAACAATTTTCATTTCTTAATTTCAACAATTTCCAACAATTTCATTTATAACATTTTCCAACAATTTCAATTCAACCATTACAAAATACACATAAACAATTTTCATTTCCGACATTTTCCATTCCCAATAATTTTCAACAATTCCATTTCTAACAAATTGGACAATTTCAATTCAAAATTTCAGACATCACAAAACATATATAAACAATTTCTATTTCCAAATTTCCAACAATTTTCTTTTAAACAACTAACAATTCCATTTCCAACAACCAACAATTTCAACCATCACAAATTCATTTCCAACAATTTCAATTCAAAAATTACAAAAACATACATAAACAATTTTCATTTCCAATACTTTCCAACATTTTTCGTCACAAAACATACCAATAATTTCCAACAATTTCCATCACCAAACATACACAAATAACCAAATACAATGAATTTATTTTTCAACATACATAAATAATTTTCATTTCCAATAATTTCCAACAAATTTTTTCTAATAATTTTCAACAATTTCCATCACAAAACATGCACAAATAACCAAATACAATGAATTCGTTTTTCAAATTTAAGAGCAAAAAATAAAAAATCTATTTCAGTTTTTAGATCAGCGTCAGGAGGGCGGTAGTGGGATGGTGGGTGGCGTTGGGAGGTTGTTGGGCATGCAATAGTGGTCATCAGATGGTTGGAGAGCGACTGATGATGACGGTGAAGAAGAGAGAGACTGAGAGTGTGAGAGAGAAACTAATAAGAGGAAGAAGAAGGAGGATTTCGGGTGTGGTATGGGAGTATCCGAAGGGAGGGGGGAGTGAGAGAGTGTGATTTTTTGAATAAAAGAGAGTGAGAGTGTCAGTTTGTGAAAGAGAAAATGAAAGAGGAAAAAAAATGAAAAACATGTAGGTAAACGTATCGACCGGTGTTTTGAATACCGTCGGTACGAATCGAAATATGCCGATACACAAGATCAGTACCATAATGTTACTTTTTGTACCGTTTACTAGCCGGTATAGCATGTACCTTTCGGTACAGTACAAAACGAAAACACTATCGCTAACTTATCTAGCTTACTGACAGAATGTGTCGATAATGTCTGTTGCTAAACTCAATTTTTCTTGTAGTGTACAATTTGGCAGTCCAAAGTCATTAAGAAGAACATTATTCTTATTCAATCTACTATGATTGCTGATGATGCATGATTGGTAATGA
This sequence comes from Erythroxylum suave, assembly GCA_027563595.1. Lineage (NCBI taxonomy): Eukaryota > Viridiplantae > Streptophyta > Magnoliopsida > Malpighiales > Erythroxylaceae > Erythroxylum > Erythroxylum suave. The sequence goes on along the minus strand of JAOSBN010000004.1, from coordinate 16,054,155 downwards.
TTAAGAAGTAATTGAGTTGGCATTGATACTTGACATGTATGCCATAGTAGCCTAAGCAATATATTAATTTTTTTCATTCCATGATTTGGGATTAAGAGAAAAAAGAAAAAAAATTATTATCTGAAGTTGTGAAGTTGAGAACATATAAAAAATTCCTCTTCTTTTTTTTTTAAGAAAAATTCATCATCTTGATAGTTATCAAAACATTCCATTTTGGACATCTAAAACTGTTTACAAAGTTCTGAATAGCCTCAAAGTATGACTAAAAAGAGTCTATCCATATTTGATTTTAATCTTTTTGTGATTATCCACTAATTTCTTCATAATATTATCCTATTACTCTTTTCATGGTTTATCCTAAGCCAGCTGGATTAGCTTCCATCTGTGGCCAATTCCTTCTGAACGTCTCTTAGCAACTTCACATGATTAGTTTATTTATTTGTTATTAAAGAAATAACATATATTAGGAATAACATATATTGTGTTCTAAGATAATCTTCTAGTTGTAGCATTAGAGAGTTCACATGAAGAATTGCCACTCTATATTACATCTTCTTTTTTAAGGTTCAGAATGATGTTGCTAAGATGCAAAAATAATCTTGTGTTTGTTTTCATTCTTGATAGTAAGGCTTGATTAGTTAGGACTTGATGAATAATGACATTTTGTTGGTATATTGTCATAGTTTGACTTTCGCGTGAATCATTTGATTAAATATTTAAGTATTTAGCATTTCTACTTTCTACTCATCATATAGTACTAGAATTCTTCCCTTTTGGTGACAAGTGCAATTGTCTAGAATTCTCCAATTTTTTAAACACAAATATTGAGAATATTATAATTTTCCTTCTTAAATCTTGATTATGAAATGCCAAACTAATATGGCTTATTATTAAGAATAATGCTTCTAATCGCTAATTGTTTTGTTAGGGATTTCATTCCCCTTATATTCCAGGCGATTATAGTCATATTTGTGTTATGGAAGAAGAGTTTCTCTTGTTCTTGTTGGACTTTCTTTTGCTCGGGGTTTTGGATTCATCTTACTTTGCTTATGATGTGAGGTTCTCATCAGCGTTGTTACAACTTCCATGCCCTTGGGCTCACTATTTGCTAGGAGATTCAAATGTAAGCTCTTCTAATTGATCCTTTTGGTTGTGTATTAAAATTTCCGCACATTCTTGGTTTATTAAGACCTCCATTATTTCACTATTTTACATTCCAGTTTGTGTAAGGCTCAACCCGACCTTGACCCATGGCTCAATAAAATTGGGTCAGACTGAGCTCTTTTTGACATCATTAAATTTGTGGATTCTCAATTTCACGTCACCGTAACCGTGAAGTACATTGAAGTCTTCATTCCCATGATTCCCGTTAGCTTTTGAAACTCACTAGTTTAACAAATTTTGCTAGTTAGTTTCCAAATCTTTGTAGATAAATATAGTTTTCCAGGCATATGATACTTGGACTATATCCTCCATAAGTTTTAGTTTGTCATTTAGTCTCATAATTGGTATTTCAATTGGCAAATTTTTTTTTCTTTTGAAGAGTAAAACTCAATGACTTTCATTCCTGCTCATAAATCTCAGACAAACAATGAGGAATACAATCCCAGATACATAGATGCACAAAGCAAATAGAAGCTCGTGTTAAGATATGAGCCATTATATTGGCTTGCCTATGAATCCAACGACACGACACCTTAAGGAGTTCTAAAAATAAAAGTTTACAATCATAGATAATACTCCCAACATCCAACCAATTTGAACTAAGAGAGTGCAAGGCGAAAAATAAAACTTGTGAATCAATAAAAATAGTGCCTCCATGGTCATCAAAATATTGCTTGAGAAATAATAAAAAACTTCGAAGTGCCAAGGCCTCAGCAATTAAAGGGTTTGAACCACCATTATAGTGACCCAAAACTGCTTGAATAAAAATACCTTCCTCAGTTTCAATAACAGCTCTGAATCCTTGCATGCCTTCTTGCTCAAAAATAGATCCATCCACAAAAGCTTGCCATAATTGATCATCATTATTGCTAGGTTGACCTGCTGGACATGTGAAGCTTCTTTGTCGACTTGTGTAAGGTAAACCAGTAACCAAATTTCTTTGCAGTAGCTTAGAATGTTCCCAAAGGTGAAAATATTCTTGGGTCTTCAAATGTGTGGTATAACATGTGTCTCTCTAGTTGTTCCAAATATTGTTATTTCTTGCCATCCATATATGTCTAGCATACACCATGAACTTTTGAGATTTAATTTTATCACCGCAAGCAATTACCTGCAAAAAGAAATTGAGAAAAAAAATATTAGTGTCCCTCCAACTTCATATCCCCCTTGCCTCCAAACCCCCTTAGCCTTACAACAAAGCACAAGAGCATGATTTATATCCTCTTCCTCCCCACACCAAGGACATCCGATATCCACCTCCACCCCTTTCCTCCTCAACCTCTCCTTAGTAGGCAAAACATTTCTTAATGCTCTCCACATCAAGTCTTTATCTTTAGGGGAAGCATTAATATCCCACATCCTTCCCCACCATTCACCCTCAAGCTTATCCTCCCTCCCTCTCAAAAACCTCCTAGCCACATGATAACCCGATTTAACACTAAACATGCCATTATTCACCCAGTGCCACATAATTTCTTGGATAGGTTATGTGTTTGGTTTAGTTATTGCTCGATCTAGACACAAAAACTTGCTAGCATTACTTGTTTATTAACGATTTGTAATGATATGATAAAAAAAGTTTTATTCATATAATAAAAGTTTAAAGATATTTATTATTCAATTTTATATAAATAATTTTTTAAAATAATATTAACTTATACATTGTTAAATGTTATGTATCCATTTATATTTTCGTTAAAATTTTAAAATTTAATTCCTATACATTTTAAATTATTTAGTAAATAGATATTGATGAAATATTTAAACTTCAAATTCAAAATCACGAGTCACCTATGTGCTCTAATAATTTATATGCCCTAATAATTTACTCCATCAATCCTCCTCCCTTCGTCGGTTGAACAACCCCCCCCCCCCCCCCGCCCCCCCCCCCAGCCCCCACCGCCGCCGCCACCCACAGCAGCGCTTTTAATTGATCATCAGCTAACTAGCATGTGGCATTCTCCGGAAAAGTCAAAAAAGGCCCAAAAACATTGCCCAAGACGCAGCTAGGCTTGTCAATTCCAGCCTGGCCTGGCCTATGGGCTGGTCAACAATTTTTTGCCCAGGTTGACTGGCCCATGGACCGGGCCACGGGCCAAGTATGTATGGCCCACGGGCCGAGGCGCAGGTCAGCCCATGGCCCGTGAAATAATGGACAGGCTAACCATAGGCCGGTTTGATCGGCACGACCCATGGCCCGTGGCCCGCCCACCAAAATTTTTTTTAATTATTTATTAAAATAATTTAAGTAAGTTAAAATTTTGTAATTAATGTAGTTCATAATTTTAATAACAACTTTTAACTTGTTAACTTATTAACTTTCTATATAAATTTCTAATTAATTGAATTAAATATCTTAATTAATTATACCATTGCATAATACATACATCTTAATGATTTTATTATATCATAATTAATTCATTATATGTTGTTATAACTTAAAGTTGTCCCATAATACATATATTAAAAAGAAACAAGTGAAAATTTTTTATATTTTATAAAACATGAATATATGATAATATGCTTATAACTTTTCATATAAATGTCCCAATTAATTGGATTAAATGTCCTAATTAA
>JAOSBN010000004.1:16010678-16050314 GCA_027563595.1 Erythroxylum suave | reverse complement strand
GGTAACATTAGTAGGTCTAAGCCAGTTCGATACCGCTTCCACCTTCTGAGGATCTACTTGAATCCCTTCTTTACTAACTATATGATCCAGGAAACCAACTCTGTCGAGCGAGAACTCACACTTTGCCAACTTGGCATATAACTGATTATCTCTAAGGATTTGTAAAATGATTTCCAAGTGTTTTTCATATTCTTCTTGGCTCTTAGAATATACTAATACGTCATCAATGGTTATCCAAATATGGCCTGAAGATATAGGAATCTCCTATAACTCACTGATCTTCCTTCTGGTATCCTTAACATGAGCTATACACCCTTGACATCCCTTTCTTAGAAGTCTTTTGGTCTGCATAGCTAATATTCTGTTAATAGGAAACCTAATTCGATCACCTTGATATAACACTTCTATTTCTGGATCAAGCCTAAGTATAATTCTTTTTGCATAACAATCCATTGTGGCATGGTGATTTGATAACCAGTCCATTCCCAAGATAATATCAAATTCTAATACTGCTAACTCCATCAAATTTTTCATAAATTTTCTACCCTTTATTTCCATTGCACATGAGGGGTAAACATATTTCACTTCAACAATTTCCCTTAAAGGTGTAACTATAAACAGAGTGTCTTTCATTAATTGTCTCTCTTTATCTAGCTTTCTAACCAAACTTGGCGCTATAAATGAATAAGTGGCACCTGATTCAAATAACATTTTAGCATTCTCATTCTGGATAAGGATTATACCTGTTATAGTTGTATTAAAGGCCTATGCTTCTTAGGGATTTACAGTAAATACTCTCCTTTGACCTCTTTTTGCTAGGGCTGGTGCTGGCATCTACCCCATATTCTGGGTGGAAGTTTGGCCTTGAGATCTACCTCTACCAGCTTTTAACAGGTATGTCTATCTGCACAGTAGTTTATGAAATTAGGGGCGGAGATGGTTGGTTTTCTTGCATTGGGCAATCTTTAATGAAGGGACCTTGTTGTCCACACTTATAACAACCTCTGAAACCAAGTCTACAGAGTCCGCGATGATTTTTCCCATAGACATTACAAGCAGTTCTAGTTTGTGGCTGTGCTAGAGGTTGTTGTGATCTATTCTTAGCTGGGTTCTGTGTACCACTAGGTGCTGACAATGCTAACAAACATGGATTTTTACCTCTGCCTTGACCCCCTCTCTGTAGTTCTAAAGGAGTAGACTTTTTGTTCTATTTGTCTCATTTGAGAGCTATCTCTTTCTCTACAGCCTCTACTGCTATGGCTTTTACCTTTCTTTCTCCATTCTCTTTCTGCTCTCCCCTCTTTAAACTTTGCCTCCTTGTCGAGTCTTATCAATCAACCTCGACAAAATGGGGAAGTCAATAGCTGCAACAACACCATACAGAGAAGGTATGAGTCCCAACTTGTATCTTTCCATTTTTCAGCTTCAGTAGGTACCATTGCTGTAGTAAATTTGCATAAGCGTAGAAATTCACTTGTATAATCATCTACGCTCATACCAAAGCTTTGCCTCATCCTTTCAAATTACATGGCTCGATTCTGTCTTTCATATGGAAAAATAAACTCATCAATTAATGCTTGTTTAAAGAATTCCCAGGTCGGAGGATTCCCACCATATAATTGATCCTCGATATTCCTTTGAAATCATTCCCAAACATTGTTTTTCAATTTAAACCCCAATAATTCTATGATCTGTGCATCAAAGCAAGTCAATCTCTAGACCATTTTCTCATTATGACTAATAAACTCTTGGGATCCTCATGTCTCTCACCACCAAACTCAGATGTTTGTAATTTTAAGAAATCATTGATACTTACCCCTTCATCATCTAAAGATCGCCTAGGTAATCCTCTTGGCATTTGCACTAGCTATGGTGGTGCAGAGCAACTTCAGGTACACCCTGAGGTCTTTCTCCTCTCTTTCTCTAAGTATTGTTACTTCTTCTCTCCATTCTAGAACTTCTTGCCTTGCTCTTAAGGCTCAATTCTCTACTTCTAAGGTTTATATTCTTTGTTGTAAGGTTTTATCATCTTCCCTTCAAGAAGCTGGGGGTTCAGGTTCATTTTCTATTTTTGATCTTCTCCTAACTATGGGTGGAGATCTTTCTTCTTATTGTTCTTACTGTACGGATTCAAAATCAGGTATAGCAGTTGGAATTTCCCTCCTTCTAAGATGACCTCGTCCTCATTGAGGAGGTGTTCTTCTTTTAGGAGTCATCTCTATTATAGAGAAAATTAAAATCATTCAGATATAATGAATTGTCAAAGTAACAAGCTATTGACATGATGTAGCTCCTATTCTCCATGGTGTCATGCTCATACAATTATATCATATGCATATATAGATTTGATTCTCATTCACTATGCTTTTTCAACATTCTCTCTCTATTTTATTGGGCTGCTTAGGACCGGGAAGGTATTTTAAAATATTTTTGATATGTTTAGGGATCTTTGTATGGTTAGTTGCCTATCCATTCTACTTCTCATTCTACACATCCTTACTCTTATGAAACCTTTGGCTCTGACACCCTCTGACACGACCCGCCTTTTGGACCGTGTTGGCACTAAGGAATGGGTTGGCTTAACACCACCAAACCCGTAGTAAGCCTAACTTTTCTAAATTCTACTGAAAATCCGATATGACCCATTCGTTTGTCTAATTAATTATCTATATACCTGCATAATAGTTTTGAATGAAGTAAGGGTCTCAATCTATAATTCTAACATACATTATCTTCTTATAATCTGTATATTTATGATCATCTCATATCATTAACTGACAACATTCTCAATAATATAGCACATCCATACATGTGTCATGTGCATATGATTATGACAAACCATGGAGCAGCTATAAGCATCTACAATTAACATCATGCCAAAAACAAATTACTTGTCTGTTTATCCAAGCAAGTCTCAAAAGGCTTGGATTTCTCTCTCATAAAATCTTTTAATCCCTCGAAATGATAATAGTGAGAGGTGAATCAACATAAGGCTAGCTTGCTTATAAGGCTAGGTAACACAAGGCTAGCTTCACAAGAATGGTCTATGGCATTTTAAACAACAATACATGGTATCAATAAATAAACAGGTAGAAATTTCAAATGCGGTTATCACCTGAGTATAAATAATAAATCTCAAATGAATTGTTCTATTATAAAATGAATCTAGTTTCTGAATTCTTTTTTGAATTCTGGGTTCTTTTCTTGGTAGAGTTCCACAAAATTTCTAATTCTGAGCTTTCTCATTTCTCAGTTCTAATTTCTCATCTCTGAGTTCTGATTTTTTTAATTTTTTAGGAAGAGACAAAGGTATGTTAGTATGGCATATCTCCCCTTTTCTGATTCTAGGCAAGGTTGGCCTAACCCTGCCCCTAGAGGCCTGCCCTCTATAGGTAGGACTTAGATTTAACCCACCACTGGCATGTTACCCATGTGCATACGGTCTAACAATTTACTCCATCAACTGGGTATCCTGTGAACTCATTAATCATGGCTAACAAGAAAAACACTATTCATCAAAGAATTGAAATTAATAGGTTCAACATAACAAAGGAACTAGAAGATGTAAAGAATCTGAATATCACCTAGCCAATCTGGCATACAACATACTAGACTCAATCACATGGATTCATATATCAAATAAATCATACAGATTAAAGAACCATTCAACAAACCGCAAGATAAAAAAGGATTACTACACAAGTATAGTAACATGATTATACTCACCTTGAATATCCCAAGAGTTCTGGTCTCTTTTCTAATTTTCTTGAACTTGAGAGGTGCTAGGTACGACTTCTAGTTCTATTCCTCGTCTGCTTTCGCAAGATATTGGGTAACATGCATAAAAATCCATTATTACATATATCTCATTTCTTAACATATACCATTATAAATTTATTCTTTTTATAATGGTCAAATTGGTTTCAATGCAAATTTCCCTTGAAATTAGGAGTCTTGGACTTTATTATGTCGAAACTTAGTTCGCAATTTCGAGTACTTGATTCTTCTTGTCTTGATTAGCTTAATCATACTTGAACTTATTCAGTTTCACTGATTCATCCGTATAGGTCTCAGCCGCAAAGCCATAACCTTTTCTACATAGGTCTAATGTTTTTCAAAATTTCTATACTTCTAGTTAACACATAAATTCACATTTCTTTTTTATCCATTTTCTAATTCATCCACTAAGGCTTGCAAATATCCCATTTACAGTCAGCCTTAATATTTTGTCATGAGTTGAACCCTTCATGACTAAAATCAATATAACTTATTCATTTCTTATCCAATTGATGTGATTCAAATAGCCATTCTCAATAGACTCATATCACATATCCAAAGACGACTTAAAAAATGATGAAATTTGGATTTATTGTGATTTTTCTAAGGCTTTCTTGTTTCTGTTCTCTTCTATGTCACTAAGGTCAATAACACCCTTCACTTATTTAGCCATATCTTATAAGATAATCATCTAATTAAAATTCCCTTTATACAACACTTAGATGACACATTTTCGAGCATTTCATAAACAGAACTCATCATCCAATTCTGAATCTAAAGTCCTCAAACAATTAACTTTCATTTCAGGTTTCAATCCCATTGGTATTCCAGACCAGTTTCAATTCGGGACTTATATCTCTATTTTTTGGGATCATCCTAAATTCATTAAAAAAAATGTAGGGGTATAGTAGACACCTATATCTACAACTTTCAAGTTTTGAGTTTCTTCAAATTCACAAGCTAAACAACTCAAAAAATTTATATAAGAAGGACCTACGAATCTGCCTCCCTTGGTTGCTTTAAACTCCAAAACCCTAAGTTTTGGTTTATACCCAAATCACCATAAACAATTAAAATTTCCTCATGTTAACAAGTCATTAGACATCAAAGAATAAGAATTCACCATCAAAATCATCAAACCCATAAATTTCATCAAGTGGGTTTCATAGTTATGGCAAAAGAAAGTGAGAAACTAAATTCCAATTGGTAGAATCAAGTGTTGGGATCAAAACTTACCATTTTGTATCGACTGATCGGCTTGATTCTCCTTCACTTCCTTGTTACAAAGCTTGAAAATTTTGAGGGAGGGGATTCCATGGTGAATTCGGCCAAGTGAGGGAGAAGGAAGACAAGTGTTTTGTCTTATTTGCACTTCGCTTCCTTTACAAGCCACTCTTTTTATTATTTACAAACATGCCCCTCTAGTAATGTTTCTTTAAAATCCGCTCGTACAATTTCCTATGACCACCGAAAAGGTGTCAAACTTCATTAATTTGATGTCACTAAAAATTATGGTTCACTGTCCTGTTTTAATGACATTAATCTCAAATACCTTTTTTTTCAGCTGTATTGGGTAAATCAGATACCGACTGTTACAGATAAGCTACCTGCATTTCAAAAGAATACAACATTAGTAAGTTAACTTACCTAAACCTCCAAGTTATGGATCGATAAGGCATGGTTTTTCACGATCTAGTTATATTTTGACTTCATTCTCTTTTTAACTCTCCTCCTGGCTTGCAAACATCCTTTTCTGACTTTCTTCTTGAGCTACTAGTTTGGAATCAAACATCTCCATAAACTTGTCCAACTTACTCTCCATCGCTCCAATCCAATTTTCCTAAACGCTTGATAGTCCTTGTGATTTTTTTGGCCACCTGCATTGTTATTAGTCCACAAAAAGTTTAGATGGTTTCTCCACCCCGAATTATAAGTATTACAATAAGATTTATTACCTTACTATGGCCAATCTAGGTTACTTACCTATTCAATCCCAATAGAAAATACTCTGCTGAGCTATGGTTGTTCTCCCCACATAGATCATATTATGCTTTCATCACCTTAACTACTGAGGTAGATGCTCCTTGCATATTGTTCAGCTACTTTGTAAGAGTCTTGATTTGAGGCTGCAAAGCAATAATCGAATCAATACGTATCATACCTTTCTATTCCTTTTGTCCTTGTCTGCTCGTCCCGCTCAACCATATGTAGCTATTGCTTGCCAATTCCTTCAACAGATCATGAGTTGCTTCCATAATTTTCCTTATCAATGAACCTCTGGGTTTCACATTGATGGTTCCTTTATTGCTCGCATTTACTCTATTATAGAATGTCTGAAGCAGGAACTCCTTCAAAAGGTTGTGATGTGGACAACTTCTTTATGGTTCTTTAAATCTCTCCCAAGCTTCATAAAGAGTTTCTCCATCGTTCTACTGGAAATTCATGATCTCCTTAATTATCCTCGTCATCTTCGTCAACGGAAAATAGTTGGAGAGGAAGGCTTTTGAATGTTGTTCCCAAGTTGTAACATGTTCTGGATTCATCAAGTTGTACCATGCCTTAGCTCGATGTTTCAATGTGAAGGAAAATAACCTCAGCTTCACTACATTGTCTGACATTTCGTTGAATCGAAAAGTCATGCAAATCTCCAAAAAATTTGCGATATGTTCGTTCGGATACTCATTTGATCGCCCGAAGAATTACACACTACTCTGCAAAGTATCAAGGAATGCTAGCTTTATTTCAAAATTGTTCACTTGAACCACTGGCTCGCCACTCCTTGAGGATGAAACCCTAGCTTCATGAAGTCCATCAAAGTTCTCTCTAGTCTTCTTTGTTGTCCTTCTTCAGCCATCTCTTGATGTGAAAAATTTAGACGCTTCACCCTTCTTATTCCTCTTTCGTGCCTCTTAATGTCAGGAAATTCGTCTTCTATAACTTCTTTTGATCTTTGCATTCTCCTTGTGTTCATGCACCTACAAATACATAAGGAAAAGTATCAAACACTCTTAAATCAAAGTAATCTAAATCAAACTGGATACTAAACAATCAATCCCCGAAAATGGCGCCAAAAACTTGTTGATGATAAAAACAATCTACTCGTTTTATGCTCAAAAATCGTAAATGTATGGGTGGTGAGTTGTAGCTTTAAAATAGATATTGATCCCACAGGGATCGATTCCTAGACACCATTTAATCTAGATCAAACTTCGTTTAAGAAATGATATTTTTTAATAAAAATAATTTAGAAAAATAAATTAAAATTAAAATATTAATAGCAAACAATGAACAATACCACAAATGCAAAAAAGTAGGAATTCAAAAATATAAAGACTAGAGATTACTTTCTCCCTATTGTGTCTCCCTCCTATTTTATTAGTCGTATTATTTCTCACCCAAGATTTCCAAATGTATTAATTAGCCTCTCTCAAGGTGTAATTAATTTTCCCTAATCAAATTTAATGGGATTAGTTAAACGATCTCTCATTTTATCCAATTGCTCTACCAATTTCACTAGGTATTAAGTTATCCTATAGGTGATCAATTAACATAACTGAGATCTCTCTTCTAACTAGTCAATTAACTTGATAATTGTAAGTCTATAGGTAGCCAACTCTCGTTATACAATCCTATATAGATTTATCTTACTTACTCTCTCGATTTATTGCAAGATAGAAATAAAACCAACAATCACCAAAGACACTTTCATTCAATTCAATAAAATAGGAGTTTAACACAATACTTCAAAAGCAATCCCTAAAACTAAATCAGCCTAACATGGTCTCGATAACATCATCAACAATCAAATAAACCATTTTACAAAGAATAGAATTGATAAATGTGACAGAAAGTTAAATAAAATGACTCCTTCTCTTCTTTGCCAAAATCTATAAATCTTAATGTTGATGAGCTATTGTCCCCAATCTTGATGATAATCCTTGACTTCTATCCTTCCTCAAGACTCCAAACATGTGTTCTTCACTTAAGAAAGCCCTTTCCACAAAGGAGTGTCATCCTCCTCAACCTTGGAGGCTTAATTATGCTTTTGTAGTCCAAAAACCCTAAGTTTAATGAAGCCCCGCATAAGGTCTCGGATTATAATTCCCATAATCATGGGAATTGGTATGATTCCCATGATCATAGGAATTGGCATGATTCCCAGGATCGTAAGAATTGGTAGCAAAATGACTCCTATTCTCTTCTCCTCTTTGATCTCTTAGCTTAATCTCCAAGTTGCTCCATCTTCATTCCTACATAAAAATAGTCAATTATTACCTTAGATTAACACCAAACATAAAAGAACAATAAAGGAAATCAAAGTAAATGAAATCATAGAAAATGAGTCCTAAAATACAACAATAATCAACAATTATGCAAGAAACACATGCCAATTACATATAAAAATATAGACTAATGCACACCTATCAGTTACCCTCATGCATAAGCTTATATAGTGGTGACTAAAGACACATTTGTCACCACCTTTTGCATAGTAGTCACACTTTAGTCACCATCGTGTAAGTGGTGACAAATCAGTCACCATTTTATGCATGATGGTGACACTTTAGTCACCACCATGTAGGTGGTGACATTCTTATTATTATATTCTTCTCTTTTCTTTTCTTGCATGTAAGTGACATGAACTTTAACCTTTCATGAAAAAATCATAAAATAATCTAATCAACATGTATCCAATATTCACATAATTTTCATTCAATTTATCTCTCATCTAGATCAAATCATAAGAATTTGTAACCAAAATTAAGATATAAAGCTTATTAAAAGCAATAGAAACTAGACACAACAATTCACTTAAACTATGCTTGTCCTCAAGTAAAATAAAGAAAACTAGACTATACAAGAACAAACAATGGAAACAACAAATTTCCCAAATAATAGTCAAAGACATCAACGATCAGTTCAATAAACGTAACCTAAGAACTTGAAACTCATAATACTCTATAAACAAGTAATTCTTCAAATATTTAGCCAAAATCAACAAGCACTTCAGTTCAAAGAACTATCAACAAGTGTAATAGACACTAACTCCATGATAAATAGTATGTCCTTTGTTAAAGTTATCGACGAATATATATGTTTCCATCATTAAATTTATCGACAAAAACATTAACCATCTCTAAAGTTTCACCAATGTTGTAATATATTTCGTCGATAGCTTACGAACGAATTCATTTATTCCGTCACTACTTAGCAATGGAGTGGTACTTTCCATTGGTAATGTACCGACAGAAGTTATTGTCCACCATTAATTAACGACATAATGTTGTAGTTATGTTAGGAATTTAACTTTGTCAAAATTTCTACTCTCATTTCTCACTTCCTACCTAAGTTTTCTGTTCATAATGTTATGATTTTTGTTATATTTAATTTTTATAAGTAATATAACATTGATTGATAAATATGAAGTAAAAATTATCCTAATTGTTAATATAATAAAAAAATTAAAATGTGCATGAATAAGTAATCATTGTAATTAAATGTAAATTAAGAATTTATACAAAAACTTAAATGTAACAAATCATCAAATACAGGCGCTAATGGCTAATAATCTTACTGCTGCGATAAGGTATGGTCCCTCCCTCCCCTTCAATTGATCCATCTCATTAAGAAGTTGATCTATGTACTCCATTAGCGGTTGCAACTGAGTTACTAGCCTCTCTGTTGCACTCTCAAGCTAGAGGACTCTCTCATTTAAAGCAGATTGCCTACTAGATCCAGCTATAATGGATGTGGAGGATTGTAGATAACATGTATTTGCAAAGGAACCTAGGTCAAAAATCTTGCACAATGGTCCCTACCACACAATGTATTAAGATACACCTAACTCTCATCAACAGTTTCAGAGTTCTAAAACTATCATTCAGTGCTTTCTTGTATTTAGTCCTATCATTACAATTGTTTATGTTAATAAGTGATACTTTTTAAATTTTAATATTAAATAATAGATTTTATATACATAAATTTGTCTACATCGGGTGTTAATGAAGGTCACACCATCATGCTTCTTGGTGTGAGTGCACAAAAAAGGCTGTTGTGGTGTAGGCTTCCTGCCTATAGACTTGTCCTACATCAGAATAAATTGTTATAAGTAAACTAAAATTTACAAATATTTTGGCAAACATTTCCTCTATTTTTATGATATATATACCCTCTGTTAGGAAAAAATTTTAATTTATCAACACAATCATTAATGACACCAGACATTTGTAACATTATTATTCTCCATAATGCACATATATTTTCATTTTAGATTTCATACATCATATTACATTGAAATCAAATTTCATACATCAAAGTACAAAAATCAGAATATAAGTGTAAAGTTTTGATACTTATAAGTTGAAGCGTATGCTCGTAGTGGGTCAAAGATCCTCCGGTCTGTATGGGTAGGCTCTTTCCTTCTAGTCCTCCACATTTGTTTGTAGAATTGCACTCTAAAATGGATATCGCCTCGTGATATGCCCAATATTGTTGTCAATGACTCCATATTTCTTTAGATATATATGGCAATTTATACCATTCTTGTGTATCAAAGGAGGAAAGTCATTATAATATGTAAACGCTCACTGTTCCCATATATTATAAATTACAACATCACATTTTGGATCCTAAAACAATTCTTTATGAAAAAAAGGAAAACATAAAATAAGTACTTATAAACGACAATATTTATCTAATTAATGTATAAAATTAGATAAAATAAAAAGATTAAAGAATATATTTTATTTACCTCAAATTCCTGATAATGAAAATCTTTTGTTGGCTGGGAGACATTCTTCTATATATAACCATAAAAATTTATCCTCTCCTCTCCTTGGATGAGATATTTCTTAAGCATAGTACTAACAAAGCCAACCTAATATATAAGTTATTTTAGATCATTTTCAAATTAAAACCTATAACTTCAGTATAAACCTATGATGTTATCATAAACTACAATTTTTTTTAAATTTTACTAACAAATTATTAACAATTGTGATGTACGTTCTTCCATCAACTTCTTTAGCCCTAGACTGGAGGTCAACTACTTCATCTGTGATGTTTACCCTTGATATCTTTGTTGGTATAGAATTGGTGGATGGTATAGGGCTGTTGGATGGCATAACGGTGCTATTGGATGGCGTAACGGAGCTGTTGGATGGTATAGCAGTAGGTACAAAAGGTGATGCCTCATCTAAATGCGCAGTAGCATTTTTATAATGCGATGCTCCATCAGGAAATGCATCGACTTCTCCAAATCATTATAACCTAAACCTTGGCTACATCATATCCTATTTTCTCTTTGATGGCATATTTTGAGCTGGAAATTTACATTTTATTAAATTTTAAGTAATAAAACAATGTAAATTCAGTATATAACAATATATTCTTGACACAATAATAGATTTATTCATATAATATTATATTAAAAATACAAATTAATCGCAATCAACATTAATTGTAAGTCAAAATCATTATCATCTTCTTTTTCTGAAAAATTAGAATCAAATTTAGGCTCCTCTTCAGATCTCTCATCCTCCTCATCCTCTCCAGATGAAATTTTAACGTATTCATTCTTTGGATCGTTAAAAGGTTCATTCTTATTGTATGTTACACATGCATTTATCTCATAAACACCTCATAACTTGTTCTCTATTAGATTTTCTTAGGCCTACATAAAAAAATTTATCATATTAAACAGTATGATGTCATTTAATCACTTTGATCTAATAATTCAATCATTTCAATTACTGCAAGTAAAACTTACATATTTCTCAAAATATTGAGGAAAGTGTCTTTCAACTTCTTTATTAATATCATCCTATGTTGTTTCGGGCATTAGTTTGCATAACCATTTCTCATATAATCTAAGCGCATTATTATGTATTTTAGTTATGAACAATAGTAACTCTGGAAACTCAAATAATCTATTTCAAAATAAACTTAAACTTACTACACGAACCTCTTGACAATTCAATAAAATGTAACCATGGGCAGCCTCTATTTATTCTGCTGTTAATATTCTTCTTGTTGAACGTCCATATGTTCATTATGATATATGAAAATGAATAAATTACCATCAACATCACCTGTTTTTACCTCATCATCATTACAACAAACTTTTTTTTCTCTTATGTGCACATATGACTCAAAATACAAATATTATACAAAATATCATGGTCATAACATGACAACAGTAAATAGTAGGGTTTGTGTACATGGAAATTTGATGGATTAATATGGTAAATTTACTAAAATACTTGAAATTGAGTACCCTGCATTGCCAATAAAGTAGAGTGTGATATTTAAGTGTGACTGGTTTAATCTAACTCCTAATGTTGGTACAAAAGTCTATAGCTGATACAATCTAGTTGAAATTAACTAGCAAAAAAGATGAAGACAATTTGATCCTTTCATGTTGGCGATGCAAGCGATCTAGGTATATTATGTCCCTTTTCCCAGCTTACAACGAGATAAGTTAGATTGGTTGGTTGTTTGCAAAGTTAAACCTAGAAGTGTTTTTTAATCACATGGGAAAGGAGAATAGAGAATTGAAAGTAAAGCGTTTCGGGAAGATGTTTATGAAATAAATACATCTGTTATATATGACAAGAATAAACCTTTGAACGATCCAAATAATATGTTGAAATTTCATCTGAAGAGGATGAGGAGGTCGAGAGATCTGAAGAGGAAACTGATTTTAATTCTAATTCTTCATAAAAAGAAGATGATGATGATGATTTTGATTTTGATTTACAATTAAGTACTGATAACGATTAATTTGCGTTTGTAATAAAATATTATATTTAATAAATCAATTATTGAATCAACAATATATTATTATATAGTTGATATATTTCTGGAATATTCAATAAAATATGAATTTCAAGTTAAAATATGCCTCCAAATAGAAAACAAGATATGATGCGATCAAGGTTTAGACTACGATTTAGGGCCAATTACTTTCTAGGTGAAACATCACATTCTGCAACTACAACATAATTAAATGATGTACTTCCATCTACTACACAGGCAGATGAAGCATCACCTTCTATACCTATTACTACACCATCCAACAACTTTACACGATCTACCACCCCCATACCGACAAAGGTATTAGGGGTAAACATTTTTGATGAAAGAGGCAGCCTCTAGCTTAGACCTGACGAAGTTGACGAAAGAACTTACATCACAATTGTTAACAATCTGTAAGTGAAAATACATAAAACACCATATGTTTATAATTAAGTTATAGGTTTAAATTTAAAAATGTTATAAAAAAATTTTTATAATAGATCAATTCCGTCTAAACCGTGCTTAAGAAACATGACATCCAAGTACAAGGAGAAAATTGATCTTGAGGGTTATATATGAGAGGATATCTCTCAGATGACAAAAGATTTTTAATATCAGGACTTTGATGTATAAAAAATATATTTTTGTAATTAATTTTTATACATTAATTAGGTAAATATTGTAGGTTATAAGTATTTATCGTAGGTTTTTCTTTTTTTTCAGAAAGAATTTTTTGAGACTTTGGATTTGACGCGGTTATTTATAAAGTATGGGAGAAACAAGCTCGTACATGTTATAGAGACTTTGTTGGTATATAAACAAGACTAGTATACAACTTCCTTATATTTCTGAAGAAATATGAAATTATTGATAACAGTATTAGACATCACCCGAGATAATATCCATTTCAAAGCATAATTCTACAAACAGACTTGAAGAATCAGGGGGAAAGAGTCTTCCCATATACACTGGAGGATCTATTACCTACCACGAGCATGTAAAGAGACTTATAAGTATCCATAGTTTACATTTATATTCTGATTTTTTTTCTTTGAAGTATTTCAATTTAATTTGATGTGTGAATTTTAGAATGAAAATATGTGCATTATGGAGAATGATAATATTATAAATGTCTGGTTCCATATATAAATGTATTTTGTAATTACTTTCTTTCTTCAACAGAGGGTAAATATCATAAAAATAGAGGAAATTATGCGAAACCTTTTATAAATTGTAGTTCACTTATAAAATTTTATTCTAATTCAGGAAAAGTCTATGGGCAAGAAGTCTACGTCCTGTTAACTCTTTTTGCACACTCACACTAAGAAGCATGATGGTGTAACCTTTGTCAACACCAGATGTAGATAACTAATTGTATGTAAATTTTATAGTTTGATATTAATGCTTAATAATTATCACTTATTAACATAAGCATTACCTTCTGATATGACCAAATACAAGAAAGCATTCAACGACAATCTCAGCAGTTTGAAGATGTTGATGAGAATCAAACATATCTTCATGTAGTGGGTAGTAGGAACCATCATAGAAGGACCTTCAGCTCAGGTTCATTTGTGAACACATGTTATTTGCAATCCTCCACATCCAATACAGCAGTATCTAGTAGGTGGTTCGCATCTAATGAAGTCCATAAGCTTCTGAGCGCAATACAAGCACTGGCAACTTAGTTGTAGCAGTCGACAGAGTACATAACCAACTCTGTAATAAGATAGACGAGTTAAAAGGGAAGGGCAGTCACAATATTCAAAGCATCTAAATGTACCAAATGAATTACATAGTTGTAGTCATTTTGTATAAATTAAATATTTATTAATATAAATAATAATTTTTTATTATCAATTAAGATAATTGTAACTTTATATCATCAATAATTTTTTTATTTTAACAAATTAAATATAGAAACAAATCAAAATATTATCAATAGATACTTGATAATTGTATAAATTATACATCAATCATAAGTTTATCAAATAAAATTAAATGCAGAATAATTTAAAAAATAATATTAGTAAATTTATCGACTGAAAAATAAAATTTGTCGGTAAAGTACAGTAAATTTATCGACGGACCACTAAGATCCATCAATAAAATAATTCGTGAATTTACCGATGGATTTGGAAAATCCGTCAGTAAAGTTACCAATGGAAGAGTCTTGTCTGTCGTTACATTTACTGACCAAAACAAACCTTTTGCGCTTAATTTACAAACAACCCAAAAATTATCGTTGCTAAATATAATGACGGAACAAAAAAAATCCGTCGGTAAACTAGCGACGAAAAATTTATACTTCGTCGCCAATTATTACCTACGGTCGTTTCTCGGACTCATTTTGTCGGTAAATTCCGCTACTGACTTAGCTTATGGATGTAAAACCTTCACATTCCGTCAGTAATTTTTGTTGATAAACCTCATTTTTCTTGTAATGTACTCATATAAAAAATTTCAATAAATAATAATTAATCGAGATTCAAGAACAATTAAAAATGGTTTAAATTTAATATCGCGCCCAGCAGATTTCTTGCTCAAACGTGGCACAAGTCCTCCAATAAAGGTAGGAGAATATTTTAAATTATGAGCAATTATGTATTTTTGTAACAATCTCGCATAGTTTTTCTCTCATTTTGTATATATTTGATTATAGTCTAAAGTTTTCACAAACACCTAAACTACTTTCTATTCGCCAAAATATTTCCTCCTTAAAATTGGCACAAGTGATTATATTGCTCGTAACTTTTTTCTTTTTTTTTTTTGGTGCGTTTTGTATTAATTAAAGTTTTGAAATATTTACAGACTTATTTAATATTTATTTCTATTAGAATTTAAGTTTTCAACAAATATTATCATGTTTAAATAAGTTTAAATCAAAGGTTGAGATTATATTTTGTGTGTAGTTTTTAAAACTCGATGGAACCTGACGATAGCATTAGGTCCAACAATGGGAGTAAGAAGTGAAATTAAAATATTTAACAAAAAGTCTCCAAATTTGTTAACGTGAAGTTGGAAGAAAACAGCTGCTAATCTATCCATGAAAAATGCTATCACGTGATGTACGTGATCCAACATGTCCTCAACTGTTTTTCTTGTGTGTTTCTTCCTTCTCTAAACGCAGGTGATGGTGTTGACTTTCAGTTTCCCTTCGTATGCTGACTCGACGCACAGTTACTTGCGACTTTCCATTCCTCTTCCCTTGCCATGTGTACGAGTAATTAGCTTTATTTGCTTTGACTTCCAATTCTTATTTAATTAAGCTCAATGATTAATGACCCTGTTAATTAAACATTTGGAATCATTTAGATATGGAATCGATTATTATCAGCCATTTTAAATTTATGCTGCATCTAACTACACTTGATTAACAGTCTGACGCAACCCAAGTAAGCTGAATATCGGCAAAGTTGATGCCTTAGCTATTTATTTCCCTAATTAAGGAGGTCCTTCTGGTGATGTTACGTGATTAAAATTTATCAGTGGGCCTGTCAAAGTTCACAGCATCTTTGAAGACCTCACTGTAATGTTTTAATTAGTTTTACTATAGCTAATGACAATTCCTTTAATTCACAAGCATCATCGAAATAATATGATTAGAAAGAAAGCTATTGATTTCTTTTTTTTTTTGTTAATCTAAAAACAATAGTTTTCGATTTGTTTAGAAGTGATCCAAGTGTGAAAGAAAATTGTTGACTCCTCAATCAGTAATATTAAAATATTAATGAAATTGATTCATCAACTGCAATTATTAAACAGCGAGTTAAAGAAGTTGTTATATTCTAATAACATTTTAAAAAAACCATTGTGTCTGCAATCATTGATGTTAAGAAAGTTACGTGTTGAATTTAGTTCCTCACCTTGCATTATAGTATTGCAAATCAAAAGATTACTTTTGATTAGAAAATATTATATATGAGGAGAAATTTGGCCACGACATATATAGCCGTATGACTTGGAATTTTAACAAATGGTTGAAGTACCGAGGTATTATAGCGCTGCAAATTCGAAATATTACTTTTGATTAGAAATATTGTATGTGAGGAGAAGCTTGGCCGTGATGTTGATCTATGACTTGAAAATTTTAACAACTAATTAAAGTATTGAGTTTAAATAAAATAAATGAATGTACTTATCCTGTAATTCTTCTAGAAATTGTGAATTGTTATCTAGAAAAAATCTTTAAATTTATTATTATGATCTTTTTTTTTATTAAAAACTTGATGTGATTTACAAGTGACATGTATATATATATATGAGGGAACAGATTTTCTGTCCCAAAGGTGTATTCCAAAATTCATTTAAGTCATCCATTGTAACAAGTAAATTAAAAGTGGATTGATGAGAGTTCACGGAAAAGAGAGAACAGGAATTTTCAAAAACAAAAGATTTTGTTCCATACATGAGATAGGTACATAAGTTACCAATAACATGGAAATACAAGACTTAAAGCGGGCGATAGCAGGCAAGTATTCCAGAGGGTCCATGGATGGAATCGAGGGTAGCTAGTCATGTTAGAGAGTAAAAGTTAGAATGCCTTAAACTGTTAGCCATATGTATATCTAATTCTTAATGAGCGAGTTAAGATACTAACTACTTTTAGAACGTTAACTAAGTACCTAATTAAGAGATATTAATTATTTGTTATTTTAGAAGATTGATTAACTATCGAATCAGGCGATATTGATTCTGAAAGAGAATTAATAAATATTTTGCACATAACTACCATGAACAGAAGAGTATTAAACTGACTAAAAGAAGACTTTAATTAAACACAAAAGACAATAATACACAAGAAGTTCTACCTGATTCATTATAAACATAATCCATTTTACAGTATTCTATTACGAATTTATATTTTGCTATCTGTGACTCCTAAGAGTGCTTTATTCTAGGGGTAATTTGCCGCCAATTCCGAAACAAACCCTATATGAATGAGAGCAGAGAAGAATTTAAAAGAAGTGTTTCAACACTCTGTTACTTGTCAATTTGTTTTTGCTTCCTCACGATTCTTAACTACTTCTCATTTGTTTTCCTTTTAACAATTTCAACACAGAAAGTTAATGTATTAACAGTATCAGTTTATCAGTTGGGGTTAATAAGATTGATCCCCCTTCAGTTTTCATGAATCTTAAAATATCCTCTATGGTTTTATTTTTTTCAACGACCCCCTTTCGAAGTTTTCGGCAATAACTCTATTGATTCTTTTCCAACGCCTTCAATTTTTGACACGTCAAATATATATTTGGTTTCGTTTGGTTTTGATTTTAGCTCTGATATAATTCAAAGCTAAAATGCTAAATCCCATAATCTCTATCACTTAAACGTAAGGTTGTGTATTATCGGAACTATTAAAATTTCACATATCAATAGAACTTTCACTGAGTTGTTGGTTTACTATTTTTCCCTCAAATTCTAATCACTGTGAACAAATTTTACCTTATGAAACAAACCTATGGGCCCTCTAACTGTTATAGCAAGTAAGCATCCAAAACTCCTCAAAGTAAGTTTAATCTTTGTTTGGGCGCTGGACAAATGACAAAAAGCATTTAATTAACACTAAATGTTAAGAAGTTCTCTACTTAATTCACCTCTCTAAAACTAAATAAATTCCCAATATTCACAACATAAGTTAGTGCCTTTAAAATACTACACAAGTCAACCTAGAAATTTACTACACTACATTATTGCAAATAACTAAAACATATTAGTATATTCCCCATCTTTTTATTGATCATAATGATAAATGTTTTTCTGTCTATATATATTTAATAATTTATATAAAAACCTCTTTATTAATAAACACGTTCACATTTCTCCTCATATTAAAGCTTCGAGTTGTCTTTTAGATGGTCCTTTACATATTTTGCTGTTGCCGGCTACACCAAAGTCAAGAAGGGATGCTGCTAACTGTACGAAGTTAAAAAATGCAGGAAGAAAGAAGAAGAAAAATGAAGGTCAGTCAGTTGTAGCTGGCTAAATGCGTCAGGAGGCCTATACATCGACCTTCCCATATCAGTTTTCATTGATCCCAAAAGTCTCTCTTCTTCATTTTAATCTCCACAGTTTAGAAAATATTTCTCATATTTCTTAAAAGAGTTAGTGTTTCTCCTTGTAAAATAAAGAGAGGTTGTAACTCATAAATCTTTTATAGTGAAGTTTCTTCTTCTTGGCCATAGTTCTTACCCTAATTTGCTTGGGAGTTTTTCATGTAAAAACTTATGTGTTTATTTCTTCAGTACTACTGTTTCAATCCCATTTAACTAATAACCTACTCTAATCCAATCAATTTTTGCAACAAGTGGTACTAGAGACAAGTTAGAAAATTACAATGAATTTTTTGATACAATCAATTAGTTTTCGAGTGAAGACGATGAAAGTTGATAAATAGTAAAATAGTAACTAAGGAAGGTGGCAACATTCTTGCGTTTAATTTTGAATTAACACTGTAGCAGTTACTGTAGCTAAGCTATATTAACTGGGGTACTATTCACGTATATAGTACTATTAATATATTTGAGTACTATTCATATGTATGGATATTATTCACACAAAATAGTGGGAGCTAAGTTCTGTTTGTGATAGAAGCAATGATGGCAAAATTTGAGATTGAGAAGTCCAATGGAAGTAATTTATTGAGAAGTTCAATGGAAGTAGTTTCTCATTGTGGAAGTTTGAAATGAAGGCTATCTTGAGAAAAGACAACTGCTTAGTTGTCATCAACAAAAGGCCAACAACATTCATGGATGAGAATAAGTAGAATGAGATAGATGGGAATGCTATTATAAATCTTCATTTGGCATTAGCAGATGGGATGTTGTCAAGTATAGAGGAGAAAAAAATGATAAAGGAGATATGGGATCATCGCACTAAGCTATACGAGGCCAAATCATTCCATAACAAGATTTTCCTTTAGAGAAAATTTTACATTCTTTGGATGTTAGAAACTACTTCAGTGATAGAGTACATCAACACTTTGAATACTCTATTTCACCAAATCACATCATTGGATCATAAAATAAAGTCTCAAGAGCGTGTTGAACCTTTACTTTATAATCTACCAGATTTGTATGACCAACTCAACATCACTTTAACAAATAACGTCTATGCAGACCATCTAGTCTTTGGTGATTTTGCAATTGTTACTCTTGAACAAGAAAACTAGCGTAAGAACAAGTAAGACAAGCAAACAACTTCACAACAAGCCATCATTATTGAAAATTTTATATGGCATCGATCCTCTTGTAGCCCGACGGAAACTTGAGCAACATGTAAATGGCAAGGAAGAAAGGTGTGAAGATTTGATTGGCTTTCAATGAAATCACAAGTTGGAGATTATTGCTACCAACTGCACCAAAGTCATGAAGGGTTGCTGTCGACTACACAAAGTTAAAAAATGTAGGAAGAAAGAACAAGAAAAATGAAGGCCAGCCAACTGTGGAAAGACAGCTGGCTAAATGCATCTAGGAGGCCTATAAATAGGCCTTCCTATATTAGTTTTCATTGATTCCAAAAGTCTCTCTTCTTCAGTTTAATCTTCACAATTTAAAGAACGCTTTTTCTATTTCTTGATAGAGTTAGTGTTTTGTCCTATAAAATAGAAAGAAGTTTGTAACTCCTAAATATTTAATTGTGAAATTTCTTCTTCTTGTCCGTAGTTTTTACCTTAATTTGTTTGGTAGTTTTTCACATAAAAATTTGTGTGATATCCTTGGGATGGATGTAAAGCTAAGTGAATTGCTCCAAGAACGTAGGACTGTGTCGGTTATAAGAGGTGCGAATCCACCTGCTCAATGGATTTCCTGAATATTCGAGTCTATTTATGGCATGAAACAACTTGCAACATAGGTCTAGCTTATTGATACTTTAATCCTGGCAGTTTTCATAACATATTTAAATAAATCTAGTCTTCTTTCAATTTTGAATTTACAGTTTGATCTTCATTATTAATAAAAGACATTTCTATCCTTGATCTATTACCTTTTTCCATCCAGTAGGTAAAAGGAGGGCAATTCTGAATAATCTTATTCTTTAAACGTAGAGTTGGAGCGTTCGAAATTTAACCCTTTGAAACTTGCATTCAGTCGCTCTTCCGTGCCGTTCTTCATCTGTTTCCAAGAGTAACTTTAGTTATCACGTTAGCTTGTCTTAGTGTCCGGTAATCTCTTTTTTTTTTCCTCTCCTTATTTTGTTGTTTATATAAAAGAATTCTAACACCTCATTTTTCAGTTTCACAATAGAACCAAGATTCCAAGAAGTCTTGATTTTTTCTTTAATTTGGTTATTTCATACAAATTAACCAATTTTCTTCATTTTTAAAATTAACCAAAGATTTTTTACCTTGGGCGTCTACAGTACAATTTCTTTATTCCGCGACTGTGCACAAAATCTTTGTAAATAAGAAAACCTTACAATCTCTAATTATTTGAGCTGCCTTAAATGACTTGCTTTTTCATACAACATACACAAACATTCGTGTAGGATAACAAAACGGTTTGATAGAAGTGGGGATTTATGGGCGAGAAACAACTTATGCGTAGTAAATGTTTTTCATTGTTGTTAGGGAGAGTATCATTATAAGTCCGCCTTAGTAATGAAATCTAAGTGGCTGTTTATGACTAGTAATTAGCTATGGATAGAAATAAAAAAAATTTCTCACAAAAGCTTGATAATAGTGCAATTATTATAAGCATCCCAAAATCATAGGTTGCGCCTTACGAAGTGAGCTCAAGACTGCAAAAGAATATAACTTTCCTTCGTGTAATAATATTAGCTTTTTTCTTCGTCACATTTTAATAACACTTTCAATTAAAAAATTGAAAATATGCTTCATGATTGATGTCTATTTTTAGATTTAGAAGATTGATATCTTCACGTGACAAATAAAATTTAATGTCGCTGAAAAGTTTTTAATTTTCGTGATTTAAGTGAAATCCTTATCATGTTAACAACCTCATTGAATTTGTAGTTATTTTGCAAAGAATTCTAATCTTATAGATTTTTTCTACAGGTCAATTGTAATGTTCGTAGCTAAAAAGGCGCTTCACATTTTACCACTCCGCAGCAATAATTGCATCTCATTAATCAAGCAAACAATAGTGAAAAATTAGTGATGTTGTGGTACTATTACTATCTCAATGCTGAATATAAATTACTAAATTGAAGAATATTGTATCCAGTCCAAACAAACAAATTTGTAACTTGACTTATCTTTTCAACATATTTTTCTCCTTAGTTGGTGTAGTCACTTTCAGAATTTTGAGATCACTTAATTTTTTGTAATGACATGTTCCTTACAACGAGAAAAGTTAAGAAGAATACCTTAAAATGCCGCTATGATTAGAAAAAGTTATCTAGTACAAAGGCAAAGGATCTGCGTAATTAAGCTAGCTACTTATGGGGGGACAGGCGTTTAACTGACCACTACTGTAGCTCGAATTGTGAAAGGACCGAGTCACCATCTAAATCTTTGGACCGAAAGTAGGTTATAAACTCACTAAAACTTATTTCCCTGTAAATGGGAGGGTTGTGCTCAGACAGAAGCTCCTTTATGGCTGCGTACGGCTTCAATCGATGGACCGTACTTGGTTGGAAAAAGCATGCAATAGATGCCCTCGCTTTATCCCCTCCTACAACGACTCTATGCTCCACACTTTCGAACTTCTTGTTTGTGATGAACTGTTTGCGCATATAAATGAAGAAAAAACGAAAACAAAGAAACCTCTAGTTGGTGGGATGAAAAGTGAATAGAAGTTTGCATAATTGTTGACTTGAAACTCATAACCACCATCGTACAACTTAATAACTTGCGTCAAAATCGTGGAAGGAGTAAAATAGTTTTTTTTTATTATATCGAAAGGTGCAAACTAATGACTTTTGTTAATTAAGAAGCATAAAATTGAATAATATACTGTTGATGTTATAGTATCAATAATGAATGATTTATAATATTAACAATGGATTATATCTCGGAAAGTGAAATTTGTGAAGTGGCAGGATTCGAGTTTTTTTTGGTGATTTTATTGTGCTAATTTCTCGAAATAGAAAAGTGTAATTAATATTTAAGATATGATCATATCTTTTTCTTTCCGATTGGTATATCAAGTAAGAGCAAAGATGGCTACCTAGAATTAATAAGCAACTTCTGAAATTAAGCAGCGGTAAAAAGTTGAAAATTAAAAGAAAAAGACAAGTTTACCTGCATGAAGTCTCCTGTGTTTACTATAAGAGCCCCTTGTAGAGGGGTTACATCAAACCATTGATTTTGATGACGAACTTGGAGGCCACCAACTGTATCTTGAAGTAGTAAGGTCAAAAAGGACGGGTCTCTATGCCTGCTGGTTCCAAAAGTTAACTCTGGCTGTGGACAGACTGGGTAATAATGGCAAGCCACTACTTGTGCTTCCATGCACCCTATGCTTGTAAGGTAGCCAGTTGGAAGCCCCAAAGCCTCAGTTACTAGCTCAGCTAATGACTTACCCATCTTGACTGTGTGTCTTCTGTATTCACTCAGTGCGTCCCTGCAAATTTAAAAACAAAAACATAGGAGATCATATTGATTTCCAAAGAGGGTTTTGATTACTTGTAAATAATTATTTATTAAAGAACTATTCTTAAAACTTTCAAACCGACTAGTTTCTTGGTATGATAAATTTACGACTTCTTCACACTAATATTATATGTACTTGCTACATGAATTATTCTTGTGTGTAGCCATATCAATCGTTCTTTTGTATGGTTGCTTGAAGTTCCTTTCTATTTACGATTTCAAGATAAATAAGTTACCTGCATACCGGAGGAAAAAGTTGGGAGTCGATTTCACCATCCTGAAAATCGAAGGCTATCGAATCCCTCCAATCTGCTGGTGCTTTGCTCGACAAGAGATTTCCATTAGAAACATACCTTACTTTTTTATCGGTATCTCGTGAGTACCATTCTCTCTTCAACTCCTGTGGTTGCTCATGGAATCCCCTAATTCCTGCTATCATCTCCTCCATAACACTTCCTGGAATCCCATGATTGACCACCTGAAAGATACCCCATTCTTCCAATGCTTTCAGAATCTCTGCAACTATCGTTGCTCGTCTACAACTTTCAAAGCCTTTGAAGTCTATCAGCGGAAGCTGTGCCTTGACGCCACCTTTCTCCGGTTGTGAGCTTTTTACAGTTCCATGTGGGTGAATGAAAAACCTGGGGATCTTTGTCACACCAGCGTCGACTAGCCCTTTAACTCCAGCTTTAGTGTCATCGAATGCCTTCACTTCCTTGGATTTGTCATAGTTGGAAGCATTTTCAGCAACATAATTTTTTGCCTCTTTCAGTTGAATCTCTTCCATTTTCTTAGAAGTTGACGTCATGGTAATTGGTGGCTGAGAAAAACCATTTTCTAGGACTGAGAAATTTGTATTAGTGGCCATAAATTCAAGCAGAACTGATAACAGAAAAGATGCTAGCAAAGACTATATAGGAGCTAACAGAGAATATGTTGGATATGGATGTCTTGTTTACAAAGAGTAGCAAACATAGAACAGGCAGCCACAATGAGGTATCTCATTTTGGGCATTTATTTTACAATCTTAATCTTTGACTTTTAGGACAACATTACGGATCACATGACAGCTCGAGCAAACAGTGACCATTAGCATACGTCCTTTTCCGTGATGGTTAGCGCTTATAATTCTCTAGAGGTCTATTTACTCGACCTTCTACCATTAAGTTGCAAATGAAATTTGTTTAAACATAAGAAAACAAAACGAAAGAAAATGTTCGGGATTTTGAGAAGCCACATTTAAGATTGTGAATGGGGTCTTAGCTTATGATTTTTGAAAAAAAAATGCTTCAATAATTAAGATGAGATATTGTTTTAATTGTTATCATATAATACTTTGTTAATTTGCAGAATTTGCGTTATTCAACTGGTTCTTGTACAATCCGGAGATACATTTACTGAACCCCTAAGATTTGTTTATGAATTGTTTACTTAAAGAGTCAAAATCGGAAAGAGACACATGGACCCAAAAATGAACAACGACGGATCGAGCTAGCCAGAATGAACTTGTCCAAGACTCCAAGTTGAGCGTATAATGTGAGAATTTGATCTATATAATTGGATGGGACCATTCCCACAAGTTTGTTATTATATTCTATGCATGAATCGACTAATTAAACTAAGAGTTTATTGCATTTTCATCCCGTCAAACCACCGCTCCTCTCATCAGCACCTGAAATATAAATCGATCTAAAAAGCATTTTCATAAAGAGTGGCATGTGCAAAAGTACCTCTACAACCATCTAGAACCATTCGATAAAGTATAGCACCATGTGTGCCTCGTGGCAGGTAGCTAGTTCGTGATGACTTAGAAGAAAATGGACCACCTAAGAAAGCTGCAAGTAGCTACCTTATATAGGTACGTTGTTGCAGTTACAGGAAAATAGGGCACGTTTAGGATGTTCTGCATTTTCCTACGTACTAAAAAGTTTTTGCATATAGCTGTATTAGGGAAAGGAAATAATGGAAGTAATCAGTTATTTGGAAACCCTTGAACTTTTACCCATTTCACCTAACATTATTTCTTCATTAGTTTTAGGCTTGAAATATATATCTATGACAGGCATCGAGAGTCGGTGGAAAAGAATATATCAATTAACTGCGTTTTCGTAACCAAATGTTTCCGGCAAGTTACCTCTCGAAGTTTGGAGCAATTGACTAACCTTATAAAATTTTGCAATTTGCAGAGATAATTACAATGGTGACTTGGCGAGCTTGATTGTTAATTAAGTTAATAAGTCAAGTCCATATAGATCATTACTCAAAAATGTAATTTGACTAGTTAATTTTTAACTCAGTCGTCATATCTATAGGTTAAAAAAAGACTTTATTAAAATATGGCACAAAAAGACAAAATTTTGAACTTTTTTCCCCATTGAACCGATAGCTTCAGTCGCAAGTTTTACCTTGGTAATAATGATCAAAATAATAATTTATGCTACCAAAACTATGTATTTAATTATTCATGGTTGGTGGAGTGTGAATAATCCATCAAGGATAACACACTACTAGCACATTTAGAGTATATGAAAATTTTTAGGTCACATTATTTAAAATGTAAACAGAAAGATGAAACAGTACTAGTGTCACTCTTGTATGTGATAAATTGTGTAAACAGCGCATGTCCGCATGTATGTGATCAATTGTGATAAGAATTAAGCTTTTATGTATATTAGATTTATAGTATTGAGAAGATTTTAATTACATTCAAGCTTTCAGTTATTCAATATTGAAATCAAATCTTAAATTGTATATCCTCTAATTTTTCTATATTCGACTCTTGGAAGCTAGTCCTACCCATTTCATAATTTAAAAAGGTTTAGTCCTTTTTCTACATCTCAAATATTAAAATATTTTAATTTCTTCACATTCTCACCATTGTAAAGTATTAAACTATCCACATGTAATTATTTTAGAATTTTAACTTTTTGTTCCAAAATTAATCAAAATGTGGGTGAATTGAATAATTTCTTTTGAATTGATGCGCAATGATTTTAATTGTTATATTTATTTGCAAATATTTCAAATAAATATGCTGAAATTTCATTGCACATTTTATATGGTTAAGGTCTTAGTATTTAGATTTATAATGCTTTTTCTTAAAGATTATGAATTTAACCAATCACATGCAGTGTCTGTTAGGAAATCAGGACTAGATCAAATCCTGATCGCAGCATAATAATTACAACATATTAGGTTCTCAATTATGTTGGCAATGATTATAAATTCTAATTTATAATTAGAATTAGTTTTAATTTATCTTTAATTCTTCGGTTAAAAAATTATAATCACAGATCACCCAAATATTTAGAAATGTCAAAATAGTTTTGACTAACTTTTTTGTCCATGATTTTCCTTTACAATTCAATTCTTTCATCATACAATATTCTGATTAGACATAGAGCGTGAAATTAATGTCTGTTATATTTTAAGTACAATCATAGTAGTTCTCTACAATTAGCTATTGATTTAATTAATGAAATTTATAAACTATTTACAAAGTGTCATTCCATCTTGGTCAATGATTTCTTGAATCGATACTAGTCGAGAACATCGAAACATTTTCCTTAATTACTTTAGGGTGATGAATCTTATCTTAATCACACAACACCTCCATATAGTTCATGTTATATCCAATGACTACCGATTGAACAACCTATGATTAGAATAAGTCATAAATAGTATCAAATTATAGCAATTCATATACAAGATAACTATGGAGATTTCAAGTCAAAGGATCACTTATATAATAATCACAATAAGAATTTCTCTAGACATACAAGTAATGTTCCAAATAGATTTCTCATATTGGGTCATTTCAGTGGACTTGTTCTCTAACAAGCACCTATACATTTGTTTAAGTGTCTCCATACTTTAGTCTATGAGATCAACTACTTCCTTCATAAGGAAAATTAGAACATATGCTAGTCTTTTTACATTATATTAATGTTTAATCTTAATATAACAATGACTACGAACAATTTAGGGATAATACATAAATGCAATATGAATCTCATAATTATAATCTCATTATAATTTCATTTTCAATTTATAATTATGTCATGGACTTTATCATATACATTTAAACATATACAAGATAAAGAATGCCTTTAAATAATTGTCACTAAACTACAACTAAATTGATTCGTTGTAGAGCATAAACTAACAATCTCTTACTTACACTAAGACAATTGTTTAAGTATCATATACCTACTAATAGGATAGTGGCTTAATGAGAGAATTCTACAAGATTCTCTATAGTGAGCACTTACTTAAATCTTACAACTTCCATCTTAATTATCATTATAATTAAGAAAACTTGCCTAAATACATCCTTAGATCTTTAATGAGACCTTAGCTATTTTGACATGCCTAATGACTTTAATGTTTCACAATATATTACTACCTTAACAATGCAACGAACTATATCAAGTTCACTAAAGAACTTATTGATCCTATTAGTCATTAAATGAAAATTGTATTATGGCTTAATTAGCAACTATTGCTACATTGGAACCTTTTCGATCTTAAAATGATATTGTTCTAAGTAAAATAAACCTTAATTAGAATGTACTACTAAAGTTAATATCCATATAACCTTGAACTCAAAAATCAACTCTCTCTCTCTCTCTCTCTCTCTCTCTATATATATATATATATATATATATAAAATACTTCATAAGTATTAGATATCTTAAATACTAAACATCTTTAGTACATTATCTATGTGCGTGGACTTACAATAGTTAAACAACTTCCAATCTATCTTTATAGATCTAATTCCAAGAACTAAGTTATTTCCTTTCCATATCCAACAAGAGTTGTTCTTGGACAATTATAATTTCAACAATTGAAAATTAGAACTATTGTTCTCTGCGAGTAATATGTTTTTACATACTCCATAAAAGAGGACAACTATACTCCACTAACTTTCTTGTAGTCATGATAAATTTGCAATCATCTTCAAAATAAACTCTTTAAATTCATCATCTAATTAAATCTTTCATCGTCTAGTAACCTTTCATATTGACATCAAATATATCATCAAAGGCACTAGCTCCAGTTGGATGTATTCTTATAAGATTTGAACCTTTCAAATTTCATTTTACTCCCAATAATTATCTTAAAAACTATTCTTCTATAAGCATACATTGAAACAAACAATTTTTTCAAGAGGTCTATAAGATTATAGTTAATCTTTTGGATATCTCATAAATTTTTATTATCTAATTTAGGTCTAAACTTAATGGATAATGTATGATTCAATCAAGCATCACATCCTTGAATCATTAACTTTCGCTCTTTCAAAGACTTAGTATTTCATATTTAATGTGAAATTTTGCTAATTGAATCAACTAGAGGCATTGAAGGTAAGTCATTATACTCAAAATAACTTTAGAAGAAATAATATTGCATCATACAATATCTCACGTTATAGTTTCCTCCTTACATAAATCCATACTCTTATGAATTTAGTTGTGAAGGTATTCACCAGAGAATCTCATTTCTTATTGATAACCAAAAATTTAAAACTTACCACAATAATCTCATCAAAGTGCTTTAGGATTCTCAACACTTAATTTCTACTTAAATTTAAACAATTTAAAAGTTTCAAAACTTTTAAATAAACATTTCATTTAATGCATGTGACTATATCATATAAAGTCATTATTAGTACAGTGAATTAAGTATTATCCTTTTATGAAATGTTATTCCATCCACTATATCATAAGTATAAGATTTAATAATTCAATACCATTATCATCCTTTCACCAAATTTTGATTTGGTTATTCTTAAACTTGACAAGTTTAACAAGTGTTATACAATTCATAATCAAAAGGATACACATATCCTTATATGTAACTTTATTATTCATGTTAGGGATAAGGATGCATACATTAGACCTCCCCAAACCTTACTTTTGGTGGGATTTTTACTGGATTGTTGTTGTTGTTATATTGATTTAACCAACATAACATAAAGAATAGTCTCGGTTATCCAGTTTTGTATTATTGCCATTTATGTTAAGCATAAGTCTCCTTTGATTGAACATAATCAAATTTGTAAAAATTGGATAAACTACTTATACTCAACAATATATTTCTTATCATACATTGAACATTATAATAATATTGAATTTAAATTCATTATCAAATAATCATAAGGATGAAATAGAAATATATATGATCTCTGTCATATTTGGTATAGTCAAGAAAATTCCTGCCATCATTTTTCTTCTGATCATAACTATTATCATCTATAGTAAACACCTTTAATTAATGTCTATGTTTATGTTTTTTGTAGGCTAAATTAAATGCAACAGTTCCAGAAAGCTACTATACCTTTTAGCTCTACTCTATGCTACCTCTTACATCTTACTATCATGGTGTTGACATACATTTTATATATTGTTATCAAAGTTTATGAGACAATAGTCAACAAAAAATGTCAATACATTTTATCATCTATATGATTTTGACATATCTCTAGAACTTTCTCACTGAATCCTCAACAGGGATTATAACAAAATTGCATAATAGACATACAACTTCTCTATCTAACTTTAAGAACTCTCCTCAAACATAACTCTATTTCCAATAACTTTGATTTACTAACTTAGTAACAACTATACTAACGAATGTAAATTTCACTTAAAACAAAATATAAATGTAAGAAAAACAAGTATTAATTATACGTCATGACTATCAAATGAGATTTGCACTTTAATCATATATTTGGTTACCCCCACTATTTTATTAGAAATAATAGCCCTTACTACTATTTGGAAAGATAACTCTAATCTTTCTAGTTGTCTAAGATCCTATTAAAATATAATTATTCGTCTTGAGCTTATTCAACAAACCAACTAAACTTAAATTAGGTAGATAATAACTTTATCAATCGCAACTTATGTGACTCCTAGACCTTTTAGGTTATAACTATCGCCAAAACATATCTTTTATGTTATTCCTAACTCTGCCTCTAAATTCATGTGATCATGAGTTTATTCATCCAAATCACACAAATTTAGTTAAGCACAACTCATTGTTATAAGACTAAACATATTCGGTTTAAAGGGCCTTGAGTTTGCTCAACAAGCCTAAGAATAAATAAAACTCTAGTTTATTTTTATAACAATGGAAGACAACAATTGCATTCTCAACTTGTAAATTTAATTAGGAAATTCATTTGTATTATTTATGTAGAGATTGATTTCTTAACTAATTAGAAAATTTTTCTTTAATAAGTTAGAAAACTATTTTCAAAATATTAAAGAAATCACATTTTTCTTAATTAATAAATGAAAACACTATTCAAATTTTAACTAAAAACTATCTTTTCCAATAAATCAAGAAACTCATTATTTATAAAGAAAGAAACAATTTCTAAATAAATAGAATCACAGTTCTCTAAATAAAATCATAAATTTAATTTATCTTAATAAAATTGAAATAAACAAATTTAATTGAGAAACAATTATCTTAATTACTTAAGAGAACAATTTTCTTAATTTTAAATATTCTACTTAATTAATTTCAATCTAATTAAAACTTATTTATTCTAATTTTAGAAACTACTTTTGTAAAATTAATTAAGAATCAATAAATTATTAATCTTAATCATATTTAGAAAAATAATTAATTTAATTTTGGAATTGATTTTTAGATTTTTGAAACAATTTTAAAGTTATGTTTGAAAAAAAATGTATTAAGATACATTAATCCTAAACTCAAACAAGCCTTAAACTAGGTTTGAAATTCCAGTACCCAAACATGTTTCGTTCTAGCCTTAGGATATACTATCCTAGTTTCAAAACAAAGCTTGTTCAAGGCCTAGGATATCCTTATCCTTGTTGCCAAACAACTTTTATTCTAACGATAGAATAGATTGTCAATGTAACCAAACAAGCCTCTTCATCTTCATGTTGGGAAACCTTAAAAAAAAAAAAAGATGAAACCCTAGTTATCACTAAAGAAGCTGTTGTCAACCATCTTTAGCTGCCAGCTCCTACTACCGCTAACCAGCTTCAGTCGCAAGCTTCGATAGTTGCCAACCACTTGAACCCATCGGCAGTTCTAGTGAGGAGACGATTTTCCTTGCTAACATCATCGCCAACCTTTTATTATAGACGCAAATGACGAAGAAGAAGAAGAAGAAGGCAGAAGTGATGCGGGTAGCCGCTAAGTGATTCGAAACGCTGCATTTAAAATAATGTCCACCGTTGTTAGCATACGACTGTAACTACAATATCGTATAACCGTTGTATTTAAGCTGTACTGTAATGCGTAAACTAAAAAGCAATAAAAGAATGAAATTTTGTTCCCTTCTCTCTCTGTCCCATGTGTGATTCTCTCTCTCTCTTATGATTCTGTGTATCCTCTACTCTCTCTTCCAAATTCTCGTGTATCCGTCCTCCCCCACATGATTCGTGAATTCTTCTTTCATTGATTAATTTATACAACAATTGGTATCAAAACATTCGAACCTGGGAGACGACGATGGCTGAAGGTACGAGAAGTGCAAAACTACATAAAATGGAAGATAATTTGAAGGGATTGGTGGAGCGATTGCTTTCGAAAGTGAATAGTAGAACTGAAAGGGTAGAGAAGTAGGTGTCGGAGTTGAGAGATATGATGATACAAGCGTTACAGAAAATAGGAGGAGATGCTGGACCAACAGAACCATAGTCGCAAAGTAGTTTGGAGAGACTAACGGAAGAAGAAAGAGCAACGCCAGTGAGAATGAATCGAATAGAATTCCCACTGTTCGATAGTAGCAACATCAAGCTGTGTCTCTACCGTTGTGAGCAATATTTTTCTCTGGACCAAACACCAGAAGGTAGTAAAGTGAATGTGGCGATATTATATATGGATGAGAGGGCACAAGAATGGTATAGACTGTATGTTAGAAATCGTAATCAGCTTGAAGTAATAAAGCAGGAGGTATCTGTCTTAGATTATTGCGCATTTTTTTATCATCATTCCAATCGATTGTCATTATCAGAAGATTATTTAGTAGGGTTCTACATTAAGGGACTTCAGTCGAAAATAGGGGTGACAGTAAAACTGCACGAACCCAAATCTCTGCACCAGGCTTATACTTTGGCTTGGAAGCAAAAAGGAACACTGATGTTAGTAGGGCATTCTTTTCTTAATCGGAGTAACACTACGAGGCACACGAGTAACTGTGGGCATTCCAACGTTCCCATTGCAAGAACCATGAATTATAGTGGACATTCTAATGTTCACTCAAAAGGGCCACCGACCACCAACACATCGAGGAGCTCAAGTTCGGATGGACTGTTGCCGACACCACCCATAATGAATCAGTCATTGTCGTAGGTGCAACCATTTAAACCACGACATATTAGCAGTAAGGATTTTGATAAGAAGAGAGCAAAAGGATTATGCTTTTGGTGTGATGAGAAATATACCACAGATCACCAACGCAGAAAACGGACAACTACAATTCTATGTGATTTCAGGGGAAGATAGCGATGTTAACAATCTATCGAAAATTCAAGAGGAAGTACCAGAAGAAAATATCGAAGAAAATGATGTACTATTAGTATCGATGCAGGCTATACTGGGATGCTCAAGAAACAGGGAGTATAAGCAAATGAGGGTGGTCGGTATACATCAGCGAAGGCAAATCCACATTTTGATTGATAATGATAGCACACATTTAAAAGAGGAGGGTGTGATGTATAGGATATTGAGCCGATCTCCATAAGCATAGGTGGGGGATTATAACTAAAATGCTATCAACGTTGCCAGAGGCGGACTATGCAGGGGGCACAGTTCACCATGGATGCTTTAGTGTTGTCACTTGGAGGCTGTGACGTAGTTTTAGGGGTGCAGTGGTTGGTCGGCCTCAACGACGTATTATGTAACTTTAGAGAAAGGACAATGACGTTTCAGTGGGAAGGCAGAGTGATCACTATTTATGGAAGCCCGGATGAAAAATCGCAGATCATTTATAGTAAGGAATTCGGGAAATTGTAGAGTGGATCATCCGATAAACAATTGTTCATGCTGAGATTAACAACACTTATTGAGCTCCAACTGCAACAGAAGAACCTGGAGGAACACTGGAGTGTGGTTGATGAAATTAATGTCGCCTTGTCAGAATATGCAGAGATATACCAGGAACTGATGTAACTACCACCAAACCGCAACCATAATCATCAGATCATTTTGAAGGAAGGAGTGAAAGTCATTAACGTACATCCCTATCGGTATTAAAAGGCACAAAAAGATGCGATCGAACAAACAGTGAGTGATCTCATGAAACAGGGGTTTATTCGAAATAGTTATGGCCCTTATGCATCTCCGGTGGTGTTAGTGAAGAAGAAAGACTATACCTGGCGGATGTGCGTGGATTACCGGGAGCTTAACAAAAATACAATTAAGGACAAATTCTTGATACCGTTAATTGAAGAATTACTGGACGAATTGTATGGAGCGAGCTGGTTCACCAAGTTGGATCTACGTTTTGGGTATCACCAAATATGGATGCATCCAAAGGATATTCCAAAAATAGCATTTCAGACGTACGAAGGCCATTACGAATTCATGGTCATGCCTTTCGGACTGACGAACGGTCCCTCAACATTCCAACAATTGATGAATGGAATATTTAAGCCATTTCTACGTCAGTTCATATATATTAATTTACAATCCCTCTCTGCAATTACATGTTGAACACATTTCGGTTGTTATGCGGACGTTGAAGGATAATCAGTTGTTTCTGAAGGGGAACAAATGCATATTTGGGGCACGTCGAGTTAAATATTTGGGGTATATGATATCAGAGGAAGGAGTTGCTACAGATAGTTGGAAGGTATAGACGATAATGGATTGGCTAGAACCTAAGGGCATTACGGAACTTAGAGGGTTCCTTGGAATTACCGAGTACTACCGACGATTCATAAAAGGATATAGGATTATTGCTAAGCCATTAATGGAATTGTTGAAGAAGGAAAGAATGGTTAATTGGGTTTGGGGATTAGAAGAGAGAAATGCCTTTGAAACCTTGAAAATGGCAATCACTTCAGCTTCGGTGTTAACCTTACCAGATTTCTCTAAATTTTTTGTGGTGGAAGCAGATGCCAGTGGACAGGGGATCGGGGCGGTTTTGCAACAAGAAAGGCATCCAATTGCTTTTCTAAGTAAATCATTGGCCAAACGACACTATGGGCTATTAACTTATGAGAAGGAATTCTTAGCCATCATCAAAGCCATCCAGTATTGGCACCATTATCTGAGTTATAAAAGATTCATTGTTAAGACAAAGACCACCGCAGTTTTAAGTACTTGTTGGAACAACGATTATCAACCCCATTTCAGCAATCGTCGCTTCCAAAACTCTGGGGGTATGACTTCAAAGTGTAGTATAAAAGTGGGAAGGAGAATATCACCGCTGACGCTTTATCCCAGACGAGTACGATAATGTTAATGTTACAGTGACACAAATTCAAGGGGAGTTACTCAATGCAATTAACAAGAGTTGGGAAGATGATCCATTAATCAGCGAAATTACGAAGAAATTAGAAGCGGGACAATTAAAAACAGGGGTATATGAGTGGAAGGAGGGCTTGTTACAATGGAAGGGACGACTGGTAGTTGGAGCCAATCCCACATTGCGACAACAAATTCTGGCTATCAGCCATGACGATACTATGGGAGGACATGCAGGAGTATTGGCGACAAGGAAGAAGGTACAGAATATGTTCTTCTGGAAAGGGTTAGCTCAAGACGTGAGAAACTATGTGGGAACATGCATGGTTTGTCAGAGAAACAAACATGATAACACAACTTACCCAGGATTATTACAGCCGATTAGAATACCAGAAGGGAGTTGGAGAGAAATTAGTGTTGATTTCATTGAAGGTCTTCCACGATTGAAAGGGAAGACAGTCATCTTAGTGGTTGTGGATAGGTCTACCAAATATTCTCATTTCATTCCGGCTAAACATCCATATACGGCTGGTGAAATTGCGAAACTGTTTCTCAACAATGTATTTTAAGTTGCATGGGATGCCGGAAGCTACCATTAGCGATCAGTACCCGGTATTTTTTAGTAAATTCTGGCAAAAGCTACTCCAATTGTAGGGTGTTCGTCTGAAATATTCCACCACGTATCACTCGCAGATGGACGGCCTTACAGAAGCGGTAAACAAAATTTTAGAAACTTATCTTTGATGTTTCTGTGGGGAAGAGCCTCAACGATGGAGTGAATGGTTGGCATTGGCAGAATGGTGGTATAATACGACGTATCGTTCCTCCATAAACTCCACCCCTTTGAAGTTCTTTATGGGTATCCAACACCCGTTTATACACCGTATATTGCAGGGGATTCTAAAGTGGCATAGGTTGATCAAATTTTATTCAATAGGGAAGGAATGATGAAGGTGATGCAGTTCCATCTACAACCGGCTCAGAACAGAATGAAGCAACAGGTAGATTCAAGACGGGTGGGAAAGGGAGTTTCAAGTGGGGGACAATGTATGGGTGAAACTACAACCGTATCGATAACATTCATTACAACAAAGCAACAATCAGAAATTAGCTCCGCTTTACTATGGTCCATATCGGATAACACAGCAAATTGGTACTGTGGCATACAAACTAGAGTTACCAGCGGAATCATTGATCCATTCGGTGTTTCATATATCACAATTGAAGAAGGCCATCGGGAAGCCATTGGGAAGCATGATCATATGCCTTCGATGCTACCTAAATTCATTGGTTCTAGTGAGCGAGTACCAGTGGCGATACTAGGATGATGTATGACCAAGAGGAACAACCGTGTGACAACTCAGTGGCTCATCCAATAGTCAAACAGTGACAAGACCAATGCAACATGGGAATTTCTTTTCGACCTTTAAACACATTTTCCAGAAGTGAATATGATGGACAAGGATATTAAGGGGAAGGGAATTGTTACAGACACAAATGAAGAAGAAGAAGAAGGCGGAAGTGATGCGGGTAGCCGTTAAGTGATTTGAAACGCTGCATTCAAAATAATGTCCACCGTTGTTAGCATACGGCTGTAACTACGATATCGTATACCAGTTGTATTTAAGTTATACTGTAATGCGTAAACAGACAAGCAATAACAGAATGAAATTTTGTTCCCTTCTCTCTCTCATGTGTGATTTTCTTTCTCTCTTGTGATTCTGTGTATCCTCTACTCTCTCTTCTAAATTCTAGTGTATCCGTCCTTCCCCACGTGATTCGCGAATTCTTGTCTCATTGATTAATTCATACAACACCTTTACCTGCTCTGGCATCTTCCATCGCCTGCTGCAGCCATCGAGATCTGTCCAACAGCTACCGTTTCCATTACCGCTGAACTTTGATAGCTTTAGCACATTTCTAGGAACCATAACTTTAACACACAATCCACAAACAATACCCAATAGCCCCAAAATGCAAATTTCTGCAGCTTATTCTGACATTCAAAACCCACAACAAAGATTCCCATTCATATCAAAATTTCCATACGCTCTTGTAACATCTTGTCGAGAGAATCAAAATATTTTTTGTTATTAATTCCTATGGGGTTCAATGTGTACCACCCTCTTCGTTATTTCATGTTGAACATGAATGATCAAGGTTTATTAAACTTTAAACGTAACAAAACTGGTTCAATTTGGTAGATCCAAGCTTCTCACCTTCTCAAAGAACACACACAGCTAATGCACTCTATTACAAGATATTAAACGACTCGTGAAACCCAACAACACCACAAAACTAAACCACAACTATTTGACTATTTTTCTACTAGAACTATTATGGGATTATAATATATGCTGACATTTTTATATATTGGTAATTGGAGTTTATCTAACAATTCCAATTCTAGTAATTGAAGTAATTTTGGGTTTCATTGTTATTAAATATGAACTTTTCAGATTTTTAAGGTTTTGGATTTCTAATCTCAAGTTTTTCAATTTTAAATTGAAGAAGGGTTTTAGAAAATTCAATTCGAACTTTTCATATTGTTTAATCATGAAACGATGAGATTTCAATTCCAAAAATAACCAATAGCAATCAAAAATATTTTAATCAAATTACAAAATTAAAGATGGCCCTGATACTAATGTTGAGAAATCAGGACCAGATCAAATCTCAACTATAGCATAATAATTATGAAACTTTTTTATATTTTATTTCTCCAAAATTAGGATCACTTTAATTTCATAAAATGATTAACACATTAATCATAATAAAGCATAAATCTTAATTTGTACCTGAAGTTTGATCCTTTTCTTATCATATTCCTTAAATCATTTTCAAAACTGACTCATCTCAACCACCATAGCTGCACAAGTGCCCACTCTCAATCCATAAAACAAGTTAAGAGAATTATGTAGCTCTTATAGAGAGGATTAAGCAAGAAATACTAGCTCTAATAGAACTTAAGCCTATTTATAATAAAATTTAGATATTTTAGTAATTTAATTAAAATTAAATTATAGTTTCAATTAAACTTTAATTATAATTACAAATAATTATAATTAAATATCAATTATGCTCAAATAAGATTTAATACCTCATATTGATCTTTATTTATTAATATCTCATATTTAATCATAAAGTTTCTCAAACTTTACACTCAAGTCCAACTTGATTAAAATATCTTTGGTTTCTTCAACCCATTCTTTATACGAGACCTAATAGTTTCCCAAAATATGTTGGAAATGATTATAAATTATAAGTCTAATTCATAATTACAATTACATAAACTAAATCTCCTTTTAATTTATTTTTAATTCTTCAACTAAACAATTTATAATCATATATCAAGATGATCTAGCAATACATCATAACCACCCAAATATTTAGGAATGTTATAATGTTTTTTACTAACCTTTCTATGCATGATTTTTTCGTATAATTCAATCCTTTCCTGATACAATGTTCTGATTAGACATAGATTACGAAATTAATGTCTACTCTATTTTGAGTCCAATCATATTAGTTCTCTCACATTAGCTATTACTTCAATTAATGACATTTATAAAGTATTTCCAAAATGTCATGCTACTTTGGCCAAGGATTTACCGAATTAATACAAATCGAGAATAAGTTCTCCTTAATTACTTTAGGGTGATGAATCCTATCATGATAACATAATGAAAATTTTCATAGCCATACAATTAATATTCCAAATGGATTTCTCATATTAGGTCATTACAGTGAACCTATTCTCTAACAATTACCCATACGTTAATTTAAGTATCTCCATACTTCAATCTGTGAGATCGATTACTTCTTTTATAAGGAAAAATATAAAATGTGTTAGTCTTTTCACGTTCTATCAATGTCCAGTCTTAATAGAACAATGATAAAAAAACAATTTACGAAAATACATGAATGTAATATGAATCTCATAATTATAATCTCATTATGATTTCATTTGCAATGTATAATTATCTCTTTGACTTTGTCATATAAATCTAAACATGTACAAGATAAAGAATATCTTTAAATAATTGTCACTAAACTACAACCAAATCGATTGGTTGTTTGACATAAAGTAACAATGTCCTATTAGTTTTTCTTTCAGTGGGAAAATTGCTAAGTTGATTTGGATTAATATATGTTTTATTATTCAAATTAATATTGAAAAATCTTAAATATTTATGATATTTTAAGAGAAATTACATGAAAATTCAGGAAAAAATATATACATTGTATGCTTTTTCATAAGTTAATGTTTTTCATATCCATTAAAGGGGTAGGAGATTCTCTCAATAAGATTGAACTCTTTTTCTGTTTGAAATTCAAGTCACAATTTGCAATATAAGGTAATTATAATCTCTTGGTATTTAGGTTGATTAAGATTTATACTATATTTATCACATTGAAGAGATTGCTTCGATGAGGAAATTAAATTTACACTAAATGTGATGATGTAGAGAAGCGACTAACATTAGAAATATGACATTAGTTAAATAGGTCTAAGTTACAATAACAAAAAATGACATGATTATTTCTATGATATTTATTACTTACAATATGAACCTTTAAGGCTGTTGATCCTCCGTACTCTTCTTCAAGTGTTTTTCCTTTTTTTCTTCTTGATGATAGATATCGAAAAGTTGATCACAAGTGTTAACATCCTTTAAGGAAGTGTTGATTCTCCCCTTCTTGGGTGTAACCGGTAGCTTATTCTCATGAGCTCTTTCAAGGTTGCCTAACGTTTACCTGTGCCTAATTCCTTACTTTCACTCAGGTTTTTAAAAGTTTCATTCTTTAATAGTTTGGTTTGGGTTTTTGCATGATGATGATATTGTAGGCTTGAGTATATTTTTTCTGTGTGTTTTTGCTTGTGAGGTTTTATTCTTTAATAGTTTGGTTTGGGTTTTTGCATGATGATGATATTGTAGGCTTGAGTATATTTTTTCTGTGTGTCTTTTCTTGTGAGGTTTTTATGTGCTTTTTCTTTTGAGATTTTTTTGTGTTTGCTCCAGATATATATTGCATTTTTGTTTTAA
>JAOSBN010000004.1:15962792-15978331 GCA_027563595.1 Erythroxylum suave | reverse complement strand
CCTTATCGTAGGATATGTATCGGAATGACCTGCGGGCGTCCCGGTGTGTACCCTGCGGTAAGGGGGTGCTACATTAAGGGTATAAAAGGGAAGAAAATGTGGTGTCTTTCATTTAAAGAAGCAAAAGAAGAACATGATTAGAAGGGAGGAGAGGGAGAGAGTGTCGCATAAGGAGAATAGAGGGGGAAGAAAGAAGAGCAACCTAGGTTTCAATTTTCTTAGCCATCAAGAGTGATTTTTGAAGTTGTTCAAGATGGAAAAAGGAAGAGGAAGGTTAAAGCTTCCATTAGAGCCAAGAAAATCATTGTTGGGTAAAGATTCAAGGTAAGTTGATTTTTAATCTTTTGGAGTTTTGAAAGGTTTTTGGTTCAAAGAGCTTGGGAAAAGTATGGGTTTAAGTATTGTAGGATCAATTTCATGCTTTTCGTTCTTGGGGTTTTCCAATTTGAATGTCTATTGATTTGGGGTTTTGTAAATGTTGAAAAAATCAAGACAGACAAGAAGAGCAAGAGGAGAGGCACATTTGACCAAATTTTCAAGTAAGGAAACTAAGGTGGGTGACATTTTTATAATTGAGTTAATAAGCTATTAAAGTTTCT
The DNA here is from genome assembly GCA_027563595.1 of Erythroxylum suave. Lineage (NCBI taxonomy): Eukaryota > Viridiplantae > Streptophyta > Magnoliopsida > Malpighiales > Erythroxylaceae > Erythroxylum > Erythroxylum suave. The sequence continues at coordinate 15,977,732 of JAOSBN010000004.1, read as the reverse complement.
TTCAAATAAATGAAATTAAATAATTTCCAACCACCTTGAAAATGTGCATTTATTGTTCTTTAAGATGGTTTGAGAATGTGCCATATGTTTCTGCATATGAATCTTATGAATGAGTTTTGAGTGATATAGGAATGATTTCAAATTGTTCCATAATTGTTGTATTTGTGGCTTTTAGATGATTTGAGAAATGGTTATATGGTTAGTATGGGATTCTGGTTGATGAATTGTGAAATGATGATAGAAATGCATATGGAATATGTCATGTTCATGAAATCGAGTTTCAAAAAATGCATCATATGGGTAAAATATTTCAAGTTCATGAATTACATGTTATATGAGTTTGTGGTGGTTTGTTCTGTCTATCAAATGCACTTGATTAAAAAGGCCTCTCCTACCTGCCCGCTAGTGGTATGAAGTTTCCTCGTGGATTCTTGTAAGTTCACGGCTACGCAAAACCATTTTGTAGGATTGCGATAGTACGTTCTTCTGTTCACAACTACACAAGACCCGTATGGGAAATGTGTAGCACGTTTCATTACGAATTCACCCAAACCAAAATGATGTGCTTATGTGTTTACATATGTTGACAAGTTTGATGAATGCTTAACTTATATGAGTTGTGAATTGGTTTGACAAGTTGAGAATTTGAAAATTATATGCTTTATGGATTTTCATGAGAATTGCTATGATTATTAGGTTTTCAGTGGTTTTTGCTTGTTACCAATTATAAGACTGTTACCTACGAGCTTTAAGCTCACTCTCTTCCTTCCCATCTTCAGACGATGAACAAGATATCGAGTGATCGAGTGAAAGAGAATCGAAGCATCACTTCAAAAATTTGCATCTTTTTTGTTGTAAGCTAGATTTGTAACCACAAGGCTTCAATTCTATTTTTTGAGCAAATTACTATTCATGAATCTTTTTCTATTTTGGGACATTTTGAGATATTGATGTATTATGGCTGAAAATGCCCGCTAAATCTTTGTAAAAACTCTTATATTTTGATGTTAATGAAATATATATATACATTATGTTTTGTTCATGATTTCCAAAGTCTTTATATTACATTTTCAAGTTTCATAGGAGTAAAAATTGTGTACTAGATTCAGGGAGAAAACTGTACTAATCTAGGTTGAACTAGATAAAGTTGTCTTATTGAAAGTTATAGCTTATCCTCTTAGCTTTCCAACGGTTTAGACTATGAGAATTTTGGACTTTGGAGCCGAAAGTTATAGTCCATATAAAGGAAGATGTTCATGAGTGAAGTTGTATCTTTTATGTTTTTGCTTCTTCTGGGATGACATCATCTTCATCCATGTTTTGCTTCTTTTGTGATGACGTCATCCTCTTCTATGATTTGCTTCTTCTACTTTTTCGCCTAGCATATCTTTTGTTCCATTTTTTACCCTTCAGACGATAAAACCTGTCTTTGTGATCTTCACAAAAGTTGTAGATCTCGAAGTCCTCTTTTGAGCCATCTAAAGAACACCTTAATCAAATTTTTGTAGAGAAAGTTATGGCTATTTCCCTGAAAAAGGTTCAATATGATTGAGGACAGAACCAAATTGAATGGTCATGGTGTCATTAGGGACTTAAGCCAAAAAGAGGGGGAGCAAAATGTTCTAAAGAGGTCAAATTGAAATTCCACTTTTAGTTTTCCCACAAATATGTCCTCAAATTGGTAAAGTGAGTTCTTTTTGAGAATTGGCTAGTGTGGGCACGCCACCTTTGTGGGATGCATGTCCAGATGTCACTTAGGATGTCAGGTACGTGACTTGCAAGGGCAAGGCCCCAAAAAAAAGACATATGCAAAGATTAGGACTAGTAAGGGAAGCTTAATCTCAATACTGCCTAGCAAGTAGATAAGGACTCAACCAACGAAGAGTCCATAGAAGAGGAAGAGGAAGAGGAAGAACAAGGCTTGAAGAAAGTTCTTGATGCAATCTCCAACACCAATAAGACACTTGCGGAGAGCATCAGAATGATGAAGGAGATGGCCCAGACACAAAGATGCTGAGTTGGCATATTCGTTGGATCCATCGGTATTTTGAGTCTCAGGGTATTCAATTACTGCCTCCGATACCATGACCACCCCCATCTCCATGAGATCTTGTCTAACCCATTTTATTTTCTCAAATTAATCTTCATTTCTAATTTTTATGTTTCTTTCTATTTTATTTCCTACTTACTTTAATTTATGTCTTTTCTTGTCTATCATGTGTTTGTTTTTCCCTCTCATATTAAGGACAATGTGTTGTTCAAGTGTCGAGAAGGGTTAAGTGTTTTGCTTTTGTATATGATTTTACATATCGTACGATAGTTGCTGGGTGGCATTTTGTTAATTTTTTTAATATGTCAATGGCTTATGTGGATTGAAATTTATTATATTTCGGACATAGTCTATTAGTTTGTGAATAATCATTGGCTCACAAAATTAGTGAATTGGGGTTTTGGATGAATATACAACCTAATTAGGATTTAGTGTAAGTTTAGAACCCTCTAAATTATCACATTCATTGATAATTTAAGGCCTTTCAACTTACGTAGCTTTACTAGTATTTTTCATGGAAACAAGTAGCTAAAACAACAAAGTAAGTAATAATAATAAATTATTAATAACTATTATGCTGATCTTCAGGTTATGCATAGAGCTAGTAACCAGTTGAAAACATGATATAGTCGAGTAACCAGATCGACATGCATCACAAATGTGTACCTCAGCGTCAAAATGCTATAATGACGTTTCAACTAAGCTGTTTAATAAAAATGGCTGAGTCATGTAATCAGATCAACTTTCATCACCAATGTTTACCTTAGAGTAAGAGAACACGTCCTTGTTTAAAAATAAAAAATAAAAAAATGTGTTTGTTCTTAATAAAAGCATGCCAAACTTATAATAACTTGACTTTTCATGAAAATGTACTTAGGAATTGTTAGGACCAAAGAATCATTCATGTGTGTGTGCAATTGAGAAAGGTAAATAAAATAACACTTGAATCTCGATTAATTTGTATATTTAGTTTAAAGCCCCTAGAAATCGATTTTACATGATCATAATTTGATATACCTTGAATGATTATGTTGAAGATTAAATTTATTTCATCATAAGTTGAATCCATTGCCTTATTGTTGCATTATGTGTTGTGCATTTGTTATGTGTTGGTTATTTTGATTGTTTGACGACAAGTAAATGTTTAAGTGTGGGAATCTTGATAGGTGTGAGTTTCATCATGTTTTTGGGTTTAAATTATTATGTACTAAGTGTTAAATTGAGTGTTTAGTGTGTATTTAGATTAAAATTGTGTTAATTTATTTGTTTAGGTGTTTTTATAGGTTAGCATAAGTCTTTGATTAGGTACCACGATCGTGATAAAGAGGTTAGATGTCGGCCATGATCATGGCCTACTTTGGGCAGACATGAAAATAAGAGAAAAAATCAAGTTTCGAGGGATTTTTTAGACTGTTTCGACCTTCAAAAACCCTAAGGCTAACAAGATATTTCAAGAACATGAAGAACACAAGAGAGAAGCCTTTTGCATCAGCCACAATTATGAACCCCAAAGAGAGCTTATCGAGAGATTGAGAAATGATCGAAGGTAGAGAGACAAGGAGAAGAAGCCTATGCGAAGTACTTCCTAAAACAAGAGGTTTCCTATCATTACTGTCTCCGTCATTTCATTTCAATCATATTTTCTAATTTATTTCAATTTTATTGATGTATAAAATTGAGATAATTGTTGAGAATAGGTGTTTTTGAATGTTGATTTATGTCTAAACTCACCTTAAGGGTTTTATCTTTGATATTAATGAAATTTGATTTATTATGTTTTTATTGAGTTGTCTGTGATTCAAATTTTGTTCTTAATAATTCGGTAACAAACTAAGAGGATAAACCAAGTGAAACTGATCAAATTGGATTAACCATAGTTAGGTAGTTTGATAGATTAAGAATTGAATCAAACTAGTAAAATTGTGTAACAAGAGATCGTGCATAGGTTTTTAATAGGTTATTGGACAATTTTAGAACTAATCTAGGTTTTTGGTAAATTGTGAATTGAGAGATTGCAATTTTATAATCTAATTAGGGATTATTAATTAGGTTTAAAGATTATAACTCGAGAGAGAGTAATCTACCCTAAGATAATCTAGACCCGATAATTCAATAATTTCATAATCAATTCGTTTTTCATTAAGGTCGGATTAAAACCTCCTTTCTCTCAATTGGTAGTTTCTAGGTTGATTCTTAAATGGGTTATGCAAATTGCTATCTTGTTTATAATTTTGAAATTTCATTTTTAAGATTACCTTATTGACTAATTTTCTATCTTAGTTTATTTATTTTGAATTATTACGATTTAGTTCACCCTTAGATTTTAGGATTAGATTAGTCCTCCTCGTGGCATCAACACCTTAGGTACTACACGAACAACCCATACGGCTGTGGTATTATCAAGGTCAAAAATATCAAAACTTATCATATGTAAACCTACAATCCCCCTTTGGAGGTCTAGGAATGACTTCAAATTGAACTAAAAATGGTTAAGGGAGCAAAATGAAGATTCGTTATACTTTCATACCTGATCATCCTTTTTTTTGTTATGGTATCTCAGTTATTAAGTGGTTAAATGCCCAATTTTATTTGATTATGTTAATTTATTATTCTTCACTTTCATTCAAATCATATTTTTAAACCTTGGACAAAGTTTATTATTCGTGTACTTGTAGAATATTAAGGGAAAACTTGCTTAACAAGTTTCTGGTGTCGTTGTTAGTGAAATAGTTTTTGACTAATTGAATTCTTTAGTTCAAAGGAATTTTCACCATTTCTTATGATTATTGTACCCAATCATAAGAAATTTAATTTAAAAAGGAAAAAAGTAAGTTTTTGGATGCAAAAGTAGAAGACACATCAATTTGAGATCATAAGGCAAGGGTGATGAATCCAAAAAGTTAAATACTAAGAAGTGATGGAAAGAACAATGATGGAGGAAATTTATCACAGACAGCAAAGGACCCTTTTAAAATTCTTGATCATCAAGGAATTAGACGATCAGTAGTGCAACCAACATAGAACTTATTAGAAGATATGGAAAACAATAGTTGCCCTTTGACATCGAATCAAAGTAGGCAAAAGTCAACCTTCCCAAATCCAAAAGGAATGATTGTAGTAGATTTAATGACATCATTGCATGCTAAAATTGACAACCTCACCAAGTAATTAAATGACCTAATAGGCACTTCTTTCCCTCCATTCCAAGAAATTCAATATAGATGTGAGCTATGCTGGCATGAGAGCCATATCACAATAGGTTGCTTCTTAATGGAAAATAACAACATGTAGCAATTCAAATACACAGGTACACAAGCTGGTCAAGGAAGTGACGATCCTTATTGGAACAAATATAGTAGTAGATGGCAGAACCACCTAGATTCTTTTGATTTAACAATGCAAGAATTCAAATTGTAGTTCAAGATCCCCTTAGATTTCAAAAAGATCATCCCATTTTTCAGGATTCAAAATTGAACAAGATAATAAGCATAGAGTAGGCCTTGAAGAGGATGGAATGGTGATTTGATCAAGTAGCAGAAAATCATGCTTCTTTTAATCACAACTGAGAGGTTCAATTGGGCCAGCTACCTAATGCATTATGTAAAAGAAGTGTGGGTAGCCTTATGAGCAATATGGAAGCAAATCCAAGACAACAATTTAAGGCTATCACACTTAAGAGTGGGAAAGAGTTACGAAAAGACAAGCTGAGACCCACCTTGTAGAAGACCAAGATAAAAAGAAAAAGGATGAAGAAAACAATGAAGACCCTCCTTAACCACCTCCTCCACCTTACTCACCAAAAATACTAGTCCCATAAAGACTTCAGAAGAACTAATTGAATGTACCATTGATGTAGTGCATCGTAACACTACTCAAAATAACTAATCCTACAACTATAGTAGTGGCAAGTCTAGGTTAATCCCACAAAGATTAAATCTAACTATTTTCCTAAATGATCCATATAAGTAAAACTAGGGGGTTTTGGTTTGATGTAAATTATAATTCAAAGTACAATTAAATATATTAAAACAACTCAAATTAAACAAAAATAAAGTGATAAAATGGATGAATGCGTTGAAATTCGATTCTTTGATTTAATCTCAGCCTAAGCACAATTTTGCATATGTCATTGAATTATCATCTTCACACCTTTATTTAGATTATTGATCATAAATAAAAAATAAGCTCTATTAATTCCAATTTTTCCTTAGGTCGTAGTTAATTAAGAAGAGCTCACTGATTCACCCTAACTATCAGGAAACCTAGAATAAGCTCTCTAAGTTGATCCGGACGGCCACATTACATGTGAGAAAAATGGACCAATTTTATCAATAATCACACAAGCTTGAATTATTTAACTTACATTACATTATCCCTAAAGATTTAATATTGTTAGTTCTCACATACGACTTCAAACATGACTATTACATATCGTAGTCAAATTCTAGCAATGAATTTCATGCAAAATGATTCAATAGAGCATCAAAAGCATTCTTACATAATACTCAATCATTAATCTCAACATAATGTAAATAGTCTAAAAAGGATGGAAAGAAAACCATACACAATGACTTATGCTTGATGTTCTCTTCGACATCGATTGTACCTACGAACTAGTGTTGGGTAGGTTAGCTCTCTATCTTTTCCATCAAGCTCCAAAAATTAGCGAAGAATTTCTCCATTGTTGTTGACAGTTGACCTAAAATGAAGGAGAATACTAGTTTTCTAGTTCAGCATAAAAACTCCATTTTAATCTCCAAGAATGAATGAGAATTAGCTACTGTCCACTCTCCTTCTTGAAGACCAAAGAAAAATAATGAAGATGGATAAGTTGTTGTACACTATCCTTTGCTCCAACTGTCCACACTTTCTTGCTTCAATCATCCCCCAAGATGATTTATATCATAAAAGCTAACTTAAAATCAATGGGATAGGTGGCTTAACCAAAAAGAACAATGATCAAGCTGCTCCACTGTCTCTCTATTCTTTACCTTGTTCTAACAATCCAACTCTTTTTTATTCTCCCTCCTCTAGCATCCAACACACTCTGCCCTCTTATGTATCTTTAAAAGTTAGGTTTTAAGGAAAATGGGATAGGAGTCTTTAAAAACATAAGAGTGGAGTCGTTGTCCTCTCTCACAATATTTCCATTCTTTTCCCACAAAATTTGTCGTCACACGCCACTTTTTATTCCTTTCCAAGCTAGGTTAAGCTAGCTTAAATGGACATGGATAGCTCTTAAGAAATGTGATAGCATGACGTGTCTTTTAGTAGGTTAAAATAATCCTTATAATTTATGATATAACCTTAGTCTCATAATTGTAACTTTTTAATTGTTACAACCATAGTCTCCATTTTTATGCTCTATTTTGTCTTTTTTCTTTAAATACTTTTATTTTTCTTGCTCCATGAAGATGACAGAGTATGAACATTGAGAAGATGGCTTAATAAGTATACTTTTGAGTCACTTTAACTCCTTCACTTCTGAAATGTACCTTAAATAAAAATGAGCTAAAGTGAGTAGCCAAAGCATTATAAGGCATTAATCACTAAGAGTACTGGAATAAATGTATCAACAATTAAGCATATATTAACCATTCAAAAAGTTCATGGAAAAGCCAAAGAAATGGAAAATTTACTTATCTTTTATAGGATTGTTGAAATGCTAGCCTAGATATGAGAAATTCCTTAAATACATATTATCTGACAAGCAGGCTTGGGAAGATGACCAAATGGTAGCCATGGTGGGAACCTCTAGCTCCATGATTACTAACCATACAAAAATTTTTATGATACCTTATGTAGTTAGTAACTTAAAGATTTCAAAATTTTTGTGTGACTTAAATGTAAGTATAAACATGCATTTGTCAATTTTTAGGAAACTAGGGCTAAAAGATGTGAAGCCAACACCTATGCTTTTTCATTTGGCAGAGAAATCGATAAAGAAACCATCAGGCTTAATGGAGGATATGTCTATAAAAGTATACAATTTTATAATTCCTATGGATTTCATCGTGCTAACCTTTGAAGAGGATCAAAATTGTCCTCTAGTTCTTGGTATACAATTTTTAAACATCCAAAAAGCTTTGGTAGATGTCTACAAAGACAACCTCATCCTTTATATTAAAGATGAACAAGTGCGATTTAACACAAATAAGGTATTAAAGAATCCAAAGGAGGGTAACTTAATCTTGAGAATTGATGAAGTGAAATCTTCAAGGAGCAAAAGGAAAAAGAACAGATGATAGTGGAGATTGAGTTTGTAGAATATAAGGAAGTTTCTATTCAAGAAGCTGATGAAGAAGAGAATGATGAACATATGATAGTGGAGATAAAGGTTGAAGAAGATACATACGTCTTTATTCACAAAGCGAAAGAAGAAAAGGATACGAAGGTGATTGAGGAACAAGGGAGTAGTTCACCTTCTTAAAAGTCAAACTATTGAATATGATAGACAATTCAGGGAATTTAATTATTCCTCATTTTATTGACAAATTGTTACTTAAAAGGGAATTATTAGACTTACTTGGATTTCTTGATTTGAATAATTATGTTCTTTTGGTTATATTGTAATATGTAGCTTATTTATATTCTTCTAAACTAAAACTAGGCGACACAGGTAGAAGCGAATCACTCGTAATTGACCCAAGTTGATTGTGAAAGGAAAAATACTTCAAGGTAATGAATTAGCAGCAACCTAAGAATTAGGACAAGCATTATTTTTTATTTTATTAGTACTTTGTTACTTTTCTTCTTTTATGTTTATTTTGACAAGAATTGGATTGAGGGAATTTTATGGCATGAAGTACCTCCAAATTTTATCACTCAGACCATAATCGTAGAAGCACCATAAGTATTCTTGCTCTAAACTTGTAATCATTTTTCTTTGTTTTTAATTTTTATTGTTTTATTTTCTACATTGAGGGTAATATGTTGTTCATGTGTGGGGATGTATTATATGTTTTGCATATAATTTACGTGTAAATTGGCATTTAGATTAAGTTTTTGATTAGGTTGACATATTACAGTCATTTTGTTACATATATGTGCGCATTGTGTGAATATGTCAATGATAAGAATTGAATGGAATTAGTTTAGTTTTTAACATTGTAATTTAATTTGTAAAGGCATAATAACTTATGAATTTCATTTTTTAAGTACCTTTGGGATGAATGCATTTGTTAATTATAGTCAATTGAATTAGTTAGAATTACTAATACACTTTCATGAGAATAATTGAATAAAAAGAAATGAGGTAAGATAAAGTTTTATTTTTTTAAAAAAAGTGAGTTAAGAAAATAATTATCTCACTAACCCTTTTGAAATAAATATTAGATTAAGAATAGAGTTGGTAGTTAGTTGAGAGTTGTGAGATTAGTAACTGGGAGCATTTTGTTGATAATAAAACATATCTACTTGTTTTACGCTCAAAAACCATAAGTGAACGAGTTGTGACTTGTAGGTAAAAAGAGTAGATATCGATCCCACAAGGATTGATGCTTAGACACTACTTAATTTGGACACAACTTTGTTTAGGAAATGAAATTGTTTAACGATAATAATATAAAAATTAAATTAAAAATAAAATACTAACACAAAATAATAGACAATACCAAAATCCAAAAAAAATTGGAATTCAAGAATCTTAAGACTAAAGATTACTTTTTTCCTATTTTGTCTCCCTTCTATTTTATCGATTGAATTGTATCTCACTATAGATTTCCTAATGTATTAATTACCCTCTCTTAAGGTGTAATTATTTGTCCTTAATTGAATTAACAGGAATCAATTAGATGATCTCTTAACTTACGCAATGACTTGATTGATTCAACTAGTTAGTAAACTATCTTATGTGTGATCAATTGACTACCCGAGATCTCTCTTCTAGCTATTCAATTATCATGAAAATTGTACGTCTATAGGTCTCCAACTCTTATTCTATAATCCTACACATATGTCATCCTACTCATTCTCTCAATATGTTGTAAGATAACAATTAAAAATAACAATCGTCAAAGAACACTTCATTCAATTCAATAAAATAGGAGTTCTACAAAATAGTTCAAAAAAATCCCTACAACGAAATCGACCTAGTATGGTCTCCATAACATCATCAAAATTCAAATAAACCATCTTTACAAAGACTAAAAGAATTAAAAGTGACAAAAAATTGAATATAAGACTCCTCCTCTTTGCCAAAATCTGGAATTTTGGTGTTGATGTCCTATTTTACCCAGTCTTGAAGATGATCCTTGTCTTCAATCCTTTATAAAAGCTCCAAACATGTGTTCTTACCTCAAGTATGGTGTTTCTATATATGGGTGTCATCTCTCTTGAAGATGGAGGCCTATTGAAGCTTAAATAGTCCCTAAGTTTATTCAAGCCCCGCATTAACCTCAAATTATAATTCCCACGTCCATAGGAATTTGCATAATTCCCACGATCGTGGGAATTAGCCTCAGCTCCACTCCTCTTTTCTTCTCCTCTTTGATCTTTAGTTCACCCTTCAACTTGCTACTTCTTTCTTCCTACATAAAAATAGTCAATTCTTACCCTCAATTTGTTGGATTAAAAACAAAAACATGCTCGGTTTGACTAAATGATAGATTTCAAAAACTTTTTCAAAATCAAAAAATAGCGGAAGCACAAATACCAAATCAACATGATTTTAATCCAAATCAACATGTAGGTCATTTAAGCCAAGGGTTAACACAATAGAAAGGCCTAAATCATCTCTATTAAGCATGCATCTAGTAGACTCAAACCGATTCAAAGCAAGTTTGACATATCCCTCATTCCCATACCTTTTAGGTGACCCCTCAAAGCTCTTCTAGATAATGTCTTCATGATCAAATCAGCAAGATTTTGATCCGTGGAAATCCTCACCACGTTGTATTATCTCCCTTATGAGATGATACTTTCTCTTAATGTGTTTGGCGGCTTTGTTGTTCCGAGGTTCATTAGAATTAGCCACTGCCTCACTATTATCACAATAAAGTGTAATGGCCTTTTCCGCCTCAGGAACTACCTCCAAATCCTTTAAGAACTTGTAGAGCCAGACTACTCTTTGTGTTGCTTCATAAGTAGCAATATACTCAGCCTCCATAGTTGAATCAGCAACACAAGATCTTGACACTATAACTTCACCTCCTAAAGTAAAAATAGAACTAGAAGTTAATTTCCTTGAATCAAAATCTTATTAGAAATCAGAATCTGTATATCCTATCAAAATGAGGTCACTTCTAGAGTAAACCCGCATTAAGTTTATTATCCTATGAAGATACTTTAGTATGCGCTTGACCGCAATCCAATGCTCCATTCCTGGATTGGACTGAAATCTGCTTACCAGTCCTACTGCGTAATAGATATCTGGTCTAGTGCAAAGCATGGCCTACATTAAACTTCCAACTGCCAAAGCATTTGGAACCCATCTTGGAATCCTGTATGGCAAACTTATTAAGCATGTTCTTAATATAGGTTAGTTGACACAAGGCTATCTTCTTGTTCTTACGATCCCTTATAGGCTTGATCCCTTGAATATAATTAGCCTCTCCCAAATCCTTTATTAAGAACTATTTATTCAGCCATCCCTTGACTGCAGATAACATTCCTACATCATTCCCAACGAGTAGAATGCATCAACTTACAGAATTTGGAAAGTAACCTTGCCTTCTTGTATCTTTTTATAGACAAAAGGCTCTTCTAGGTTTTTTATGAACCCATATGTTTTGGTAGCCTTATTAAACCTAATGTTCCAAAACCTAAATGCTTACTTAGGTCTGCAAATGGTCCTTTGCAGCTTACAGACCTTATGCTCATTCCTTGGCTTAATAAATCCTTTCGATTAGGCCATATAAATGGTCTCCTTAAGATCCCTATTAAGAAAAATGGTTTTGACATCCATTTACCATATTTCATAGTGAAAATAGGCTACTATGGCCAAAAGAATTCTGATGGACTTAAGCATGGAAACTGGAGAAAAAGTCGCCTCATAGTCTATACCCACCTTTTGAGTATAGCCCTTACCTACTAATCTAGCTTTAAAGGTCTCTACCTTTCCATCAGAACCTCTCTTCCATTTGAAGATCCATTTACACCTTATTACTTTTACACCTGGTGGTAGATTTATAAGTATCGAAACTTTGTTGGCGTATATGGAATCTATTTCTGTTTCTATTTCCTTGAGCCACTTTTCCGCATCAACGTCATAAATAACATATATATAAGTAACAGGATCTATTACTTCTTAGTCTGAGATGGTATTTATACCTTCTTCTAGACCTACATACCTGTCTGGTTACCTCACAACCCTCCCACTATGTTTAGGCACTACTTAACATTTAGGCTGCTCTTCCGATTTAACTCTTGAATCCATTTCGACATCTTATTCTGTTATATCCAAATCAACACTTGGTTCAGATGAAATAGCTAACTCTTTTAATACCACTTCACTTCTTCCTTTGTGATTTCTCATAAATTCATCCTCCAAGAAGGTCGCATTTGTCAACATAAATACCTTCATGTCTTGAGGATTGTAAAAATATTACCCTCGAGTACCTGTAGGATATCCTACAAATAGACATGCTTTTGATCTTAGTTCCATCTTTTTGGATTCAAGTTTTAGAACATAGGTTCGGTAGCCCCAAGTCCTTAAGCGTTGCAATGAAGGCAATCATCTAGTCCACAACTCCCTAGGTTCTTTAGGCATACCTTTAGATGGATCAAAGTTAAGAAGATAAGTTGTCATTTGAATTGCATATCCCCAGAATGATTTTGGAAGGCTAGCGTAGGGCATCATTGATCTTACCGATTCCAATATAGTCTTATTCCTCCCCTCAACTACAGCATTTTATTAAGGTGTTTAGGGAGAAAAAGTTGGAAACAATTCCATTGTCAATTAGGAATTGTTTGAACTCTTTAGATAAATACTCACCACCTTAATCTAATCAAAGTTGTTTTAATAGCTTCTCCAGCTGCTTCTCAGCTTCAGCTTTGAATTCTTTGAACCTTTCAAAGGACTCACTCTTTTTGTGCATCAAATGCAAATGTCCATGTCTAAATTAATCATCTATAAAGTTATGAAGTAATCATAATCCCCTCTAGCTTGTACATTTATGCACCCATACACATCAGTGTGTAACAGGTCCAATGTGGATTTAGATCTGTTTCCTTTTGAAGGAAATGAGGCATTGATCATCTTTCCTTTAATATAGGACTCACAGGTGGGTAATGGACCACTTTCCAAGCCCATAACGATCCCGTCCATCACTAACCCATCAAGTCTTTTCTGAAATCTTATAGCCTGGTACGATTCCCTCTTTTACAATGAAATGATATTTTTTCCAATTTAAAACTAAATATGACTCTTCACATATTTGAAGCACTTTGTCTAAGTTAAGGAAATAATGATCAAAAGACACTCCAAAGATAAAGAAATCATCTATGAATACTTCTATGAAATTCTCATTCATGTCTGCAAAAATGGCCATCATACACCTTTGAAATGTAGTGGGTGCATTACATAAACCAAAAGGCATCCTTCGATTTGCAAAAGTTCCATATAGACATATGAATGTGGTCTTTTCTTAATCTTCCAAGTATATAAATATTTGATTGTACCCTGAATATCCATCTAGAAAGCAATAAAAAGAATGACCACCTATTTTCGCAATCGTTTGGTCTACAAAAGGTAAAGGGAAATGTTCCTTCTTGGTGGATAAATTTAGCTTCCTATAGTCAATGCACACTCGCAAACCCGTGACAGGCCTAGTGGAAATATTTTCCCCTTTTCTTTTTCTATCATTGTCATACCACCCTTAATTGGTACACTTTGTACTGAACTCACCCATTCATTTTCTGAAATGGGGTAAATTATTCCTGCATCTAGAAGTTTCACCACTTTCATAAAGGGCCTATCCAAATCAATAGACAATTCTTATCGGCTTCAAAGTCTAACACAACAAAATCAACAGGAATTCTAAATTTTTCCACTTTTACCAATACATCTTCCACAACTCTAGATGGCTTTTTTATTAAATTATCCACAAGTTAAATCAACATGGAAATCTGCTTGACTTCTCCTAATCTCAGTTTCCTGAAAATAGACAATGGCATCATATTAATACTTGCACTTAAATCACATAATCATTTGGAAAATTAAAAATCACCAACAATATATGGAATAGTTAGTTCCCTAGATCTTGCAACTTTGAAGGCATTTGACTGGAAATAATAGAACTACAGCTCTCCATCAATGTAACTGTCTGATTGTCTTCCCAAGTACATTTTTTCGTGAGTATATCCTTTAAAAAATTTGCATACTTGGGGATGCACTCCAAAGCTTCCAATAATGGAAAATTAATCTACAGCCTCTTTAGTTTCTCTAAAAATTTGGAAAACTAGGTATCTACTTGATACTACTTCACTCTTTATGGATACGGAAGTTTGGGCTTGTACAGTACTAGTGGTTCACATGGCCTACCCTCTTCTTTCTCTTCTTCTATCTCTGAACGTTTCTCTTTTTCATAGCTATACTTTTTCATACTTGGCTCTTCCATTTGCTCACCACATCGAAGTGTAATAACTTTAAGCTGCCCCCTTAGAATAACTTCAGCATTGCTCAATAAGCTACCTACACTTCTAGAAACTGAAGCATCAATAAGTTCACTTACATGAACCTCCAATTTACAGAACAACGAGGCATGGTTCTTCACAATCAGGTCAAATTTTGCCTCCATCCTCTCATGATTTTCCTCCTAGTTTGCATGCATGCTTTTATGATTCTCCATTTGTGCTACCAGTTTGGAGCTAAACTGTAACATCCCATCACCGATGGGAAGGGTAAAATAGTAATTTGGAACGGGCTAGGAGTGTTTTAAAAATTGTTTGGC
>JAOSBN010000004.1:15936250-15951974 GCA_027563595.1 Erythroxylum suave | reverse complement strand
CTTATTGCCTTCTCATACTAAATATGCAGGATGACATTGTACCTAGGTTAAATACAGCTTCTCTATCAAGACTTAGGCTGATCATGTATATTCTCCGTTAACTTTCCTTATTGCCTTCTCATACTAAATATGCAGGATGACATTGTACCTAGGTTAAATACAGCTTCTCTATCAAGACTTAGGGGTGAAATTCTACAAACTGATTGGTAAGCATGCCAAAACCAAGTCCAAATGAATGTTTCTTTCACAATAGCCTGTATACAAATATATAGACATAATGTTGAAATTGTGCTTAGTGTCAAGCTTTTTAAGTTCAAATTACTAGCTTTTGTAAAGCAAATGCATTATGCACTCTGCACATCCCCGAGATGTGAGCTTGGTGCTTCCGGGTGTTTTTCTTTTCCAGATTAAGAATGTGGAAAATTGAGTTGAAAATACTGGAACAATGCACATGTTTTTAAAGCTGTTAGACGTGATAATTTTGTGCTAAGTTTATTGAATTGTTCCAAAGGAGTAGTTATCTGAGATCAGGTACGGTCAACTTTTAGTTGCTCTTGCTGACAACTTTCTCATCCGGTTAGTGCTGCTGCTTGTTCATTATGTGCTTGTATTCACAGCATAAGTTACAAAAATTAAGAATGGGGTAAGGCTACTGGATGGTGAAGGATTGTTAACTTTATTCTGATATTCATCCTCTTGCATTTTCAATTAGTGTCTTGAAGTACTTTTTTAAAATTGAGTGACTGAGTTGGTGGCAAGTTTATCAAGGAATCTGTTGACTATTGTATGTGAATTAGCTATTATCTGTTGTTGCATATCTATTTTGATTCACATTCTTGCTTACTTTTTTCATAGGACGAGCGTGGTTGAGAAAGAGGATTGGAAAAGTGTCGTTGGCTTGGTGACGAATGCAAAGCAGGTTATGTCTTCTGTGCAAGATGTGGCTCGCAAGCTTGCAGATTATGCAAAATTCAAGAGCAAGAATTGTTCTTCTGGTAAATTAATTAATGTTCTGCCAAATTGATTTTGCTTACTGGCTAGTTAATGACATAAGAATTACATGTTTATTTTGCATCCAATAGGATTTGGGAAATTTAGGTTCAGGATTTTAAAATCTGCGAGGCAAAATTTATTGGGTGTTTCTAAACGGGAGTAAGATATGAGGCAGGGTTTGGGCATGGAATGTTAGAAGTACATTTTTAACAGGGGTTAAAACTTCTCCTTTTAAGAGGTCTTCAACCAAAAGCACCAAACTAGTACAAATATTGCATAACACTATCACCTGATTTGTACTTCAAAAAGTTCTAAATTGGTTTACATAAAATCTTACCAGTTTGCAAGGCAACTCAATTTTCCTCAATAACATTCAACACAATCTCCAAAAAACAAAGAAAATGTTAAGGAAATTGTTTTTCATCATAAAATTCATAGAGATACTGACTCGTTTCCTTATCTGAGAAGATAAGCTATACCATAGAAACCTGCCATGGACTTGACTGCAGGCTTGATTAGTTTTATGAAACCTGCCATGGACTTGACTGCAGGCTTGATTAGTTTTATGATTGAGTATTAACCACATATCTGTCTCCCCCATACAAAAAAACTGAAGTTTTCAAAAGATGCATTAAAAATTTCTTGAATTGATCCATACTTTGCTGGATGATTTCCGTAATTTTGCTGTGCTTTAACCTTTTTCTGCCTTTTGCTTGCAACGAAAACATTGTTAACCCACATATCAAAATGACTCCTGGATCATTATTTACCTGCATTGAAATATGTATCTTCGCTAAATTTAAAGAAGTTGAATTTTTCTGTTCTGAATTCACATTGTAGACCGGAAGCATGACTGCTTACTTCTTGTGACTGATCATTTTGCTTGCAAATTAATGTTATGCCTTGTCTTCTCCATGATGCTTCTCTTGTATTAATTTGCCAACCTTTTTCTTTTGTTCACAAAAGCCTTTCATTTATGGCATGTTCACAAAAGCCTTTCATTTATGGCAGACACTCCCAGCGGTAAGCAATCACTATCTGTTACAGCTGAGAATGCTGTTAATTATGAAAAGAAAGAAACTGGTAGTGTACTTGAGGAATTGTTCGTTCCTGGGACTGTTTATTATCTAAAGAGGAGTATTGAAAGTGATTCTGGTGACGGCAATGATAGGGGTAGGAGTATAGAATATTATACGCTTTGGAGGAGGCATCTGGATGAACATTTCCAAAGAATACTGCTATCAAACAACATAATTTCAGACCACAAATGTGATAGCCATCACTTTGCTTTACGAGATGTACTAAAAGGATTGCCTGTGAAGGAACGTGAAGAATGATCGAAAACAGCAATGTGGGAATAAAATCTTGACTGCATCAAGACGAAGACGATGTGGGAGAGGGTAGTTTTAATTTAATATCAAAAGCTACTCTTGTCGGAATGTTGTACATGATAAGTAAATCTTTCTTTTTTTGGTAAGAGATCAACTGTACATTTGTTCATATCAAAACTTTTCTAATTAGTTGAAGTTTCATTGAAGATCATATTCTCTCACCTATAAGTTGGGTGTTCTTTAGAATTGTGAAGCAGAGATGAATTATTATCCCAGGTAGAATTCATTTTAATTGGCATCGTGACATACAAATGACAGATTAGACTAAACATACAAATAGAGTAACGCCTTTCGTCAGTGTCACTGAAAATCATGTACCACAGAGACTTGGATTCTTTCTTTCTTTTTTTCTTTTTTTTTGTGTACAACGGAAATTAAACAGTTGAAATTATAACACTAAAACATCTCTCGCTGATAGGACACATCTTGACTGTCTCGTTGGATTCATGACCTTAGAGTATTGGGGACGTCTGATGGGACGAGCAGACTAGGATTGGCAAACGCTGCCATAGAAGCGAGTTGGTCCGCGCATTGATTTCTTTCTCAATACACATGTTGAATATGCACAGTTCAATTGTGAGCCAACAACTCCCGGATATCCTGTACCAAAAAGTTAAACTCTATCAAACAACTAGACGAAGAAGATAGAATATTAATTACCTCTAAGAAGTCTGACTCAAGGATTAGTCATCGAATTCCCAAATTTCACGCCAGGTGGAGGCCTTCCTGCACCCCTTGTAGTTCGGCAGTGACAGACGAGCATCGGTCTATATTTGTGATGAATCCACCACACCATTCTCCATCGGTATCCCTGAGTAATCCCTCAGCCGTACCCCGCTCTGTCCCAAGTTGCACGGCACCATCAGTATTTAATTTGAGTCACTCATTCAGCGGTGGTTGCCAACTCACTTTGTGCCCTACCGGCAATCCCCCTATCGATATAACACGGCCGGTCATTGCCTGGGCTTTCGCGATCCAATGAACATAATCTGAAACTATGCGATGTCCTGCCTCCGGCCAGACAAAATCTGTTTCAAATATGCTTCTATTACACCATTTCCACATAAACCAGCAAGCTACACCATACACAGTCGCTTAAGTACCTACTTGGGTATCGATATGCCTAGTAAGATTGGAACCCAACCACGCGTCCAAATCTTGTTGAAAGCAATCAGCCACTACTTCCTCGGGGTGAAGCTGACGCCAGAATGTAGTCAACCGGGGACAATCTCTGAGAGTATGCAGTGAGGTCTCAGCCTGGCCATAGTGGTGACAGCTATTATCCATAGTGAGGTGTCGAGCGACGCTCAGTTGATTAGTCAGCAATTTTTGTTGCGCCAGAAGCCACAGGAAACAACGAATGTGTTGTGGGCCTGCCCATTTTCAAATCGCTTTGCATAAGGTATTCGACAGTTCGGGTTCCAAGTTGACAATTAAGTCATACGCTGTAGCTATCGTAAATTTCCCAGATGGTCCCAGACCTCAAACAATTACATCCTCACCTCAGTGTTCCGCTGGAGAACGCATGTCAGCAATGGTCACGCACACTGAGGGAGGAATATATGGCCTAATCATGTCCCAATCCCAATCACCTCGCTCAGTCACATACTCCTGAACATGAGTATACAAGAGTGTAGCCGGAAGAGGTGACGTTATCTGTGTGATTAGGGGGCCCCAACCGAATATCCACAGGTCGATCCAAAAGCGTGTCCATCTATCATTACCTATTTTTAACAACAATCCTTTGCAGACATATTCCCACGTAGCAGAGATAATCTGTTAGAGACTTGGATTCTTCCGGGAGACAAGAAGAAGATAACTGCTTGCTTACACTATGGATCAACAGGCTATAAGATTGTAAGAGTCGATATTTCCTGCATTTGCTTGTTACGTCCTTTCCGGTAGATTCTATGTTAACGAAGAATCAACGTCTCCTGACATTTTATTGTCATGTTCTTTATGGTTGAGTTTAATTAACAAGGTAAAGTGTCCTGCTTCCTAAGGTTGCTTCTCGATTAACAAGACTTGGTCATGTGCTATTAGGAAACATAACATTTTTGCAAGGTTTGAAAACAATCTGAACAGGATTTGTACGGTACTGAATTATTGCATTAACATGTACTACAAAATTAAACATAAGAATTGTAAATTAAAATTAAACAAAAAATTAAATTCATGAGAATGTTTTGAAAATAAATGATGACTTTCTATTAAATGAAAAATGAGATTAATAAAAAATTTTATGTGATATGTAATTAATATAAATATATACCTTACAAATATTTTTATTTTTATTGTGCTTATAGTTACGAATTTATGTTGAAGTATCCTTATTATGTGATGTATTATTGTTTTTTTTAAAATAGTATGTTAAGAATATTGTATTATAAATAAATGAATAAATTTCAACAAATTTGATATGGAATCTAAACTGCAAAAGGTAAAACTGTTGCGAAGCTTTCCCCACCATTGCAAACCTTGGGAAAAGTAATGGGCATGCAAGAATTGGCGGTATCCATGACCAATCCTACACTCCAGCCTAGGCCTAGGCCTAGGGTTACTCATAGCATCCAAGGGAAAAGCGGAAATTAATGCTTCATTATGCGTCGAGATCACCGACTGTCAGTGCCATTAGGCCCTTATCCAAATAAAAATGTGACACGCTTTCCTTGATTTTAAGAGTCGTACCAAACAAAACTATAATATTACCCTCCTGTTCGGTCAATATTTCTGGACTCACAACTTGTTTGCACATGACATGACTCTGATATGACAAATTTTCTATTCGTCACAATTTTTGCATTTGATTTGTTGAATATTGGTACAATTTGAGCTGTACTTCAATACGTTAGGAAGGAGTATGGAAAACAAGTTATCTTTCCGAGGTTAGATTATGTTATGTACTTGATCGTTTTAGAAGAAGAAAAAGGATGGACAAAAACTTTCAATAGTTCAGGCCATAATTAAATCAACATTAACTTTGGATCAGTTTATTAAACGTGTTCTGGACTGGACAGCAATGAATTTATATATTATAGCTTTTTTAAAAATATGTTAGGAAAACAATTATATATATATATATATATATACTCTTTCTCATGCAATAAGTTAGTTATAGATGAAGAACTATTCCCTTTTTCTTATCATTTGATCAAAATAATATTAATGGCTTATCAATTTATTAGAGAATTAGTATTCAAAGTATACCTTTAAGCATAAATTAAACAGATCTTAGAAGCATAACTTATTGCTTTGTTCAATTAGTAATAACAATATCTTTGTGTGGTAGGATTTATTCCTAATCTTGGAACGGATTATGCGGATTGCAGTACAGACACTCAAGCAACACACAGGTTTTTCTGGTCTGTTTTTCCGGTCGGGAGAAAGTAATATACTTGAAAAGTGGAAGTGACAAAAGAATGTTAGACAATACATGACCTGTCTACATTTGTGTGACACCGACTATTCTTTATGCAGGTGCTGTGGCCGGTGGGACTTAAATGAATTGCTCAACCCGTATTAAAGGATTTTCAATCTTCATGCCAATTATAGAATCATTGGTGACGAGCATGTAATGTGTCCGAGTATCTCTACACGTCACCATTTTGGTCAAACAATCCTTGGAATGGAGTTAACTTGTGTCTTAATTCTCTTTTTATAGTTCCTCCCAGGTTGTCTCCACCTCTCTCTCTATTAGCCACCAGTGCAAGTCATTGACAAGCTAATCATCAACTAAAAACAAAACCATGTTTATGTAACAATCTTCCATTGTTTTAATTCACATGACAGCCTAAATTGTCCTCAAGTGTTACAAACTAGAGGTTTTTATATATGGATATCAGTCCCGATATTGTGGTGTGGACTTTGAACAAATGCCCCCCATTCAAAAAACAACAAGAGAATATAAATTTCAGCGAGTTATTTTCTCAATTATCAAGCAACAAAGCGTCCGTCGTCATGTCATTTGTATTGTCGGGATCTAATCGATGTTTTATGGTATTTATGAAGAACTAATCCATTACTTTTACTTACTAACTAGGAGAAAAGAGAACAATTAGTTTAAATTGGATGGGGCACGTTAAGACAACATCATGAGTGTGGTTGATACCCAGGCAATTTGTGTACTTAAACAATAGGTCTTAGCTAGCTTATCGTCTAGATTTGGAACAGAGAATTTAGTTAACAGAACAGATGATGATAAGGATATACTGCAATCATCTACGCACGTGCAAAGGCCCCATATGCAAGTTGACTGGTCATGGAGTTCAGTCTGGTTCCTCCAAGGTCCTAAATTATGCTCCTCGAACAAACCTTAAGTCTTCTTAAGTTGACGTGACTGTGAGTCGATCCACACGGTTAATTGAGATATGGTTGTGATGGATGGGACTCAAAAGTATTTAAGCATAGTTGTCGTTTTTAGTTTCTCCAAATTTCCGCTCCGCCTACGACGCTTAAATTGTCGTTTTCTGTAGTATTAATGACAGTTAAAAAGGGTCAAACGAGTAATTAGGTGGCATTGAGTTTAGCTGGGACCCACACGTATAACCAGATACTATACAAATGAAAGTGTGCCATGCCACCCGTGCGGACTGTCGGCGTTATAAGGAAACGGATTTCTTTCCGGACACGTGCACCGCAGTCCCATTGACTCATCATTCTCTTTCTTTCTTAGGAAGATTCACATTTTTTATTTTTACTATATTTAACAAATTTGATTACATTAATGAATGATCGACTTCATATCTTTCCTTTTTAACATTGGACCAGAGAACTGTAAATTCTATTCTTCATGTGTATATATATACCAAAAGTCTTATTATAAACATCCTCTTCTTTCAAATTAATAATTATCTTAATTAGATTTGGTATATCTTATCAACATAGTTTCTTTTTCCTTCAAGAATACCCTTTTTTCTTTAGTAACCAATCAGTATATGAATTTCAGGAGGATAGGACTAGAGGCTATCTTTTTACGGAACCTTAAACAAAATCCTTGTTTACAGATCTATACAGTATTGTATTCATCTCTATTTCTTTTTTATAATTGCATATCCCCAACAGAAACAAAATGAAAATAATCACTCCGCCCCTGATCTTTCTAAAGACTACCAATTAATTACCAACAAAAGGCGAAAATAGACAGAATAACAATCAGAAAAAGCGACTCCACTAGGAAGAAGAGAAGATGCATCCAAATATATTAGGAGGATGCTGCAAGATTCTCTTTTTCATTCAGGATTACATATTACGAGAATAAGAGGTACATAATAAAATCAATACAGCTTAGTGTAGCGTACGGAACAGTATATTAAGAGAAGGGAACATGTATTACACTCCAATTGTTCTAATCAACATCGGGTGGTGGGTGCTGGTGGTGGGTCAATCATGTTTCAACTGATCACAAACGTACAAATGGATGAGAATCTCGCCTCCTAAATCACCAATTATAAGAGTTGATGCCCAGCAAGCATTTGATTAATCCCCTCCAAATTGTCAGTTTTCGTCCGGATTGGGTAGCAGTTCACTGCTAAGTTTTAGGGGCTTCTTCAAAATGTTCGAATATGAGGAAATTTTCTATTTGTGGCATACAGTAGCAGGAAGATCTATGAAGGACACAATTTGTCGAAAGAATACATAGCAGCACCACCACCTTCTTAAGCTAAAGCTAGCTGTAGCTGACTATGCGACTGGTGGCATGCATGTATATAGTGGGGAAGATCCACCTGAGTTCATGCACGCATATTTTGTACTCCACATAAGGAGGGAAAATAGAAAGGTATAGAAATCATGAACAACCCAATTATGCCTTTCTTTTAAAGAAAATTTTTTCATTCCCTCTTCAGTGATCGAGGGAGGAGCTGACGGTCTCCCATCATTATCAGTTTGTGATAAGAATATCCTTCCCTATACTTACACCTATGTACATAGCGGTATTATGAAACAAATCCTGTTTGAACCATAATTAGCATTACAAAAAGAGTTTAAAATCAAACCTTTCTCGTAAGGAAAAAATAAAGTAAAACTGTAGAAGCTGAAATTAATATTATATAAGTGTGTGTGCGGGGAAGAAATAAAACATATAAAATAAGGAACTAGCCTACTGTATAAGGGTAACTGAATGAAGTTTATAGAGAGAATAGGCAAAAAGATAGAAAACGTTTGTGCCTTAATGTCGAGTTTGTGGTTTGGATGAATATGGAAGACCAACATCTTTTTTCAATGATTTGGGTTAGGGATAGGGTGAAATATGTAGATAGGATTAATTCGTAAAAAGACCCTTAGAATGTGAAAAGATCAATTATTAGGAGTTGATCTTCGAATTTTCTATTCAATCTTACGTCAAGTGTGCTGAGCGCTACTTCTAAGATTAGTTGTAGATATTAATGAATTACGGATAAATTAATTGAGCAAGCCTTTTTGTGCTCAATATTAATTCAAGTGGCCAACAAGTACATAAAAAGGATAGTCGGATTTAGATGGTTGCTTGCTACCATGCACATAATCATAGCCTCTTTTAAGACTCGTGGACGTCCACTCCTGCCTTCTAAGTTCTAACAGTGCTCCATAGTATATTATGTAATTTCAATATATGTATTTGGGGATTGGATTGAATTGGAGAAATCTTTATACAGGTTTTTGTTTTTTGTTGCAGGTCATTTCCCAGTATCCCATCAATTTGGTCATGTAAACCTCTCATTCAGACACAATAACCGTACATTCAGCTCACTTTGTAGGGCATTGACTAACAAGCAAACAAAACTTAACAGGAAAGCAAATTTGATAATAAACTAAAGAAGGCGGAGAAGTGAGGACAAAGCCATTCCTGGTAAGAGGCCGTCCTGGTATATTTAACCCTCAAAACAAATTACAGAGGCCTAGACATTCAGTATCAGTATTCAGTATGTTCCGGAAATGCGATCCAAGTGATCATATTACAATTAATAATTAATATCTGAGATTTGGTAAATGCCTCTACATAATCATTAATAGCTAGCCTTTTGTTATAAATACTATGTTGTGAAATAACATAAAAACATATCCTAATATTTATTACACAGAAATTTACGTGCTGTTGTTAGCGTTTAAAACATACTTATGTACAAAACTGAAAATTTTAGTCTGTTTAATAAAAATTTATTTCAGCTGATGTTCATGGTCTTAAAATTAAAATCCATTAGAATTAAATTAAAATTAAAACTAAGAAAAGGAATGATCATGTCAAGACTTTTAGGAAAAAATAAAGAGAGAGAGAAGTGGGATTGGACTAACATCAATAAAGTTTATTTAGATAAAATTTTAGAAATAAAAAATTTAAACTCTTAAATTTAAAAGAGATAAGATTAGAGTGAATTGGACATTCTTTTCACTTTTAACGATGAAGTAGCAGATTAAATGGTATCATCCGCTCATCACGTGCTCCCTGAAGAGTTATGCCTTCTTATTTACTTTATGACATTCTGAAGAGAGTGAAAGAGCAAGAAGTTTTGAACCACAAGTACCAAATGAAGCACAGGCTTATTAGCCTTAAAATTTAGATCAGGTTCCTACAACATAGCTTAGGTAATTCGTTTTAAGTGGGCTAAATTAGGTTTAGGCAACTATAAATAACCATAAGTTGTACAAAAGTAATGTTTCAGCTATAGGATAGTCTACAGGAGGGTAAATCATTATTATGGCTGAATGTGGGGCCTAGGTGCACATTTGGGCGAGGTCTACATGTTGCTACCTCCGTGTGACAATAGAGAGTGATTAATGATTATATATGAGATTAGTTAATCATAATAATACAGTATTGCTCGACAAGCTGTTAGCTGCTAGGCTTAAACAAATCTTAGACAGGAAAAGGAGAAGCCATCCTCCTTTTTCTCTCTTTCTGCTATTCGTGCTTCCCTTCTATTCCAGTGTCATTATCTTTTGTTTCATTCGTTTTTGGAATATGCCCCTTTTGTGCATCCTTTTCTCTATCTTTACAGTCTGATTATCTGTACTTAAATTGGTATTCAGAGTCCCTTAATCACGATCCACCACGAATTGTTGTCAACAACTAACTATATATTAGCAGTTTCATCTCTTGAAACTATCAATTTCTTATTCAAATCCATATGTTCCCTTGTTCTATAGGATCTTTGCTCGGGACCATAAGCTTGTCATGTTTTTAGCAGTGTTTAGTCAGCTTTCCAACATGAATCAATAATTGAGGAGCGTGCGGTTAAAATTCGTATGCACTCCTGACATAGTATCAGATAACTACAAAATGGGATTAACATCTTAATGAACCATACAAACTGAAGCAGCTAATTTAAGAAGAAAGCTTCTGACAACGAAATCAACTCCTGACATTTTAGAAACTTTTCAACGTACTGACAGATTAGCAATAAAGGCTAAAACGTGAATAGCAGTCTGAGGCAGGCTCAACAAACCAAAGGTCTATATCAGTTTAGCAAGAACTAGGGAATATATTAAGAAGAGCATGCCATTTGATATTGGTTCCTGTATTTATCCCAGCTTCCTTAACTAACACAATATCAATTTGTCTTTACTAACACGTTTATCTAAATAGCGTACCGTGACCATTGTAGTTTTTTCTTTACCTGAACGCGCATTAAGAGCTGATGTTCTAGGCGGGTAGGTTTAACTAGGCCGCCATTACGGGTGCTCTGTTCCAACTTCATGTCTAGAGTGTGCTGTCCAGAACTCCCTTGTCAATTTTGTCTGAAATTCCTAGATTACAAATTTAAATTCTCGAAGGAACAATTAGATGGAAAATAAAGCACTCTGGTGAACCAATAAATAACATAATAGTATAAAAATAGAGAGAAACATACTCCATGTAATGTTAGATTTAATTTATTAGTTAACCTCATATAACAAATTTAGATTCATATTATTACAGTTAAGAGAAAGGAAACTGGTTTTAAGTTTCTTCAAAAGATGAGTTTTTTTTTTGTCAAACCGAAAAAAATAAAAGTTACGATAGCCTCTGTGACTGGAGATATCTGTTGATACTTGAACATTAGTAAACAAGGGGATACTCTTATCTATCATTGCTAAATTCATGATTTTTATTTGTTAGAGATAAGTTACCTGTAACAGAAAATTATCCCAAAATGTAAAATTGAATTGGAACTGACTCACGTGTCCCACCAAGAAACCGGATAGGCATGATTGTCCGGTGAAGCATTGGACATTTATGCTTGTACGAAGCGTCTAAATGAGATTATTCTTGTCAATGCCATATTGCATCTGATACACAGCAATACCCTTTCCCCCCACACGAGCAAAAGTTTAGGTGTAGCGAAGATTGACCTATTAATTATCTCGTGGTCAGTACAGGTCTTACAGTTTGATGATTAGCTCCGACAAAGTAGAAAATGGCATTAATGCTAACTTGGAATCGGGTCATTTGAAAACTTTTTGAATTCCCCTGTGTAGATATCATAGTATATATACTTGGGAAATGTTACCGCAGTTATCAGATTTTAGGATCTACCAGATCAAATATTCAGGAGTTATAAGTATAATAGATCCAACCATCAAGTAAAGAGAATTGGGTCTGGTCTACGGCAGTGCTTTTGTCGCGTCAGGATGCTAAAAGGAATCTAATTTGAGGGTTTTTGGTGGACGGATGGAAAATCGCTTTTTTTTTTTTGGAGAAAAAACAATCGAACATGTAGCCCATTTAGGGAACCAATTGCAATTAAGTATTGATTATCTTATGATCCACCTCCCTCATCAAGTGTTTATAAGCATGGTGATAATGCTTGCACAAAGCTGAGACCTAAAAGAACACAAAATTAGAGCACTACCCCAAACCCCAGAAGAAGATCGTCAAGATGACAGGTACTGGTGCTCCTTGTGGAGCCTGCAAGTTCTTAAGAAGAAAATGTGTTAAAGGCTGTGTATTTGCGCCTTATTTCTGCCATGAACAAGGTGCTACTCACTTTGCAGCTATTCACAAAGTCTTTGGTGCAAGTAATGTTTCCAAATTGCTTGCTCACCTACCTGTGAGTGATCGTTGTGAAGCTGCTGTTACAATCTCATATGAAGCTCAAGCCAGGCTTCAGGATCCCATTTATGGCTGTGTGTCCCATATATTTGCCCTTCAGCAGCAGGTTTGGCATACTTTGACCTTTCAATTCCAGTTGATGATGTTGAAACCCTAAGTCTTTACTGTAGCAAAGCACATATAGTGAATAATTAAATGCCTCTGGCAGGTGGTGAACCTACAAGCACAACTGGCTTCTCTCAAGGAACAAGCAGCCCAAAACTTTGTCAGTGCATCTGCTACAGTGAATTCCAGTGATACTTATTACCATGGTAAAAACCCTTCTTTTCCACAAGATCTCCATAGCTGGTTTCGGTCGGAAAATCCAAACATGGTTCCACAATCTCAATTCCATTCAAACCCTAACAGTAACGTGTCTTACCTCGAAAACGAGTTCATAGACCCAAACTCCGTTGGAAACTATGGAAATTCAACAACCTCATTCAATAGCTTTGATGAAGCTTCTCAATCTATGTCATCTTTTGACATGCAATCAGATAACACTTATCAAGAAGCTGATGATCTCCGTTTAGTGGCCTTCGGCTATGCCCGACTTTCATGATGGTGCTGGAGAATTATATAAACGGTGAAGACCGACTCCTATCAATTTTGAATTGCTGCTGCGTATCATGGAATATGCACGTCTGTTGATATAAATAAAAGATAGGAACCCTATCTATGATCAGCCAATCCAAATCCCTTTAATACCCCCAATCCCCCCTTTTCATTTCTCTAGTGTAATCTCTGATGTTAGAAATTCTATTATAAGAATTACATTCTAATCTCATTTTAAGTTTGATTAATAACCTAGTAAGTACCTTGACTATGAATCACAATTCCCTACAACCTTTTCGATATATATATACTCAATAAGCTTAGGTCTAAGATGGTCTAAAGCAGATACTTTACTTAAAAGATATGCTAGTGTTCGGATTTCTCACCGAGTATGCATGCTAGATTTAGCAATGTAAAGACTGTAAGTGCTTCTAAGGTGCAAACTTGGACGACAATCAGATGGAAGTAGACTATGTCTTCAATTTCCTGATGAAACATATGATTATTTCAGCAAACTTTGTGCACGATCTTGCTGTTTTCCTTATTGGAGAAAAGCCTGATCTTCGTGGATGAGTATGCTTCGGGTCTAAGGATCATTAATTCATTCAGTTGGCTCTTGAGCAAATTATGAGAAATAGATGCTTGATCGGCTAATTGTTTATGGACATTATGTCTTTGCTTACCTTGGAATTTGGGGTTCTTCACTTACAAAATTATAAGCAATCCCGAGAAAATATTCTTATTCTTCCCCCGGATGCATGCAACTGCAAGCCTAATATTTTGGCCTTCCTCTCCACTTCAAGTTTCATTATTCTGCTTCCCGATGTTTGTTAACTGTTTTAACAAGTACAGGATTGTACACAATGGTTAGAAGAAGGATAAGAATATGATACTGATTTATATTGGTAAATGTCATGTTTGATATCATCTTAATCTCTGCAACATATACAAAGAAGGTTTGAGCTCAATCTCGGCAACTGAACCGATGATATTAGCTTTGTTGAATGTGATCATTGGGATACCTTTCAAGCGCAAAACTCTGCCAAAATGCTTCATTTAAATACTTGGATATATGCTTCTTTATGGAAACTTGGACCATACTGTATATTGCTTACTGCAAATTGGAAAATATTAAACGATTTGAGCAGCATCACTTGCTACTTAGTCTTTTTGCACTGACTTGATTCTGTGTAAAAAAGCTAACAGTCGAACTTACGTGTTTGCT
Source organism: Erythroxylum suave (assembly GCA_027563595.1). NCBI lineage: Eukaryota > Viridiplantae > Streptophyta > Magnoliopsida > Malpighiales > Erythroxylaceae > Erythroxylum > Erythroxylum suave. Next base: position 15,937,765 of record JAOSBN010000004.1, on the reverse strand, counting down.
TAACGAAACTTGTTTTCAGTTAACTATCAGCACTAACAATGTCAAAAACAAATTCAAGATTAATTATGTCTATACATACATACATATATATACATAAACCTTTCTCGTGATATACATATATGTATGTATATATATATATAATTTTTGAAGTTTCTTCTTTGGAAAATTACAAGTTCTTAAAGTTGATTTATCTTTCTTCTGAGCATAAGGCCTGGTGTAGAGTCCGAAAGCTTATGAACACAATTTCCCTAATGATCCTAATTAGCATTTGGAAGTCTTGAAAGAGAAACCTCTTTGATTGCATCATTTGCATACTGAAGCATAGACACACGTGTAGATACCCAGTTTGATTATATTATCTACACCCAGTATGATAAATATTAAGTAAAATACATGATTGTATTGTTTGTAGTCTTCAAAATGGAATATTATTCTCAGTCAATCGCTAAGACTATCAAAGAGGTAGTAGTAGGATTACACGATGCTTTCTTAGCTTGAATATTACCATTGCCATGCGACCAGATTGTGGCCTGAGACTATTTGGAGAAACCTGGCTTCGTTAAACTGCTATTCAAGATGGTGTGAGTCCTTTTCGTTTTAATTTCTTTGAAAATTATTGCAATTTATTATTTACTTTTTCCTTTAGAAAGCAATTTGATACCAAATGAAGATTCTGCGGAATATAAGCTCCTGAACTTGGTTCCTACGGAATTCTTCTTCTTCTTCTTCTGGCATTTCTTTTTCACTATTTTGCAATAAATGAGATGTATTGAAGTTTGAGTAGCCGCTTAGTTTGACTGACAACATACTTGTTCAAAGGCAAAACATTATTGCCCCAGAACGGCGCGAAACAGTAAATCAAAGTAATCTCTCGATCGCTCCTTTGTTTCCTTTTGTCAGCCTTAATCCTGATTTTTGTTCTTCTTTCTCTCAAACTTTACCACATTCAATCTTTCTACTCTTTTCTTCCTCTTCTAATTCCTTTCGTTTCGCTTAATTATTAAACTAATTTAGTATTGAAATGCTTGCTCGACTTCTAATGTAGTAATTAATACTTCTCTCAAGTCTTAACTTCGGCGATTTTGCTTTCCAAACCGCAATTCGTAGCACGCGATCAGGACACAACACACTTAACTGTTAAGTGTACAAGTTCAATTTCTTTGCTTTTAAAAGTTTGCTGTTTATGCTTCTTAAAATTGAAATTGCTATGAAATTTGTGCAATCGTACAAATTTAAGCACTTTTGGATAGTTTAAAACTTAATTAAGGCTTAGTTTGGGGAAGCGCTTGCAGTTGACAACCTGCTGAAATGATAAATACTTAGTTTCAATAAGTACTTATGTGTTTGAGATTGTTGTTTTGGTAACCGCTGAAACATGAAAATAGGTATTTGGTAAGTGCGGTTGTAGTTACTAAAAAAAATAAAATGACTAAAAAGCCTATTGATTTAATAAACTATTAATTATTGTATAAATAATTAAAAAATATTATTAGCCATATAAATTTAAAATTATAA
>JAOSBN010000004.1:15919035-15934327 GCA_027563595.1 Erythroxylum suave | reverse complement strand
TGAAGTGTGTGCATGAGATTGAAGAGAAGGGATTTGAGATTAAAGCGTTTATTTGAAGTGTGTATTTGAGATTGAAGAAAAGAGATTTGAGATTGAAGTGTGTAATTGAGATTGAATTATGTACTTGAGATTGAAGAGAAGGGACTTAGTTTAATTTTAATCATTATCCATCCCAGTGCTAATGACTTTAGGTTTCTTTTGTTATTAGCTTTTGATTTGCAGTCCATTGAAATTTAGTTGCTTCCATCTTGAATTCAAGTTGCTTCCATCTTGCATTCAAGTTGCGGAGCATTAGGTTTCCAACTTATTTGCTAAATTGATTAGGGTATGAATTTGGATATTTTGATTATAGTTTCAATTTGGAAATTTTGATTATGGTTTGAAGCTCATCTATAGATTTTTAAGTTTAACCTGATGCTTATTTGATATTGGGATATAGTTAGAGTATAATTTTGTTTATATTTTGATATTAAAATTAGAAATGTTGGATTATTTTCTTACGTGAAAAATAAGATAAAGGAAACAAAATTTAATGGATTAGAAACATTTGTTTCTATTCTCAATTTCTTTTTCAATTGTGACTAAATAAAACAAATACAAGAACAAGTTCAATCCTCCAAATTCTTTATCGCGAAGTTAGTTGGTGTTTAAATTTACCATAATAAAACATTTACATGATAAGTTCCTTTCTAGATACCCATTTTAATCATAAGTGATAAATGAGGTAACTCCATAGAAATTATATATAAAACATAAGTAATTATACGACATTCAATAAAATTTTAATGCATATTAATAATTAATTTACTAATAATAAAATGGTATTAAGAATCCTTAAATTAGAAGACATAATCGTTATTCTTAAGTTTTGTATAATGATATATATGCAATACTTATAAAATAGAGAAACTAGTTAATACTCTCTTCTTCTTTTTAGTCTTTTCCATCAATTTAAATTAGATTATAGATTATGTAAACCTAATATCTTATAAGTCATTTGCATGTAGGGTTATAAGCAAGAGTAACCTAATTAAACTAATTAGTTAGAATTTTGGCACTATCATAAAGAAGACTTATATAGTAGCCACATCACACTCAACAAACTTATTAAGAAGACCAAGGTCACAAAAGGATAACAAATATACCGGAGGTTTATAGGTATCTATATGATCCAATTGTACAATAAAAGAGTAATTACACATTAGTCCACATTAAAAAAATGATAACATTCTCTCAATTGAGTAAAACTAATTAATTAAGATTTCATAAAACTAATTAATTAAGATTTAATATATAATTTTTTGAAATGTTTTGAAAATAATTTGATTGAGTCAAATAATAAATTTAATAAGTTTGTATTTAGTTTTAAAAAATTAACATAAAGAACCCAATTCAGCGAATCATTTATACTAAAACATAGTAGTTAATATGTTGTAATAAGCAAACAAGTCATTGTCTTAATATGCTCTAGGCTATGTCTATGTAATAAAGGCTACTCTATGTACCCATTTCTGATCATTTATCAATTAATTACTTTCAACTTTCAAAAATATATATACAAGTCTCCATAATCATAAGCATAAACAGATCACTAACTAAACTCTTTAGTAGATGCTAGTATAGCGTGACTTATATTAATGACTCGTAAAATCATAAATCATATATAATCAAATTATTCCAATCTCAAAACATGAGCTATGAGCCATAGAAAGGACCATTAATCTTATACAGAGATTAATATCCAAAATATTACTTGCATAATAAAAAGCCATTAATCATAAAGATCAATTATGGAATGAACCATTTCCTTCTATGAAGAAGTGATAACACATCTAGATAAAAAACAATCTCATGTGTATATGAATTTCAAACATCATTATACAACAAACAAGTGTAAAGTTCACAACTTTATTAATCTTAAGTATTATGAACATATAAGATATAACTCGCAAACTCCTACTACATTGAAACATCATATGATAACATAATACCTATATCGCCTACTTCTTTAAGAAAAGTTATAAGACTAAGCCCCCTAGTGAGTAAGTTAACTAACATATTTGTGGTGATAATGTACTCATAAAATATACCACCATCATTAACTCATTTTTAAAGTTTAAAGTACTTAAGTTCAACAAACTTGACATGCTTGGCTCTATTAATGTTCTTTATATTCCTGAAAAAGAATATAGTACATAAGTTATCACAATAAATTCTAATAGTCTTAGAAACTGAATCAACAATCATAGGTCTTCCCATGTAGTTCTTCAACAAATTTCCATATGCTCTTACCTCATAACTAATTATAATATCAATTTTCGTGGTTAAAGTCACCATAATAGATTAGTTAGAGCTTTTCTAAGGTTCAAATCATCTGGCTAATACTAAACTTATTGTCATGTGATCACCATTAAGATTACCATTGACATATCTAATAATCTCTAGAATCATCTACACATCTATAAATCATTGATATTCACTAGTTTTGATTATAAATCACAATGACTTTCTTCATTGAAACTTAGTATTCTTAATCATAAATTTTCAAATACCTACTAAGAACAATAACTACAAAGGCAATGCTAAGTTTACTGCATACCTATGAATATATCAAATTCTTAATTGCATTATTGAAAGGAATATAATTCTTCTATACTTTTTTCAGTTTATTTCTAGGACATTGCTTTTTTCTCAAGTCATCACTTTTGACCATAAAAAATAAACCAAGCCTACAATCCTACTTAGGTTGTAGTCCACTTAGGTTGCTGGCTATGTCCTTCATCCTTATAATGTAAATTACAACCTTAGATGCTCTATTATACCTTAGTAAAGTCAATATATGCTCTATCATACATGTGCTCTATCATACCTTAGATGCTCTATCATACCTTCATCCTCATAATGTAAATTACAACCTTAGATGCTCCATCCACCACCCCTACATCATTTACTACCCCTATACCGATAGAGATATTAGGGGTAAATAATGCGAATGAAGGAGATGATCACCAGCCTAGAGCTGAGGGACCCAATGGAAGAAAATACATCACAATTGTTAATAATATGTAAATGAAAACACATGAAACATTATATGTTTATAATTAAGTTATAGGTTTAAATTTTAAAAATGGTATGAATTTATTTATTTTTATATTAGGTTATTTCCATCATTTGGACCCTGCTCAAGAAACATAACATTGAAATTCAACGAGAAAATTAATCCTAAGGGTTATGTGTGGAAGAATATCTCTCAAACGATAAAGGAATTTTACTATCACGAGTTTGAGGTACCATAAAAATTATTATTTTCTTTTTTAATTAATAGTTCTATAAATTAATTAGATAAATATTATTACTTTATAAGTATTAGTTGAATGTTTTTCCTTTTGTTTCAAAAACAAATTTTTGGGGATTCTCCATTTGACGTGATCATCTATAGAATATTAAAGAGACAAGCGCGTACACGTTATCGCGACTTTGTTATTGCGATAAACAGGGTTGGTGTACTCTGAAGAAATATGGAGGAGTTGGCAGTAGTATTGGACATCACCTAAGGCGATGTTCATTTTAGAGCATAATTTGGCCAATAGACATGAAGGATCGAAGGGAGAGAGTCTTCTCGTACATACAAGAGAATCTATTACCTACCATAAATATCCAGAGAGACTTGTAAGTATCTGCACTTCACATTTATATTCTCATTTATTTACTTTTGTTGTATTTCAATTGAATTTTGTGTGAATTTTGGAATAAAAATATGTGTTTCTTGTTGAGAATGGTAATGTTATAAATGCCTGGTGCCATATAGGTGCCATATAGCTGTGTATATATGGCACCAGACGTTAGCTTTAAGAGGTGCATTATATCTCCTTATATATATGTTTCCTTAGCTTTAAGAGGTGCATTATAGTTAACTTTAGGTTTGACTATTTATAAATTTCTCCCTTTCAAGTATTGGATATAAATCTATTTCACCCATAATGCTTACTTATCTTTAGGGAGTGTCCAAATTCTTTTCACAATCAACACCCTGTTGATCATTTGAATAAGGATAATGATAAGTCCGCTACATCTTTAGATAAATACTCTTCAATTCTTTTGACTTTTGTTACTAATTTTTTTGAAGAACCATCAAACTATGAAAAATTTCTCCTTATACTTTCAATTGTTTTGATGAAGTTCTTAAGGAGAATTAAATGGAAGGACTAGTATACATGCATATTATTAAGAATTAAGTAGATAAGTTGGCCTCTTCCTACATAAGATAGGTTCCTATTACACCAATGGTTAATTCTCTTTTGAATTTTTCCTATAAGAGGTTAGAAGACACTATAAGCTGGCCTCTTGTTGGTGACTACCATTCTTAAATACATGAATGACAAATTTTTTCGCTTGAGTTCTAAAAAACTAGAGAGTTGGCGTGCCAAATATCTAGCTGCAAATGAGAACAAAATAGTGGCTCTTGTTTCTATTGATAGAAAGGCCTAAGATACTGAAAATTTGTAACAAGTTTATTAAGGAGCATACTAAACTAACAGTAGCATCACAGAGAATTCGTAGATTATTAACAAATGATAAATTATAAATATTTAGCTACCTACATTTGTTACTTAAAATTTCCCTCCTAGCTTATGTTATGGTCAATAAATCTAGTTAGGATCTTAAGTTATAACATAAAAAAGTAAGAAGAAATAAGGTCAAATTGTCTCGACTCTTTAGCTCTCTTTATTTTATGAGTTGATTATGCATTTATCAAGATGCTATATGAGCTAGTAGAGATGTATTATTCATTTAAGCCAATAAATCTTAAGGGGAAGTTAAAAGCCTCTATAAAAGTGCAAGATATAATTCTAATTGATGGAATCAAATGCTTTATAAAAACCAATCTTCATTACACAACTTTTGAATGAGTATTTCCTATTATAGTTCTTAAATAATTCATAAGCCAATAATATATTATCACCATTTTCTGATTTGGATATATGATTGATTTTAGCACTAACTTGAGTCTAGTAGCAAAGAACTTAACAAGCACATGGTGATACAATAAAAGATATGAAATTGAGTTTAAAGTCTTCGGTACGAGGTTGATGTATGTTTTGTTTAGTTCTCTCTAACATCTTATCCTTGATAAAGAATTCCCAAATTATATTAGTGAATTGTGTTTTGATTTGGCTTTAGGTCTTTTGAAAAAAACATTAATATATCAGATCTTAGGGCCTTATTTGGATAAAGATCAAAGAGAGCTTTCTTAACATTTGATGCATTGAATAGCCTAATGAGTTGGTCAACTTTTTCTTATTTGATATGCTTAGAAATAAAAGATTATAATGCATAAATAGATGAACAGTTGTTAGTGCATATGTCAATAGTGATGTAAAAATATTACGAGCCTCCAGTAATATTCATTTTTGTCTCTTAACCTATTGGTCATCCTCTTTGAGTAATGATATGATCTTTTTAGTGCTTCTTTTGGAAAGAATGGTTTGGTGGAAGTAACTAGTGTTCATATCCCTTTTTTGTTTATCCTTTCTACTTTAGAAATTTATTTAAATAGAAAGCTATTCACTTCTAAAACAAGAGTGTAGTTTAATAGAGCTATTCTCTCATTAATATCCTTTGAAAATTAGAAAATTTCATTTTATTTTTGGTGAAGTATGGATCTATATTCCAAAACAACTTGGTATGTGTTGCTATAGTTTTTCTAATTCAGTTTCTTGAACTCCTCTTTCACCATCTAAAATTTCCTCATATACATAAAATCTTTGTATCCCTATATGATGCGATTCTTTTAACCACAACCTCCCCATAACCTCTAGCTAGTTATGTAATTGTTGAATTCAAAAGGTAGCTTTCCTCTGACCCTTCTTTGCTAAAGTATAAATTTTAACAGGTGTTGAAGACTATTTTACTTTCAAATACCCTAAATACCATGTATTGTTAGTAAGAGTCATATCTAGGTTTTTCCTAATGAACCATCTCCCATTTTATTTATTACTCAAAAGTATAAAATTCACTTCAAATCTTAAGTTTTTAACCTCTGGTTAGGTTATATAAATCACGAAACCATTGCTAAAATCCCTTAACCTAATATTACCTTTAATTTTAAAAGGAAAAAAGGTGTTGTTAAAATATCGTATTATCATCCATGGGGCATCTATATTTGCATGAATAGCTCTTAGTTAATTCTAAAGTGAGATCCTCTAAAAAACCATACTTACATAAACAAAAGTCACATATACCAAATATTTTTTTGTAACAATCTCACTACTAACTGGATTACTTGATTAGTAGTGTTTGAGTGAATTACCTTAATTTTTCCAGAATCATAAACTATAACAATTATATCATTAAAATGGTATTGATAATTGTGATAATTGATCATTATTTTCCCAAGAATCACAAATTCTTACATTGATCAACCTTACGCTTGATTTCTGAAAGACATATTAACATATGTTTTTATTGAAAAGTATGTATTAATATAAAACATTCCCTTTTTAGGATTGTTAAATCCTTTTACATTTTATGCTAAGAATGACATCAAGAGGGCATTAGATGTCTAGAGTTCTTGGCTTTATTCTTTCTTCAACATATTTTCCTAGCTGTTATTGTAAATTCATTACCAGTATTGGAAAGATCTTCAAAGACTTATTTTTCTACTTATGGTAAGTTTGAGTCTTTTGATATGTCTAAGGATTTTAGGTAATTTACAGATTTCACATAGGGGATTTGAACATTCTCCTTATAGATTTGCTTATTTGAACTAACATCAATATTTATAAAATTTTGATTAACTTCAAAATTAGTACTCTAGATACTAAAAACTATTTCAATATGCAGACTTTTATAATTTCATTTGTCTCCCCTTTTTAGTATATTGATAGAATTTTTAATATTTTATGTAATTTGCACTAAGACCTAGAATTGTTTATTGCCTTTATGGACAAATGCAATATCCTGCTTCCCTCATCATATTGGTTTATAATAGTCCTTTTATTGGAAGAACTCACTTGTCAGGTTTTATTTCTTTCCTTGACGACTCAAATTTGGCTTTCATTGGTAAGAGATTTCTCCACCATCAATCATTATGTTATCCCCAATTAATCTGATAAGGAATTGAATAAGATAGCACTTACTGCAAATCAACTACTAGACATACTCTTATGTTGCTTATTCTTTTCACATCAGTTAAGGCTTATTCTTTTCACATCTGTTAAGGCTTCATCCATAAAAATACGTTTATCTATGTAGCTTGCTAAATGGCTTAATTCGCTAGTTAGTTAGTATTCCACTGACATATTGCGATTATTAATGCATATTAATATCTGCTTATGTCTCAACTTCTCCATTTGAAAACTAAGTTTCAGCTTTTGTAGAAAAAGGGCTTATTATTTACATATCACAATCTTCCTTCAAGAGTTCTCTAAACAATGATTTTGGAATCAAATTTAAAAGGGAATAGATTTTACGTTAAAGAACCTCTAGCTATCCTATTCTTTTCTAGTGGTGTTAGGCCAAGGTATTTATTAACGAAAATGCTAGTCTTTTACTTATAAAGAACCCTACTAGTGAAGTTACTCACTTGGTTATTCCATCTATTAGGACTTCTAGTGGTGATGCAACAATGTTGTTACTGTTGGACCCTGGAAAATTTTTTCAATTATTATCAATTTATTGTTTTTTAATTAATTAATTAATTAATTATAATTACAATTTGTTTGTTTAGTTATTATCTTGGAATTGGGGTCATTAAATTTAGTAAGCATGAATAGGAATTAGGGTTATTAATTCAAGAATGTTATAATTAAGTTAGCTTAAGGAGTTGATGGATAAAGAGACAAAAGGGGGGTAAAATTGGAAGAACATAACAAATGAAGGGTAAAATGGGAAAAAAAAAGATAAAATGTAGTCTTGAATTAGAAGAAGAGAAGAAAATCCTGGGAAGAGAGAAAAGAAGAAGAAAACATGGAGAAGAAAGAAAGAAGGAGAAAATTCGTGGAGAAGGAGAAAGAAGAAGGAAGAAGAGAAATCAAGCTTGTTAAGGTAAGTTTCATCTCTTCTTCTTGGTTGGGTAGAAACATAAAAGAGATTAGAGAGAGAAATGGGTTAATGTTGGAAGAAAGAAGAGGAGAAGAGAAACCCATTTGATTTTTCATGAATTTCTAAACTAGGTTTTAGTTTTCTATCCTAGATATATTATGGGTAAGTTAAGTTTAGGCTTGATTATTTACTCTTGATTATTGAAGCTTTATGAATTTCCATTTGAATGTGGGTTGAATGAGAAATTGGTTTGTTTTAGGAAACCAAGAAAGCCCAATTCAAGAGCAAGAGGAAAGGCACAATTGAGTTGGATTTTCCAAACGAATTAGATGGGTAATGTATTTATAGTTATTATGTAATTGTGCAAATTCATTCCTATGTGTGTGCATTGATTTACTTGTATTGGATTTCTTGAAATTTAAATTGTTGTGAATGTTGGAAAATGCATGGTGAATTATGATTATGTTAAGCCTTGAAAAGGTTATGATGTTTGTATAAAAGAAAAGAAGAAAAGTAAAAGAAGTATGAGATTAGGAATTTGCGTTTGACTGTATTGAGCATGAAATTTTTTTGTGATCGGGAAAAAGAGGAACATGTTTTGTTAGTCACGTGCACGTTGACCTGTAGCCTTCTCTTGGCTACCTACTTGAGGCCATGAGATCCTGAGAAATCAGACTCATTTTGTTCTCAGAGTAAACTTCAGTTTCTCTGTTTCGTTCCACGGAACTCTCGAGCCACTTGTTTGTGCAATGCATCTTTGAATTGTCAAGCATGATGCATTCAAATGTTATGTTAGATGGCTAAGTTATGTTATGTGTTATGAGTTTTGCGCTAATTTGATCAATGTTTGAATTGCTAGAACAGATTGAGAATTCTTGAAATTGGTAGCTATACCTATACATATGCTTGAATTATGGTCAATTGTCAATGACTATAAACATATTATCCACTGAGCAGTGTAGCTCAACCCATCCTTTTCCCCCTTCTCAGATGCAGAACAAGGCGGTTAGCAAATCCTTGCAAGGCATCGAAAACTCCAAGATAGTTAGAGACTTTTGTATTAAGTTAGTGAACATTTTTGGATAGCTTTATAGGCATATCAAACATGAGAATCTTTTGTATTTTGTTTTAAGTTTGTGATGTATATGTTGATATGTAACTAAAGCTTGTTCAAATATTTACTTTTTTAGCAATGAGAATGAGAATTTCAGGATTTGCTGTGATGTATGATGATGGTTGTGAAAGAGGAGTGGCTATGATGATGGTTGTGAAAGAGGAGTGGGTATGTGATTGTAAATTATTGTTTGGTTTAGAATAACATGTTAGAGGTTGGAAAGGTTGTATGGGATTAATTATTTGAGGGGAGATTTAAGAAGTTAACAAAGTACTTAGTAGTTGAATTGATATGAGGTGTATAGGCATTTTAGTGTTGAAATGTTGTGTTAGAGATGCAGGTTAGAAGGTTTTGCCGCAGTGAAGTTAGACTCGGCCGCAGCGAACTTTTCCTGAAAGGTGTTTTCATCTCCATCTTTTGACTTCGTCGTGGCGAAGTTATAGGTTGGCTGCGGCGAAGTTTTCCCGAGAGGTCCATGGAAAGATTTCCTGGTTTCGCCACGGTGAAACATTTAGTTTGCCGCGGAAAAATTTTCTCGAGAAGTCCCTAGAAATATTTCCTGGTTTCATCGTGGCGAACTTTTCCCGAAAGGTCCTAGGAAATATTTCTTGGTTTCGCCGAGCCAAAATATTTAGTTTGCCACAGCGAACCTATGTTTTGACCCTTCAAATGGAAAAAATCTCTTTTCAGAGTCTCCATAAAAGTTGTAGACCTAGAAATCCTCTTCAAAAACGTCCTAAGATGACCTTAATCCGATCTCTCTAGTGAAAGTTATGTCAATTGTCCTAAGATGGGTACAATATGAATGAGGACATAACAAGGTTTGACTCGTTTGGCCATAACTCCATCATTCGATCACCAAATGAAGTGATTATTGAACTAAGAGATTCCTAACTTATTTCTCTATCTCTCCATAAAATTTTGGTATCCATTGGAGTTGATTCCAAAAAGATTGAAGGAGAGAAAGTGAGGGAAACGAATAAAAGAGCATGAATTGATTGTTTTATTGAACATACTTCGGTATTTTAATCATATCTTGGTTTGTAGAGCCCCTAATGAGATGATTATTATTTCAAAATAAACTAGAGACATGGAGCTACAATTTTTCAAAAGAAGTATATTTGTGATTCCTTTATCGAAACTAGTTTTGGCTAGAGAGATCCCATAGACAAAACCTTATAGGATAATACGTTCACGTCTTTTGATATTCCAAATAGTTAGGCTCTGAAAACGGAGTCCAACATCTTGTTGTATTAGAGTCTAGGTTATTCCTAGGCTTAGGATGTATAGTGGTATAAATTAGTATGATGTATGATTAATTGTTTGCTTTGTTGAATTGATTGATTGCATTAAGTGGCATCTATATCATGCATACATGTAGAAAATAAGGTTAAAATGAAACCTAAGCTAATCGTTAGTGTTCAAATTGAAGGAGTAAGATGCCACCTTGTAGAAGGACACGGGGAGTTTTGCAAGGATCAATTGCACTTGACTCTCTGCCAAGAGAGGAGAGTACTGATGAGTTTGTAGCCCCAGGAAATGCTGAGACTTCTGTAGGGCAACGTAGTGAGCCTGTTCGATCACAGATGCGGGAGTCTCCTCGTCCACAGGAGCAAGTGCCTACACCACATCTGAGGATGTTTCAAGAATTTGCTCAGGCATTTGTCCAGTCCATGAGGCAGATGCCATAAACCTATGCTCTGGCCCCAACTAAGAAGGGGAAGCAGTTTGACAAGTTGAGGAAGTATGGAGCAGTAGATTTCTATGGGACAACAAATCCAAAAGAAGCCAAGACTCAGTTGAAAAAGAATGAGAAGATACTGGATTAGATGGATTGTGAGGATGATGAGAAAGTTGTGTACGCTGCAAGCTTGCTACAGGGAGATGCTTTGCATTGGTGGGAGAGTGTGCCAGCGAGTCAGATAAAACTGTCAGTATTGACATGGAAGGACTTCCTAGCAGTGTATAAAAAGAAGTATTTTTCTGAAGTGTATGTCCAACAAAAGCAGAGGGAATTTCTGAGTTTTACACAGAAGGAGATGACAGTGAGCGAGTATGAGTGCCGGTTTACGCAGCTATCTAGATATTCAGCTGAGATGATGATGAGTGAGGCGGTTAAGTGTCGTAGATTAGAATCAGGATTGCATTTGGCTATAAGAGAAAAGGTAGTGGTGCAAAACTTTTGTGATTACCAGTAGCTGGTTGAACCAGTGCTAAGATTCGAGAATATAGAGAACATCAAGAGTGCAGTGAATAAAAAGAGGAAGGGAAGAAGACAGTTCAAGAGGGGAGGTGGTACTCTTATGTCAAAAAGGAGTGCCAAGGCTTTCCCTGTGCCTTCTGAGGAGAGGAGCAACGGTGCAAGTAGATCTAGGCAGTTAAGAACTGTTTCTCAGCTGGGCTCAACGGCTGGAGGCAGCAAAAGGGGAGGAAGAGATACGTCATCCATCCCCAAATGGGAAACTCCATAGAAAGGAGTGCTACAGATTGATAGGAGCTTGGTTCAACTGTGGGTAAAAAGGGAACATGACTAGAGAGCGCCTTCAATATGTAAGACAAGAGAAAACCCAGACGCAAGCTTCAGGGAGAAATGAGACTGTGGGACATAAGACTGCAACTGAAGTGGGAAGTTCTAATGCAGCCAAGAAAGTAAATCTTTAGGAAGACCAAGAGGGCAAGCGCCAACTAGGGTATTTGCAATGACACAGGAGGACGCAGAAACAACTCTAGAAGTCGTGATTAGTACGGTTACATTATTTGATGATAATGTTGTTGTTTTGATTGATCCAGGTTCTACCCATATCAAGTAGAATTGTGCATGGTAGAGAACTGAGCCCATTGGATACTCCTTTGATGGTTAGTACTCTAATTGGCCAGTATATTATAATTAGTCAAGTCTATAGAGATTGTGAAGTAAGTATTGGCAAGGAACAATTAGTGGTGGATCTAATGCTATTAAAGATGGGGGGTTTAGATTTGACACTGGTCATGGACACGCTAAAAAAGTATAATGCCCATCTAGATTGCAAATAGAAGACAGTGGAGTTCGAATTGGAAGAAGGTACAAGGGTAGTGTTTATGGGGGACAAGAAAGCAAGCCCGCCTAGAATTGTTTCAGCTTTGATAGTAGAGAAGATGATAAGGAAAAGATGTGAAGCATTTTTGGCCTATGTGGTAGACATTAAGGAAAATAGAGGAAAGTTAGAAGATATTCCTGTGGTCATGGAATTCTTGGATGTCTTTCCTGAGGAATTACCAAGACTACCACCCTTTACGAAATTGAGTTTCCCATTGAGCTTCTTCCAAGTACTGCACCAATATCGATTCCGCCTTATAGAATGGCTCCGGTGGAATTGAAGGAGCTTAAGGAGCAATTGGAAGAGTCGTTGGAGAAGGGGTATATTAGGCCTAGATCTTTGCCTTGGGGAGCTCCGGTCCTTTTTCTGAAGAAGAAAGATTAATCGTTAAGAATGTGTGTGGACTACCGAAAGCTCAATCATGTCACTATCAAGAATAGATATCCGCTTCCATGTATAGATGATTTGTTTGACCAATTGTAACGGGCAAGCGTCTTTTCTAAGATAGATTTGAGATTAGGTTATCACCAGTTGAGGATAAAGGAGTTTGATGTGTTAAAGACTGCTTTTAGAATACGATATGGGCACTTTGAGTTCTTGGTTATGCCCTTTGGATTAACAAATGCTCCTGCAGCCTTTATGGATTTAATGAATAGAATCTTCAAGCCTTTTTTAGACCAATTTGTCATAGTCTTCATTGATGACATATTGGTTTATTCCAAAAGTGACAAGGGGCATGATGAACATTTGAGGATTGCCTTGAAGACATTGAGGAAGGAAGGGTTATATGTCAAATTTAACAAATGTGAATTTTGGCTAAAGAAAGTGGCATTTGTTAGACACGTGATTTTGAAGAAGGAGTTCATATGGATCTGAGGAAGATAGAAGCAATTGTGAAATGGGAAGCACCTAAAAATGTAGCTAAAGTGAGAAGATTCTTGGGCTTGGTCGGCTATTACAGAAGGTTTGTGAAGGGATTTTCTATGATAGCAGCTCCACTCTCCAAATTGACGAGGAAGAATCAAAAGTTTGTATAGAATGAGGAGTGCCAAAATAGTTTTGAGGAATTGAAGAATAGGCTCACAACTGCACCAATTTTGACTTTGCCTTCCAGTAGTGATGGATAGATAGTGTATAATGATGCCTCGAGGAAGGGATTAGGGTGTGTGTTAATGTAAGGAGAAAAAGTGATTGCCTATGCTTCTAGGAAATTGAAACCTTATGAGATAAATTATCCTATGCATGACTTGGAGTTAGCTGCTATAATCTTTATGTTGAAAATATGGAGACACTATTTATATGGAGTCACCACCAAGGTGTTTACAGACCATAAGAGTCTTAAGTATTTGATGAGCCAGAAAGAGTTGAATTTGAGACAGAGAAGATGGTCAAAGCTACTTAAGGATTATGACTTGATGATAGAATATCATCCAGGGAAAGCTAATGTAGTAGCGGATGCACTGAGTAGAAAATCAACTATATATGTCTTATGTGGAGACAGTGTTTCTTCCTTTGTTAAAGGAATTAGCCAAACTCAGGATGACATCGAGACAAGTTGAATCTGGTTGTGTATTAGAAAATTTTAAAGTAAGGCCAGGGTTGAATGAGAAGATTAAGGAACTACAGAAGCAAGATGAGTATTTGAGTAAGCTTAAAGAAGAGATTAAAAATGGTAAACCTTCTGAAGTAGAGATGAGGGAAGATGGATTGATGGTGGTAGGTAACAAACTATGTATTCCTGATATGCAATATTTGAAATATGAGATTCTTGATGAGGAACACAATGCGCATTATGCAATGCACCCAGGAAGTATGAGAATGTTTAGAGATTTAAAAGAACACTTTTGATGGAAAGGAATGAAGAAAGATATTGTAGAGTATGTTAAAAGATGCTTAGTGTGTCAGCAAGTTAAAGCAGAACATCAAGCACCTATCGGTAAGCTTAAACCTTTGTCGATTCCTGAATGAAAATGGGAGAAGATTAAGATGGATTTCTTGATGGGATTGCCAAAAACTAGCAGGAAACATGATACAATATAGGTGATTGTTGATAGGCTAACTAAGTCAGGACATTTCTTGCCAATTAAACAGACGGATTCTTTGACTGCTTTGGCTACGAAATATATAGATGAGATAATCAGGCTTCACAGGATTCTGAGTTCTACAGTCTCGGATAGAGATCCTAGGTTCACCTCTAGATTTTCGAAAAACTTACAAGAGACTTTGGGAACTAAGTTACACTTTAGTACAGCTTTCCATCCACAGACTGATGGACAATCGAAGAGAACAATCCGAACTTTAGAGGCAATGTTGAGAGCTTGTGTTATGGATTTCACAGGCTCATGGGATGATCATCTGCTATTAATTGAATTCGCCTATAATAATTCCTATCACTCGGAAATCCAAATGGAACCTTATGAAGCTTTGTACGATAAGAGGTGTAGAACTCCAATTTATTGGGATGAGGAAGGTGAAAGGAGGCTTTTAGGGCCTGAATTGGTGTAAGCATAGTTGATAAGATTAAGTTGGTGAAAGAGAGACTTAAAGCAGCTCAATATAGGATGAAAAGTTATACAGATGCACATAGAAGGGAGATGGGATTCAAAGTTAGAGACAAAGTGTTTCTTAGAGCTTCTCCATCAAAAGGTGTTTTGAGGTTCGGTAAGAAGGGCAAGCTTAGTCCGAGATACATAGGTCCTTATGAGATCATTGAGAAGATTGGACCTTTAGCCTATAAGTTAGCCTTGCCACCGAAATTGTCTAAGATTGACAATCTCTTTCATGTATCGATGTTAAGGAAGTACCAATCAAATCCTTCACACATAGTTCAAACATCAAAGGTCCAATTAAGGGAGGATTTGACGTATGAAGAGCAACCAGTGGAGATCTTAGATTCAAAGGAAAAGATTTTGAGAAACAAGGTTATGAAGCTGGTTAAAGTCTTATGGAAGAACCATTTAATGGAAGAGGCAATATGGGAACCTTTGGAAGCAATGAAGGAGAAGTATCCACATCTCTTCGTGGACTCAGGTAAGAATTTCAAGGATGAAATTCTTTT
>JAOSBN010000004.1:15900032-15911251 GCA_027563595.1 Erythroxylum suave | reverse complement strand
GGTGTTACTCCTTCAGGCTTCGGCACCAATTCCCAAGTTTCATTTTGTTTTAATGCTTGAATTTCCTCATCCATTGCTTGTTGCCATTCCTTGCTTCGTGACGCTTCTTTATAACTTGTCGGCTCTTTCAGACTAATTTCCTCTATTACTGCTGCATTTGCATACTTTGGATTTGGCTTTCTTTGTCTAGTTGACCTTCATGGTTTGAGGCAATGGCTGTTGAACATCTTCCTCAAAGTCCTCTATCTGACTTGGCCTTATTTCTTCTAGAGTTGAATGATGGATTCCTGTTTGCCATGGGCTTTTCTCTTCTGACAGCCTCATGTCTATGGACTCTTCCTCACTTGGTTACGTAGTATCAATTCTAGATTCTTCAATTGGTTGAGTCTTATCAACCTCTGTAAATTCTTCTAATGTTGTTGTAGCTGCTTCTCTATTTCTTTTGAATCTGGTAATAATGCAGCTTGTGGTGACCACCAAGAAGATGCCTCATCGAAGACAACATTCCTACTTACGTAGCATCGTCCTGTAGTTGGGTCACAACACTTCCATCCTTTACTACGGCTGTCATATCCAACAAATATACAACGTATTGCCTTCTTATCAAATTTGCTACGTAGGTGATCTGGTACAAATATGTAGCATACGCATCCAAACACTTTAAAGTACCCTACTGAGGGTTTGACCTTTCAAAGCTTTTCTCATATGGTGAGGTCCCCAATTTTGCTTGAGGTAATATGTTGATCACGTATGATGTCGTCTTCATACTGATAAGTCAAATTATTTATATATGATTTTGGGATGAATTGGAGCTAATTTGACTTATCTTCGTGTGAATTATGCAATTTAATTGGTTAATTCTAACATTTCAACTTTATTGCTTAATAGGTACAATTGGAGAGATTTTCGGGAAAATCACATAACTTTCATTTGAGATGTCGGATTAGATTCATTCAAGTATGATTTCGAAGAGGACTCTGAGCTTTACAACCTTCATGAAGACCCCCAAGAGAGATTTGGCTTTCTGAAGAGTCAAAAGGGCACGTTTTTGAAGATGTTTAGTATATATCCGCCTAACAGACATAAAGTCCCTTCAAACCGACATCAGCGGAGAAAGATAGTTAACAAATCATGTCCGCATAACGGACATTGACTGTCCAAAGTGCTTCAGAGACCCGTAGCTATCCCCTAAACGGACATAATGTCCGTCTAACGGATATTGACGGAGTAGATACGAATTTTATTCCCTTGTTTAGCAAAAACTAGATATCCTTGACCCTAAGACACTATATATATTCGTTTTAAAGACCTAAACAAGGGGGATCTGGGCCTGAAAGCAAGGTAGAACAGTGGAGGCACAAAAAAAGAGGAAAGAAGAGGAAGAAAGGGGAGAGAAGCAAGCTTGTTTTGTGTTCTTTTAGCTTTCTCTCTCTATTGTATTTAATATTGCTTGTTTCCCTCTGTTTTGATTCTGTTGTGATGTTCTAGAACTAAACCCCATTTAGGGTTAAGGATGTAGCCTATTTTGTGGATTGGTTGTTGTTTTATGGATTGATTGATGTTGAATGAAAGTTCTTGAGTTATATTTATCTTCCTTAAGCTTCATTGTTGTTTCTATGCTTGATCACTATAGATGCAATCTTAGGAATCACATGATGGACTGAGAGGTGAAGTGTGATTTGTGCATTAGGAAGATAAACATATTAGAGTTAGAGATAGAGATATCCTAAACTAGTGTGATAACTTAGGGTTGCTTGTTCTTAATGAATTTGACTAGTTAGGTTGTACATTGAGAAATGGTAATCAAGTAGTTGGGTATTCTTGTATATCTTGAGAGAGAATATGAGTGAATTTGTGCAGCTGTTATTATAACTTGTCATTCAATCAATTTCGCAATTCATCGATTAATTTCCTTAATTTGGTGAATCCCGAAGCCCTAAGTCTCAACCATTGAAAATTTCCCTTGTTTATTTATTAATTCATAATTGTCACAATTAATTGTTCACTCAACTCCAACCAACTTTTAATTTTCTTGTCATTTGTGTTCAAGTAATTAGGATTAATTTAGTAGTAAATATTTTAGTTCTTGTGGGATTCGACCTTGGAATACTTAATGTGTCAGTACTAGGAACGACTCTGTGAACTTGTAGATTTTGTCGAGCGCATACCTTCGGCCCAAAACCTTGCTGGTACATTCTTTGCATGTAGCATACTTTTGCATATCTCTGCTAAGTGACGATTCTTTCTTTCTGCTACTCTATTCTGTCGTGGAGTACCTGGACAAGTCAGCTGCCTCATGATCTTATGTTGTTGCAAACATTGTTTGAATTCTTCTGAAGTGTACTCTCCACCATTATCTGTGCGAAGGCAATGTATCTTTCACCCTATCTCCTTTTCTACTTTCACTTTGAACTTAACAAACTTACTTAGTGTCTCTAACTTTTCCCTCATAAAATCGATCCACACATATCTAGAAAAATCATCAATAAAGGTAACCATGTACCTGAATTGGCTGATAGACGGCTGCTTTACTGGCCCAAATACATCAGAGTGTATTAACTCCAGGGGTGTTTTAGCTTGATACTCTGACTCTTTGTACGGTAATTGATGTGCTTTACCATACTGACATCCTGCACATACAATGTTATCTCGAACATCTAGATTTGGAAGCCTTCTGACCATTCTTTTAGCTTCCCATAGCTTACATGTCCTAATCTTGTATGCCATAGATCAACCGTTTCATTTTTCCTTATCTTATCTATGTACGCTTTTTCTGCTGACATTACATAGACAGACTCCACTCTTTTTCCTTCCATCATAGGTCGACCGATAATTTTTAACTCCTTGTATATCTTGACATCATTTGGTCCAAACAATACAAAGTTTCCTATTGATGTCATTTGAGATACTGATAGGATATTCTTCAACATACCTTCCACGTGGTAGACATTCTGCAGTTGCATTGGCCACTAACTATAACGAGGAACTATGATGGTACTACCAATATGTGTTATCAACAATTTTGAATTATTGGTAGTTACCACTACTTGCTCTCCTTTATACTCTGATGTCCCCATCAATTTCTTTTTGTCACCTGTCATATGATTGGAGCATCCAGAATCAACGATCCAATCATCTTTATAGTTGATTTGATTTTCTCCTATAGTCGTGAGTGCTATCTCCTCCTTTGATATTGCACCACTTTTCTCACTTATTTCTTTAGGATTTTCCATTACTACAAATGATGTATGAAAATCCCATTCTTCCTCACTATCCTGTTGCGTCGATGTGGCAGCATTTCCTTCCATGCGTTTTGGCCTCCAGTATTCTCGGGCGAAATGACCCTTCCTTCCGCAATTATAACACCTATCTTCTTTCTGAGTATTTTTCTTATTGTTACGACTTGTATCTTGGCCTTGACGAGCTCCCCCTTACTTGAAGCTCCCTTTTCGTTGGCGACCTCGCCAACCTCCTCGACCTCTCGAGGTTTCCTCCATCATATTACTTCTTGTGACTTTCTCTTTTCCTCCTTTATTGGTGAAAAGGGCTTTGTCTTCTTCTTTAATAAAAACTTTAGACATTTTTTTATCTAAAGCTTCTTGATTGGCTAAGATATTTTCTAACTCTGTCAAGGTTGGTTCCTTTGCCCAACCTCGAATAGTCGTAACAATACCAAGAAATTCTGGGCGTAACCTATGTACAATAATCCTTCTCATTCTTGTTTCAGTTATAGCATTAGGAGGATCTAACTTAGAAATTTCTTGGCATAAAGATTTAACTTTAGTAAAATATTCACTTACAGTCATGTTGTGCTGCGAGATTGGCAATAACTCGTTCTCTAAGTGCTGGAGCCTGGCGTCATTGGTGCATGCATACAACTGGGCGAGAGTGTCCCATGCATCCTTCGGTGTCTTTACATCCTTTATTTGCTGAAGTATGTCATCTTCTACCGTCACCGATAATATATACATGGCTTTACCTGCTCTAATTTTTCATTTCTTTAACTCTTCTTCTAATGTTGGAGGTTGAGTCTCGTTTCCTCCAACAATACTCCATAAATCTTGTCCTAGCAAATAAAACTACATACGAGTGCTCCATGTATTATAATTGTTATTAGTTAATTTTTCTATACCATTAACAATGGTGCTCATGTCTGCCATAATTACTCGATCCCTGATCGAATAATTTCACAATCCCAGATTGTGACTAAATTTCGGTATAATTTCGGTTAAGACACGATCCCTGATCGTAAAAATTTGGACAATGGAGCAACGACTCTAGACGACACAACCTGACTCTGATACCACTTGTTAAAAAAAAACGATAATTTTATTAATAAAAGGACTCAAATACAAATCTCAAAACATTGAAGGATTTAAACAAAACGGAAGACAGAAGAACGAAACTTAGTCAACAGACACACACTACACGTTAGGATACTTTTCTATCTTTTTGTGGTGGTATACAATGAAATGGAGCTATTACCTATTTATAGGCATGCATCACCGACTTAGCAACTTGATGAAAGTTGCTGGAGAATTCTGGAATGCCCAAGTTGCCAACTTGAGTGATGTTTCCAGATTTTTTTTTTTACAAATCTAGAGTTTTCTAAATCTATAATTTTCTATATTAGTTGGTGATTTCTAACACACCTGTCTAAATATAAAAATAGATTAAATAGTATTTGAGACAACCACACGAAGTGTAATAAACAGTAGCAAGATGACTTGACTTTTTAATCTCAATTATAATTGGAGGTTATGTGAGAATGCTCGCATGCGTCGTTCAGTGACAGGTTTACAATATAAAGTAACATAATAATCAAGCAAAAACTATTGAAATCTAACGTTTATTAGGCAAAGAATGCGTTTGATAAACTGTTTTCAAGCCGACGAGAACTTTTAATGCTCTAAAAGAAACAAGACTAAAATAGTGTGCTTACATATAACGGTTAAAACTTATAGTGCATGGGTGCATGGGTGCATGGGAGATTCTATATTGCTTTATTAAATGCTTAGGTAAATATTGTGAACTCTAGCCCTGTGCATTCAATCAATCAAGGGGACATTGTGTCTGTTTAAATGGATACAAGGTCATTGCTAAGAATTACAAAAAGTAAACGAAAGAGTACTCAAGTTAGGTCGAGCCACTCATCAGAATTTTAGAACATAGTCTTCAGGCGATTAGGTTTTATGCCAGCACTTTGCTTGAGGATACATTTATTTTTCATACAAAAGAAAAGGGAGAGAGAGAGAGAGAGAGAGAGAGAGGTCATCACTTCTGATCTTTCCTAATCCCAAGTTATCTTTAGATATAAAATTTCTACTCAAATCACTTGGACCTCTACATGTCGTGTATAACAGGTTTCACACCAGCCTTTTTTTCCCTTTTAGTTTTTAGTAAGTTGATTAATCTCTTTGCGGATTGCAGTTGTAGAATAATGTTTACAAAAAAAAAAATATATATATATATTCATTTCTTCTCTTTAATGCTGCAAGACAGCTTACTTGTTATGACTATTACAATGTGAAATTTATAATTAAGTTCATGCATGTCAATTTCCCATCTGGTTCTCTTTCAACCATTTAATTTAATTCTATCGATTTTAAAACAATACTGTTGTCATTAAGTTGTCTACTGAGAATTGACATTCTTTTTGTAAGATAATTAGTAAAATTCATACATATAATTCAGTTTTTATAAAACATCCTTATTTCACTATTTTGATTATCTTTATTCTGATTAAAACTATTTGTTCTGAGGTTTGGTAATAAATGTCTTATCAATTTTCATTCTATTAGTAAAAAGAAGCCGATCAAAATAATAAATCAATTAAAGTATTTTGTATGAAATGTATATATTGAACATATTGTATGAAATGTATATATTGAACATAAAAATAAAACTGATTAATTAATTGAACAGAATTCGATGTTGGGATCCAATACCAATTATAGCAAACTAGAAAATAAAACAAAGGCGTGCGTGTTTATATATTTTCGTGTCTTCTTTTACACCACTTTTGATATATGTTTCGTTACACGTACCTCTCATTTTCGTTAGTTCAGTTATTTGTTTTGAGATATAATTTTTAATGGAATGAAATAATTTATAATAGAATATAAATAAATGTAGTATTAGAAAATTATTGTTTAGATGATGGAAAAGTTTATAATGTAATATAATGAATTGCTATTTAAAAGAAGGGTTTATAATATAGTACAGTGAAAACTTGTTTATTATTTTATATTCCTTTGTAAATATCCCAAATTAGAAATTTATCATTTTATTGTTTAGAATAAAATGAGATATAATATAAAATTTTTTTCTTCCATTCTATTTTATTATAAACATTTGTCCAATCAATTAAATATTTTATATTCTATTTCATTTCGTTAATAAATCCCAACAAAATATAAAACCAGGACACCTGTAGTAAGGACAAAAGAGTGTTCACGTTTGTACTTAAAAGGTGTTGTCATCAAACTTGGATAGGTACACGGTGATATTAAAACATATTTCGCTACAACAGCTGCTGCAAAGAGCAGCTGAATAGGTATAATTTACTAAAATTAATATAGTTTCTTCAAAGAAAATACTTTTTAATTTAATATTTTAGTAAATGAATATAAAAGGATGCTTTCCAAGAAAAGTTAGGGAAAAATTTCATTGCTATTTCTTTTTATCTCGTTTGTTAATATTGTTTTTTAACTTTTGAAAAAAATAAAATAATTATCTTTTTAGATAACAAACGAGACACGGATGTTATTTTTAGAATATGTTCGGATTGATAGGTCAAAAAGAGTAGACTTCCTATCCCCAATTTGGACTTCCTATCCCCAATTTGGACTGACTTGACAGGTTTTGTCAATCATAAATACAACTTAATTTCCCCTCATCAAAATTTTGTAAGATTCTACAAGTATCCCACTAGGCTAGGTGCTACATAGTCCCCTATATATGCCATATCTTAATCTTAAGAGCACATAATTGGAGCCTTTTACTCCAGTAATGTTCAAGATCTTTGCATTTTTCCTTTTTCCTTTGGCATTCTATAGAACGCTTCTTCTGAAAATTGACACGATACATTTGACTTGGTTTAGATCCTATATTTATGAAGCCTAAAAAATAATATACAAGTTAAAGCAAGAATGGAAAAACTATTCTGTCGAAGAGTCTCCATTATTTGTGTTCAGAGAAAATCTTCATCAAGTAAGTTAACTGCCCTGGTAACTAGGTTCGCCTAACTAGCAAGTAATAATTGTGACACATAAAGTAGTAATAGATGTGGAATTAATTTATATAAATCCATGTGCAGTGGCTTTCGGGGAGAGGGAGAGAGGGAAACGTTTTCTATGGATCGGAAGCAGATTACATCAACTCCAGGTCCACGTGAATTGGTAAGGGACTTTTCTGATTTAAATGAGGTTGTAAGTTTAAAGTCTCCTTATATATATAGTCATTTAAAATTTAAGATTAGAGTTTTACTTTCCATAAAGGACCTATCTGGTATAAGTGAAAATTAATCTAAGTGTGAATGACTTAAAAGTACCTTCTTATAATTAAGACCTACTTATAACACTTAATGGGAAAAAAAAGAAGAAGAAGCAGATTACATGAAGCTAGCTTTCAAAACTTTTTTTTTCTTAATTAGTTATTGGGTGGATATACATCATTGAAGCACACAAAAGGAACATGGTGATGTCTAGTTAGTTTCTCATCATCCTAAGTGCTAGTGCCTGAAGCTCACCCAACTCAGGATTGTACGATCTCTTCTTGGCACAAGACTGGAATGCAAATTCCTCTCTGTTTCGGATATGATCTTGACAGTTCACCCCCTCACTGCTGTGCTCCGCAGATTCCATGGAGCTTTGTGGAGAGATTGGATTCATGTAAGATGGATATCCGTGATACGATGACATCCCAGGAGCATTTCCTTGCCATTGATTTTCTACAGTAATTCGTGACGAATCGAGTAGATTTTGAGCTAGTTGAGCCTTTAATTGCATCAATTGTGCTTGGAGACATGCTACCTATTTTTGAATTAAAAACTAGTTATGAAAGATACTTTATTTTTATCTGTAGTGCTTGGATATTGGAATGTTCATAAAAAAGTGCAAGATAATTATGTGAACAAATTGTGGGTACCTGTTGTTGTAACGCGAAGATATGTGCAACACAGCCATAAACAGGGTCCCTAATCCTTGCTTGAGCTTCGTAGGCTATGGTGACAACAGCCTCGCAGCGGTCAGCCACTGGGACATGCAACAACAATTTGGACACATTACTAGCACCGAAGACTTTGTGAATGGCAGCAAATCTAGCAGGCCCTTGGTCAGAGCAGAAATAAGGAGCAAATATACAGTCTGAAGCACATTTGCGCCTGAGGAACTTGCATGCTCCGCAAGGAGACCCAGTGCCAGTGCCTGCTCCTGACGATGCCATGTTGGAGGTAGTAAAGAAGGTAGAGAAAGAAAACAAAGAACCAGATAGACACTTAAAATTATATGAAGCACACGAGCACACTAGGAAATGGTGCAAAAATTAGGGTAAAGTGTAAATAGGGTTGGCTAAAGCAGTGTGAAGATGGTGGTGGGGTGATTTGGGATTCGATCAAGGAGCATAAAGGGAAGGAGGTCTTATAAGGGAAATAAATGGGGGACATGGAAGGTCTTCGTGTAGGGTTCTAAGGCGACATTTATTAATGGTCTTGTAGTATGAGGCTTGTATTTTATTGCCAAAGAGACCACTTTCGTATGATTTAGACTATTATGCTAGCTCTTGTGTAATGGTGGCTTAGAACCCAAAAACAAATTAATACTTGATACTGATTAGTGACTTGACTTTGTTCTTTTGAAATTTCCACACTCCTCACTTTGATTTTTGAGATTATAGTGACCTTTTCTTTTCTTTTTTCCGCCGATCGCCGCACCTGGGAACTGCTGCTTTCTGTCGCTTTGTGGGTTTTTTAAAATTCTCCTTTTGAAAATAATTGTTAGTCTACCGACAGCCACTCTGCTAAATTAAGACATCTTCGTTGTTACGGTTTAGTATTTATTAAATTGCTAATTGTGCTGTGAAGCAAATGGCATCGACTTTTTGTTTCCACGGCAGCTGTAGCTGATCATGGAATGAACTGAACACTACCTAAGGACTAAAGAGTGTTTATTCGTGTGTTGTCCTCGTGTTGTGTGCGTTGCGACTTAAAAGGTTGCAGGCAGCGGTCTATCGCGCACTTTCTCTGTCTTTCCAAACAGTCTTGTCTTGAGAATATGTAATTAAGATTTTTATGAAAAGTCTGATTGAAAAGTCTCTTATTAGTTAGGCTACGTATTGGGGGTCCTCGTTACCCAACATGATAAGCAATAACTAGATGCGATAATTAGAAGTAATTACTACATGAGCACACGTGAAAAGGCCGGAGAAGAATAAACGAGAAGGTCCAAGAATAACAGCTGGAGAGGGATGGGTAAGATGGGTGTGGAATACCTTAAGGGGAAGGGTGTGGGATTATGGAGAAAGAGTAAAGTAGAGCTGCAGTTACAGGTACAAGGGCATGAACACAGTTCGTCACTATAAACAGAGGAAAATGGCTGTTTGCAGCCATAAAGAAAGCTTTTCGTCACACTCATGACTCTCTATCACATCTTCCTTGCCACTGCCCACAATAAACACCAAAATGTTGAACCATTAATTTACTTTGGAACTCCAATTACGACGTCATCCATAGCACATGGCACGCATGCACACCCATCATCCAAAAGAAGAAAGGATATTGATTCCAACCTTGTTAATTCTACTTAACTCTCTTATCACTTTCTTGTTTACAAAATACAAGTACTATTAAGTTAAAAGAATCCTGTTTTAACTTCTACTTTTCCAAATATTAAAAATAATTATTTTAGCTAATTATATGAAATACAGTCAACAAATTCTCAATTGCTAAGTAATTAGATTCAGCGAGCTGGCTTAATGGACTGACCGTTTTTCCTTTCTTATCATCAAGCAGAAATTATCAGGTGATTTGCCAAAAGTTTGCACCAAAAGCGTGTATACAGGCACTCATGCTTCAAGAGCTTTGGAGCTCACCACCCATGCTTATCTTATTAAGACTATAGAATAAATTAGAACGCGCAATTAAGTACAGTATGACGTTGGAATGAATATTTTCAAGTGCACTCCAAATTCTGTACATAGCAAGTGGATGGGGGAGGGGGTAAAGACTGCAATATACAACATAATCTGCAAAAGGGTTTAGAAAGTTCTCAACAACATACCTATACTTTTGGACTCTACTTAGTACCTACCAAAACTCTCTTCTGCACTTCAATCCAATGTGTATTTCCAGGAAAGCACGTTGACATTAACAGTACGCATTCCATTCATTTGAAACACTGCCAAAATCATGCTGCTTCTCTCATCATCTCTTGTCATGGTGTTAATACACACAATGATATAAAGCTAAAGTTATAGAAAGGATCTTACGAAATAGATAGAAAATTCCAGCATAACTTTCGTTGAAGGAATTGCAGAATTTATACAAGAATGGAAATAACAAACTTCCTATTTAGATGCCACTCATAAAGTGGATATAAACTGAATGAGAAAAATCTGCAACTAATAGCTAAACAACAGCCACTAACATAAAAAATTAAGCCACTAATTACAACATCTGATGCTGTAAAAGAAAACAGTAAATTGAAATAACAGAAAAAAATTGTCAGTATGCTGGAACTGAAATGCCAGCAATCTAACAGATGGAACCTCATGCTTCAACAGAATTTACATCTTGTCCTAATTATATGGACAATGACGCACTGACAGGCAAATCTATGAGTATATTTCACTCCACCAGCAGATAGTCGTTAAAACTCTAGCTGAATACTCTAGAGTTGTATTGTATTGATGATTGATAATAAAAGAAGTATACGACTATTAAAATATCCAGAGCTGAATAAGCTCCTCAGCAAAGTTATGAATACCTTACCGGATTCAGTACCGGATTAGATTTTGGTATGGTATTAATACCGGGTACCGTTTTGGATAATTTTTTAAATTTATAAAATAGTTCCTAAATTTTTTAAAAATTGCAAAATAGTCCATTGTTATACTGTACAGTTGTACTATATATTTTTAACCTAATATCTAAAAATCAAAATAATAAATAATAATCACAATTAATATGAAATAACAATAATTTTTAGATATTTCACATATAA
>JAOSBN010000004.1:15854188-15881721 GCA_027563595.1 Erythroxylum suave | reverse complement strand
TTTCCCCCCCCCCCCCCCCCCCCCTTCTTTTGTGTTATGGCTATCAGAAGTACATAGACAAGTTTAGAGATGCTTGATCCAATTACCTTTTCACCCTTTCTTATAGTTGTGACAAGGATGAGAGAATCCTTAGGCAAGAAAATAATGGAGACTCAGGGTCCACAAAGCTCTCAACTAGCTTATATGCCTATCAATTAGAGAAAAGTTGTAAAGGAAATGTCAAATACTACACTTCATTACTTCCCGTGAAGTATCTTAGAAGGTAGAACCATTATAGTACCAGATTTGAAAGTCTTGAGGAAGGAACCAAAGACCTAGAACGGTACATTAGTGGGCTTCTCCCTCGATAGAAGATCTCCCTTCTAAGTAACCAATAGTTGGGCATAGAAGGCATGGGAGAGTAAGGTATTGCAAGAGGTGTAGATTTTAAAAGGCAGCCATTTTTTGTTTAGGTTCATGATAGAAGTTGAAGCTAGAGGACTAGTAGAGGCTAGCCTATGGTATATATACAATTTCCCCTTATTCCTACAAGTATGGAGGCTATAAATCAGCTTGGCAAAGGTAAAAAATGAGAACATACCTTTATACATGAACATCAATAACATACCATTGGAGTATTAATCAACTAAAGGGCTAAACTCTCTAACTAGCTACATTAGAAAACCCTTATATATAGATGAGACTAAAATTAACTGGAAATGAATTGGTTTTGGTATAATTTATATTAGTATGGAGTTGTTCATGATGCTTCCTTAATCTATTTTAATATTAAGATTTGGTAAGGCTAGAAACCTAATTGAGGATTTTGTGATGGTATCCTATCATTGGAAGCCATTACTAAGACAACAAGGGAAGTAGTGGAAGGCTATGGGAAGGACATTTGCATAGGTGACTATAAGGAGCTTTAAGGTTGGAAGCTAGTTTGAAGGAAAATAAGCATGGGATAGAAAAAGTATAGAATAAAGATGAGGCTTAAGTTTAAAAGACCTTCAAGGTAGAGGAGTCTTCAAAGAACAAAAGAGAGGATAATGCAAGTGGCAAAAACATTGATCTCATAACAGGAAAGAATCCTAGAGAAAATGAAAATATCCTGGTGAATTTTAGCTTTAATGACTCAATAATAGATGCATATTTTACTATAATTAGACACCTATATTTGCTATATTTTACGTAATATTTCATAGTTTTCTTGTATTTTGGTACTTGTTTCTCTCGAAGTTCAGTTATCAATTATAAATGCCTTCATGAAGCAAAAAGAGATAAATTCAAATGAAATAGTGGCATACAACGAAGATTTGAAGCATCTTGGAAATTTACTACCATGTACGTGGCTGTGCAAGTCTTTGTGAACATGTAAAGTCACGATTTCAGAGGTTTTTAAAGCTATATGGGCACTTACATAGTCGTGTAAGTGATCATGTATGTCCTTACAACCCTAGTTTTCACGATAAAAGGACATGAATAGAGGAAAATGGGGGAGAGTCAACTTTTGCAGCAAATTCTAGACATAAAGAATGTAAGGAAGGGATGATTTTGATCAAGGAACATGGAGAATGTAAATAACTCATCAAGAGATCCAATATATTACCACATCAAACCTCAAACTTGCAAGAACAGTAAATAAAAGAGAAAGAGAGATTTAGAATTATGATTCCTTTGTTTTCTATTCATTTTTCTTTCTATTTTTCTCTTATTTTTCTATTATGTGTAACTAAACGTGTTTAGTGTCTAGGTGTGATGAACAATATCTCTTGATTCTTTTATTTAATGCAATTATTTAGATTTATCTATTGTGATTCAATTACATATTTTATGCATATTCTAATAGATCCGAAATATTAGCGAATGATTTGATTTCATATCATTGAGATTGAGAAATCCTTTGTATGAATAGATCTACTATAATTGAAAAGGAGTTGATTGCAGACCTAGAGATAGGTTGACATAAATCCTCTGGATTGGGGTCAAACCTAATAGCAAAACTCATAAATCGATAATGCAATTCTAGGCACTTTAACTAGAAAGATTTCAATTAATCACCCCTTGTATTAGTTGTTATTAGTCTCAAGAGACTTATTAACATAAGATAGAAATTTCTATGTTCTAATAGCCAATAAAATAATTACATGATAAAAGATTAATTATTCAATAAGCAGATTCATCACCTAGACACTAATCTTTGATATTAAGTTTTCTAAGTAGTTTCCTCTGTTTTCTGTTCATTATTATTTCATATTATTTTTTTATTTTTTACATATTATTTTTAATTTAAGATAGAAAATCCAATTTATAGGCTAAATAATGAGGTAACTATTTACAAATTACTATCTTTGTGAGACTTACCCATACTTACCTGTGCTAGCTACAGCTACGCTGTACACTTGCGATTATGTCAATATTGATAAAATTATCAATCAGTTAACAAATCAAAGAAGAAGATACAAGCAAGAGTAATGTCTAATGAAGTAGTGTAATAAGGAGTAGGTGAGTTTTAAAGTAGTAGCAAGAGGAAATCTGGTAAGAAAATCAAGTATAAGGGCTCTAAGACCTTAATTATCAGTTGATGTTGATTGTACTTTAGACATTAACAACTTTGAAAGAAGTTTTCTAAGTGAAGCCAATTTTGATAGGAATATAAGAAACAAAGTTTAAGCAAGAGAATATCTCTTAACTTGAGATCTTGGGGAACTACTAGACATTCTTATCTAACCACCAACCCCCCATCAATACGGACATATAGTTTTGGCTTATGACTCTCAAAAAGATTCCAGTAACCAGATGGTGTATGTAACAATTAGGAATGCTTTATGGTAATTACATGATAAATATTAACTTATATATATGGCTCCAAGTTTAGCTTCTAGAGAAGGATCCTATAAGAAAACCTAATGAGTATTCATCTAATAATGTAAGGACATTAGATTATATTAGGGAATTTGAATAGTGTTATTCACAAAGATAAAGCTGAGGGATATGTGGGATTAAGGTAATTTAACATGATTTTAGGGAATATGTGTAAAAGATAGGGGTTACTAATTTGAAGTTCTCTTGGAGCAATAAATAAAATGTAAGTTGGATATTGAGAAAGAAATTATATAGGGAATTAGTCGATGAAGATTGGTTAAAGGAAATCCCTAAGGGTAAAGCTATGTTTAAAGCTCTATTGATTTTAGATCACTTCCTAATAATCATATAGGGTATGGATAAAGATAAGAATTGGGTTTAGCTAGGTTGGCATGCCTTTATGCCTAGCCCAAAGTTAATAGGCAAGAACTGGTTGATTAGGCCTTAGGTTGAGCTCAAGCTCGAGCCGCCTAGGCCCAACCTAGCCTGAGACTCAACAGTTATAAGCAAAATAACTACATTTTTTTAAATGACATCTTTTTTGTTTTTTAATTTAAAAATATTTAAGAGGTTGATTTGGGTTTAGGCTAGATAGAGTTGTGTTTAGGTTCAGGTTGGATTGGTTTGGGCCTAGTTTGGCTTGGGCTCAATTGAGTTCAGGCTCGAACCCCTAACTTTAGGCTCGAGTTATAGCAGCAGTGGTCTGGCTGAGCCTGACCCATTGCCATCTATAAGTATAGAGAACAGATGGAGGAGAAAAATTCCATTCAAATTCAATAACTTTCTAGTAGAGGAAGATGGATTTAATTAAGCAATTCTTATAGGCCTGAAGTTAGTGGTCAAGGGACGTACAAATCATGTATGTGTAAGAAAACTTGAATTGGTTATGAAGGAACTAAAGAAACTCAATGTAAAAATGAGTTTGCACTCTAGGAACAACGTTGAAGCAGCCAAAAGTAGAATGATCCTTGCATAGGAAGCCTTATACCTACATCTTGCAGACCGCAACTAAAGTGAAAAGGAGAAGCAAGTAGTGAATGAGTACACAATATTTATAATCCACAACTCTATTATGAATTAAAAAGCTCGGATTACTATATTAAAAAAAGAGATAAGAATATACAATTCTTTAATAATTTAGTAAAATCTAAAAAGATCAACAACATGATACACTCTTTAATCAAATTAAATGGAGAACTTGCTACTTCCTAGGTGGAGGTCAAAGAAGAAGCTTACATATTCTTTAAAGAAATCATTGGAATTTAAGCTTTAAGTAAAACTGATTACCATTATTAAGCTCCTTCATTAGTTGCTGGATTAGTGAGGAATAGAGGAAGTCTTATACAGGCCATTCATTACTTAGGAAGTAGAGAGATTGTTCTATTAACTAAACCTATATAAAGCTCTAGGCCAGGATGGTCTTAATGATTTTTTCTTTCCTAAAGCTTGGCTTTTGATAAAAAACTTGGTTATTGAATATTGGAGTTCTTTGAAAATGGTAAGATGCCATAGGAGCTTAATAAGACTTTTATATGTTTTATACCAAAGTACTATAATCCAGTTTCTCTTGGTATTCATAGACCGATATCACGCTGCAACTTTTTGTTAGAGCATTGTAAATATAATGCCCTGGAAAGCAAGTGCATTTACATGAAACTTAATCTTCTTCCAGTTACAGGTTTGTAATGAAAATATTTATTATTAATAAAACAAAAGAGTTGGTTTTATTTATATAAGTGTAATATAACTAGTCATAAGGAACCAAGATTCCTTTGTTAATAATATACATGTACATGAAGATGTATGGGAAACATTTATATTATTAGAATATAAATTAATTGATTCACAGTTAAATAATCAAGTTGCTCATTTGATTATGGTTTAGACAGTAGTGTTGCAAATTATCTCCATGTAAGTAAAGGAGTTTACTTCAAGGGAATGATGAGTTTCATATCATGATAGTAGTCGACTATCGATAATGGAACTATTAAATGAATCTCGAATCACGTATGTTTTAATGAATAAAGTAGGGCATTACTTTAATATTAAAACATACATTTTAGCATTTGCTTATTATAGACCACATTCTTGATGAGTGGTGAACTCATATGTGTTTCATTATAATTATTGATATGATCGAAATGGATTTTTACAAAGTATTAATCTAGTGTCTGCATGTTAGAATTATTAATTGAAACATGTATCAGGGAAGATTCACTCAAACAAAGAGTTTATAGTGATATCATCACTTCAAGATGTTTTATGAAGATTGGTGATTAAATTGACAATAGGAGTTTGATGGACTAGCTATCCGTCAATTCTTAACACTAAGATGAGATATTATGTGTTAATCACTATATATAGTAAAACGGGAGATCTAGAAGAAAAACCAATATAGGGTAAAATGGTAATTTTACCATTTTTTGTGCAGATGACCATATTAAGGTTTATAATAGAGTTTGCAATTGGATATGTGTTGTCATAATATTTAGTAATTCAAGAGTTCAACTAATTGTCTTTAGTGGAATGACATTTCGTTAATAAGCTAGAATTAATTCTAATGAGATTAAATTAATTCTGGGCTTATTGAAGCTTGAATTATCTAAGTCCAATAAGATTCCCCATTTGGCTTCAAGGGAGGTTATCAAGCAAAGTAAGAAATATAAATGGAGGCTTTAAAGCCCATGATTGAATGTTAGGCTTGCACTAATTAATGGTTAAATAGAAGCCCAAATGAACATTTAGAAATGGGCTAGACTTTGGTTTAATTTGATTAATTAAATTAAAACAAAATTCTTAAAGAAATGGAAGGTGAAATTTTGGTTTTATTAGGGTTAAATGTGCAGCTGCACATTTAGCATTGAATTGCTAAATAAAGATGGTATTTATCAATTTTTATCATCATTTAATGGAGTAATGATCTTATCATTGAATGTTTTAATGGTTGCCTTTTAATGATGACATGTATTGTAACCTTTTAGTGTTCATTTGATTAAAGATGAAAAAGATGCATTTGATGGATCGTCTTCCTTCTTTCATCACTAAAACTGAAAATGACATGTCATTTTAGGTTATTGATCTTTTCATATAGCCATTTTAAAACAAATGAGAAGAGTCTCATTTAATGGCTTTTTTATGTTTGATTAAAGAATGAAGTGACGGATTGGATGCTCTCCACTTCATCTTTTTTTAATGCATAACTGAAATTGATAAGGTGTAAGAGAGGTGTTCTTGCATTTTTTGGACTCTCTCTCCTTTCTTGCATGTGTTAGTTGAAATTTACATGAGAGGTGTCTCACCTTTGGCTTTTTTCTTCTAAGAAAAATCTCTTCCAAATATTTCTTCTCCTTTCCCACCAAAAGATCCTTTTAACCAAGTTGTCCAAGAAGAACAAGTGGTAGATCAGATTGGATGAGGATACAACAACAAGAAGAGGATACATTGACAAAGGAAAGGATTCAAAAGCAAGGCTAAAGAAGGAGAGGATAGCACAGCGAGGAGTTAAAGATGTAGCAAAAGGAGTCGGTAATATAATCTCCATCTTGTTCTTATGATAATTATTTTCCATACACTGTATCATGTATGGCTTGGACTGTTGATTTGGTTATCTTGCTTTAGTTGTGTTTTGATTTCTAAAAAAGCTTTGAAATGCACCGTTTAACTAAATCTCACATGTTTTATTTTCCGATCCGATAATTGGTATCAAAGCCATTTTTACTATGCATGATTTCAGTTCCTATATGTGATGTATGGGTTGGCAATTAATTTTTGTATGCTGCATATTTTTAATTGATAGAAATATATATGGTGTATGTTTTTCTCTTTTGGTTGTCCATAGAATTTATATTTACCATGTAAGATTTCTTCATTTGGTTTGTAACAAAGAGGGTGGTCTATCATAACCATGTTTCATCCCTGGCATCTTGTTTTTGTTTATTTTGATTTTGTAATGTGCAAATTGATGTAATGATGAAGATGAAGCAGCCATGGATTGAAGAAATTAAGAGGTAATGGTTTCGATGTATCCTTTTGGGTATTGGCATAGTTTAGGTTTTGCAAAAACCAAAATGCTGGATTTTTCTTTCAATGAATCAAGTTTTGGTTTTTATGTAAAAACAAGTGCTGGATTTTTTTTCAATGAATCATGTTTTGGTTTTGATAAAAAACAAAGTTCTGGTTTTTTTAATAGAACATTTTTTTGTTTTTAATAAAAACAAGTACTGGAATTTTTTGTTATGATAAAGATTCGGATTTATGAAAATCTAATGCTGGAAAATTTATTTTCAAAGTGACAAAATTCAGTTTTAGAAAATGCCATTGCACATTTTTTTTACTGAATGGGCCGGGTCATGTGAGCAAAGAGTTCGAAGCAGAAGTTCTAAGTCCAAAAAGATTATTTTTGGCGTAAAAGCCTTGTATCTTTTTTTAATGCTCTAGGATGGACAATCAAAAGTGGCTTATTAGTCCATGAGATAGATGCAAATAATATCTGATTTTATGCCATTTAGAAAATTGCCAATCCTAGGCTTTGCCATGCATTCATTATATATGAGATATATAATGAAATAATATAGGATGCATAATAAATTACATTTAGGTAAGATGGTATTTATTAAAACTTAAAGCCCAAAAAGATTGATTGGGAGAGGATTCTCATATGAGAGTCCACGGTCACCATTTGATAGCCCATTGCATGTGGTGGAGTGTTACTCCTCACCGGAGGACATGGATCCTAGATCTTGCTTGGTTTGGGTCTCCTAAAGGATAAGTCAACTCATTGGTAACAAATGTGACCTCCCAATGAGGCATGATTTGTAAGTACCTTTAGTGGATGAATCAAATGGTTATACTCTCAACATAGTTTATCAAATAACCTTCCCACCGTAGCTTTGTTGATAAATGTATAGACCAAATTGTGACGCTTCTAAAAAAGTTAGGCATGAAGATGCTTGGTAGCCTTTTGAGTGGGAGCGTCCCAGTTTTTCTTTTAATAGATAAAATGGCCCACCATCACTTAGTTTATTATGGATAAGAAAAATAAACATCGTATAAAGATTTAATTGTTTTTAAGTTTTCTTAAATCTATCATCATGCATACATGCATCATGATTATAATTTATATTTTTAGACATAATCACCACATAATGAATCCACTTACTTTGCTCTTGACAAATAACAAATTAAAAAATAGAGACAATTTTAATGAATGGAGATAACCCAGACATTATTTTTCAATATGAACAAAGTTCATAGGTATTAACAGAAAATGAGCCTGCACTTTCGGGTGAAAATTCAACTCCTGAGCAAGTCCAACAATTTGAACGATGGAAAGATGCATATAAAACCATTAAATGCTATATTCTAGCTTCTGTTAGCGGAATGATACAAAAGCAAATTGCATACATGAAAACTACAAGTGCAATGGTCCATCACCTACATGAGATGTTTGGTGTGAGGACTAGGTCTGTTAGGTGAAAGCTATCTAATCATTTCATAATCTTAGACAAAAGCCTGGTGAATTGGTGTGGGATTACATGCTTAAGGTAATCTCTACAGTTACAGAGGCTAAGATGCTTGGGGTAGATATGGATGTGGAAATGTAGATGATTATGATCATCAATAGCTTAAACTATTCTTTTCAGCAATTTAAGTTGGATTTTGAGCTCAACACCAAGGATTATAACTTGAGTGAGTTAATGAATACCCTCCAAAATACGGAGGAGATATTGAATATCAAGGCTATTAAGCTCGAGGATAATGTAGCATCTTCTTCCAAGTCTAAAGGAAAGGGCAATTAGAAGAAGAAAGGTCCAGTGAATAAGAAGGCCCAATCATGAAAAAGAAGGCCAAAGTGGACACCAAGGGAAAATGTTTCCACTGTGGCAAGATGGGCCACTAGAAAAGAAACTGTGTGGTTTACCTTGAGTCCCTAAAAAGCAAACAAGGTATGGGTTTTCTAAGTTTGCTAAGAACTAGAAATGTGGTAGAATCATCTGATTTTTGGATATTAAATTCCGGAGCCATTAACCATGTTTGTAATTATTTGCAGGGGTATTAGCAAAGGAAAAGACTACTTAAAAGCCAACTTCAAGTCAAGACAGCAATTGGATCTTGTGTTTCGGTAGAATCAGTGGGAGTTGTTATCTTAGATTTTCCTAGTGGTTATAGGTTACATTTAAAGGATGTTTACTACATTCCAATGATTGTAAGGATACATGATTTCTATTTTTTTGTTTAATAAAGTCTGGTTATTCCTTATATTTTGAAAATGTTGTTTCAATATATGAGAATAAGGATTTTATTTGTAATGACACAATTAAACAGGGATTACTCTTCATAGAACCTATAAAAGGTTCACTAAACACCATATAATTATTAAAACCAAGACATTTCAGTGACTCTAATGTTAATTCAAAATCTCTGTGGCACTTAAGAATGGGTCATATCAATCAGAAAAGACTTGACAGGTTAGAAAAGGATGGGATCCTTATGGGCTTAGATAATGATCCATTACCCACCTGTGAATCTTGTATTGAAGGAAAAATGGCTAAGGGCTCATTTCCTTATGAAGGAAATAGATCTGAATCTACTTTGAACCTGGTACATACAGATGTGTGCGGGTCCATGAACGTACAAGCTAGAGGAGGTTATGAATACTTCATAACCTTTACAGATGATTACTCAAGAAATGGTTATTTGTATTTGATGCATAAAAAGAGTGAATCCTTTGAAAAGTTCAAAGAATTCAAAGCTGAAGCTGAGAAGCAGTTAGGCAAGTCATTAAAACAACTTCAATGGGATTGAGGTGGTGACTATTTGAAGAGTCCCAACAATTTCTAATTGATAATGGAATTGTTTCCAACTTGTCAGCTCCTCAAACACCTTAACAAAATGGTGTAGCTGAAAGGAGGAATTGCATTCTATTGGAAATGGTACGATCGATGATGTCCTATGCTAGCCTTCCAGAATCATTCTAAGGATATGCCATACAAACAACAACATATCTTCTCAACTTTGTTCCATCCAAATCAATGCCTAAAACACCTAAGGAGTTGTGGACTATTCGAGTGCCTTCATTGCCGCACCTGAGGACTTGGGGCTGCCCAGCGCATGTTCTAAGGCCTAAATCCAAAAAATGGAACTAAGGTCAGAAGTATGTTTGTTTGTAGGATATCCTATAGGTACTCGAAGGTACTGTTTTTACAGTCCTCAAGATAGGAAGGTATTTATGTCAACAAATGCAACCTTCTTAGAGGTAGAATTTATGAGAAATTACAAAGGAAGAAGTGAAGTAGTACTAAAGGAGTTATCTATTTCATGCAATTCAAGAGTTGATATGGATATATAAAAAAAAGATGTCGAAATGGATTCAAGAGTTGAATCAGAAGAGCAACCTAAACATCAAGTAGTGCCTAGATGTAGTGGAAGGGTTATGAGACAGCCATATAGGTATCTAAGTCTAAGAGAAGGCTTAATTGCCATCTCAGACCAGGAAGAAACGAATCCCATCACATATACGCAGGCCATTAGTGATGTTGATGCAGAAAAATGACTTAAGGCGATGAAATCAGAAAAAGATTTCATGTACGCTAACGAAGTCTCGACCCTTGTAATTCTACCTCCAGGTATAAAAGTCATAAGGTGTAAATGGATCTACAAAAAGAAAAGAGGAGTAGATGGAAAGATAGAGACCATTAAAGCTAGATTGGTAGCTAAGGGCTATACTCAAAAAGAGAGTATAGACTATGAGAATACTTTTTCTCCAGTTGCCATGCTTAAGTCCATCATGATTCTTTTGACCTTAACAGCCTATTACAATTATGAAATATAGAAAATGGATGTCAAGACTACATTTCTTAATGGGAATCTTGAGGAGACCATTTATATGGCCCAACCAGAAGGTTTTGTTAAGCCAGGAAATGAGCATAAGGTATGCAAGTTGAAAAGGTCCATTTATGGACTTAAACAAGCATCTAGGTCCTGGAACATTAGGTTTGATAAGTCTATCAAAACCTATGGATTCATATAAAATCTGGATGAGCCTTGTATTTATAAAAGAATACAAGAAGGCAAGGTTACCTTCCTAATCTTATATTTTGATGACGTTATGCTCGTTAGGAATGATGTAGGAATGTTATCTACAATTAAGGAATGACTGAATGAATAGTTTTCAATAAAGGATTTAGGAAAGGCTAACTATGTTCTAGGGATCAAACTTATAAGGGATCATAAGAACAAACATATAGCTTTGTCTCCATTAACCTACATTGAGAATATGCTCAATAAGTTTGCCATGTAAGATTCCAAGGGGGATTTCACACGTACTAGACATGGAATCAAACTTTCAAGGGAACAAGCACCTAAAACCCAAGAGGAGGTTGAACGCATGCGTAACATTTCATATGCTTCAGTAGTTTGAAGTTTAATGTATGCAATACTTTGCATTAGACCGGATATCTATTACACAGTGGGACTGGTAAGTAGATTTCAACCCAATCTAGGAATGGAGTATTGAACTGCAATTAAGTGTATACTTAAGTATCTTCGTAGGACGAAGAAATTAATGCTTGCTTACTCATGAAGTAATCTTACTTCGATAGGATATGCAGATTCTGATTTCCAATAAGATGTTGATTAACGAAATCAACTTCTGGTTCTATATTTACTTTAGGAGGTGGAGCCATAGTCTGGAGGAGTGTCAAGCAATCTTGTATTATTGATTCGACTATGGAGGCTGAGTATGTTGCTACTTGTGAAGTAGTAAAGGAAGCAATCTAGCTCCACAAGTTCCTAAATGATTTGGAGGTAGTTCTAGAGGTAAAAAAGGCCATTACACTTTATTGTGATAATAGTGGGGCAGTGGCTAATTCTAAAGAACCTCCTTTGTTGCCAAATAGATTGAGCAAAAGTATCATCTCATAAGGGAGATAATACAACGTGGGAAGGTGAATGTGGTAAAGATTCCCATAGAGCAAAATCTTGCTGATCCATTCACAAAGACATTGCCTCAAAAGAGTTTTGAGGGTCACCTAGAAGGGATAGGAGGAATATGCCAAGCTTGCTTTAGGGCTGATGCGAGATTGTTGGAGTTATGTCAACATAGTGCCTTGGAAAGCAAGTGTATTTACATGTAACTTATTCTTCTTCCAATTACAGGTTTGTAATGAAAATAGTTATTATTAACAAAACAAAAGAGTTTGGTTTTATTTATATAAGTATAATATAACTAGTCATAAGGAACCAGATTCTTTTATTAATAATATACATATACATGAAGATGTATAGGAAACATGTATATTATTATAATCTAAATTACTTGATTCACAGTGAATATTCAAGTTAGTTGCTTGATTATGGTTTAGACTGTAGTGTTGCAATTTATCTCCATGTAAGTAAAGGAGTTTACTTCGAGGGAATGATGAGTTTCATATCATGATAGTAGTCGACTATTGATAATGGCACTATTAAATGAATCTCGAATCACGTACGTTTTAATGAATGAAGTAGGCTGTTACTTTAATCTTAAAACATACATTTTAGCGTTTGCTTGTTATGGACCACAATCTTGATGAGGGGAAGTTATATGTGTTTCATTATAATTCTTGATTTGATCATAATGGATTTTTACATAGTATTAATCTAGTGTTTACATGTTAGAATTATTAATTGAAACATGTATCAAGGAACATTCACTCAAATAAAGAGTTTATAGTGGTATCATCACTTCTAGATGTTTTATTAAGATTGGTGATTAAATTGGCACCAGGAGTTTGATGGACTAGCTACCCATCAAGTCTTAGCACCAAGATGAGATCTTGTGTGTTAATCATTATATAGAGTAAAATTGGAGATCTAGAAGGAAAAACCAATATAAGGGCAAAATGGTAATTTTTCCCTTTGTTGTGTGGATGACTATAAGGTTTATAATAGGGTCTGCAATTGGACATGTGTTCTCATAATATTTAGTAATTCAAGAGTTCAACTAATTGTCTTTAGTGGAATGACATTTGGTTAATAAGCTAGAATTAATTCTAATGAGATTAGATTAATTCTGGGCTTATTGGAGCTTGAATTATCTAAGTCCAATAAGATTCCCCATTTGGCTTCAAGGAAGGTTATCAAGCAAAGCAAGAAATATAAATGGAGGTTTTAAAGCCCATGATTGAATGTTGGGCTTACACTAATTAATGGTTAATTAGAAGCCCAAATGAACATTTAGAGATGAGCTAGACTTTGGTTTAATTTGATTAATTAAATTAAAAGAAATTCTTAAAGAAATGGAAGGTGAAATTTTGGTTTTATTAGGGCTAAATGTGCAGCTGCACATTTAGCATTGAATTACTAAATAAAGATGGTATTTTTTTTTTATTTAACCAAGGTGGAACCTGGCGGGGATGATACCGATTTATTAACTGCAAAATAAAAAGGGTACAAGGGTAGTGCTTAAGACTTACCCGATAATGGAAAACATCTATGAAACTCTTAAGTAAGGAAAGGATTGTTGGTCTAAAACCAACAACCCTCTCGTAGTAGATGGTAATGAAAAAACATCCTGAAAAACCCTAGATGATCTAGAGGAGCCAATACTTGCTAGGCAATCCGCTAAGGCATTGGTCTCTCGGAATATATGAGTAATGCTATAATTACATCTTCGCATAATTTGTGATATCTCCTGCAAGGTCGGCAAGTATCTCCATGGATAATTTTCTTATTGTTGTAAGAGTAAGGTTAGGACGCTATTGTCAGTTTGAATAAGCACATTGTGAAGACCCAACTCCTCACACCTTCGCACCCCATTTAAAATTCCAGCAACCTATGCCCTAAAGCTAGGTCCGACACCTAGGAATCTCTCCTCTCTAAAAATAAAACCCCCTCCAGCATTAGGAATTATATAACCACAACCAGATGATCCTGACGATCCCAAGGCTGATCCATCCGTGTTCAAAACTGTATTAAAATTCAATTTTGACTGCCAACTCACATGGCGCACCAAACATGAGCCATGGGGCAACAATTTCACTCCAAGCAGCGCCTCAACTCTTTAGGATTCAACTACTGATTTCACCTTTAAGTTTCCAACACGCAACATCCCTACCAAGTGTTCTTTGACAGCAAACTTTATGTGTGGCAGCGAGTATATTTCTTGCTGAAAATAGAATCTATTCTGAGCCTTCCATAGCTCCCAGAAAATATAGAAAGGTACAGCCATATATATTGAATTTAGGGCTGATGAAAAATTCCCAATCCTCCACCAAGCATGCACAGAAAGACAAACGTTTAAGGAGGGCTGCTTTATCATCATTGAATGAGGTAATGATCTTACCATTAAATTATTAAATGGTTGTCTTTTAGTGATGGCATGTATTGTAACCTTTTAGCATTCATTTGATTAAAGATGAAAGAGTTGCATTTAATGGATCATCTTCCTTCTTTCATCACTAAAACCGAAATTGATATGTCATTTTAGGTTATTGGTCTTTTCATATAGCCATCTTAAAAGAAAAGAGAAGAGTCTCGTTTAATGACTTCTTTATGTTTGATTAAAGAATGAAGTGATGCATTCGATGCACTCCATTTCTTCTTTCTTTTCATGCATAACCGAAATTGACAAGGTGTAAGAGAGGTGTTCCTACATTTTTTGGACTCTCTCTCCTTTCTTGCATGTGTTAGCTGAAATTTGCATTAGAGGTGTCTCATCTTTAGCTTCTTTCTTCTAAGAAAAATCTCTTCCAAATATTACTTCTCCTTTCCCACCAAAGGATCTTGTTAACTAAGTTGTCCAAGAAGAACAAGTCATAGATCAGATTTGTTAAGGATACAACAACAAGAAGAGGATACATTGACAAAGGAAAGGATTCAAAAGCAAGGCTAAAGAAGGAGAGGATAGCACAACGAGGAGTTCAAGTTGTAGCATAAGGAGTTGGTAATATAATCTCCATCTTGTTCTTATGATAATTGTCTTCCATATACCGTATCATGTATAGCTTGGCATGTTGATTTGGTTATCTTGCTTCCGTTATGTTTTGATTTCTAAAAAAGTTTTGAAATGCACCGTTTAACTAACTCTTGCATGTTTTATTTTCTGATCCAACACTTTTTTTAATAAAGTTATATTAAAATTACTTATTGTAAAGAAGAGGAAGGTTTTATACCAATTGATAAGTGATTCACAAGGTCATTTTTAGAGTAAAATATGATTAGCGACAATATATTATTGGCTCAATAGTTATTTAGAGGTTGTTGAAGAAAGAGTTCACCTAAAAATTTGGTCCTTAAAAATGGACTTCAATAGGGCTTATGATCTAATTAGTTGGGATTATCAAATGAATACTATAAGGTTTTATTTTTCCACCTTAGTTTAGGAACTATGTTAAGAAATTCCTTACTTGGATTTTGATTTAGCATACTTGAAAATGTGAAACTTACAAGAATCTTTAGAGAGGAATGGTCTAAGAGAAGGGGATCCAGTCTCCCCTACCTATTTATATTGTTTATGGAAGCCTTGTCTAAATTGGTAAGGCATAACATCTTCTTAAATCAAAGTTTTGGTTACTATAGCAAGTGTAAGGAGGTTGGATTATTTAACTTATGTTTTTTAGACTATCTCTTACTCTTTTTCAAGGCTCATGATAGGTTATTCAACACACTTATAACTTCCTTACATATATTTAAAGAGTTATTTTGTTTGGAAGTAAAATGTAGTAAAAGCCATTTGTTTCTCTCATTCAGTTCAATGAACGATGTTAATTGGTTATCCAAAATTTCAGGATTTCAAATTTTGAACCCCTATTTACCTATCTTAGATTACTTGTGTCTACAAAAAGACTTTAATATAGAGAATTTATTCCTTTAATGGAGAAGATACAAAGAAGGCTAAGTAGTTGGTGTAATAAAGACCTATATTATACTGGTGGATTGATGTTTTATAAAGCTTAT
The DNA here is from genome assembly GCA_027563595.1 of Erythroxylum suave. NCBI lineage: Eukaryota > Viridiplantae > Streptophyta > Magnoliopsida > Malpighiales > Erythroxylaceae > Erythroxylum > Erythroxylum suave. Next base: position 15,865,941 of record JAOSBN010000004.1, on the reverse strand, counting down.
TTTAAGCTCCTTGCATTTGTAGGTTTGTGCATATATTCCTCTCAAAAGGCATAATTAAGTTAAAAGAATGATGAGATCATTCCTATGGGGAGGCATGAAAAAAAGGAATAACTATAGCTAAAGAAAGTTAGAAAGAGGATTGTAAGCTAATATAAGAGAGATATCTAGGAATATCCCCTATCAATCTAAGTAACAAGGTTTTGATTATATAAAGGCTATGGAGATTGCTAAAAGGAAATGACACTCTGTGGATTAGATGGATTCAAACTTACAGCTTTAAGGCAGGAGCTTATAAAAGATGCATCCTAAACTGTAATTCTCTTTATTTTATGTCATAGTTAACAAAACTAAGAAAGGCTTTATCAGATACACTAAAGTGTAAAACATGGAATAAGAAAAGAGGCTTTTTGTACTATGATAGTTGAAACAAGGAAAGGCCCCTGCACCAATCCAATCTTTGAGTTTATATTCTCAACAATTCCCCTAACGATACTAAAGGGAAGGGATGGATAATACATAATTAATAGATTAATTACGCACCTAAACTTGTAAGTTTAGATGAAGGGATGAAGGATAACTATTTATGGATTTGACATTTTACTGGTAAATTCACTAACTAGTCTTGTAAGGAATTTTGAAGAGGATTTGGAGATAAAATTTTCTAGTATAAGGTAATTTGGAATAAGAAGCTAGCCTTAAAAGTATTTTTCTTAATTTGGTTAACCATCAATCATAATTTAACCATAAAGGATATGTTAAGCTTTCTTAATATCCAAGATTATTTTGTGCTTTGCAAAGCTAAAAGAGAGATTATTAGATATTGATTGACTTATTTTGTGTTAGTCAATATTGTAATATCTGCATGTTCATGACATAGCTGTAGCTAGTACTCGTAAGTGTAAATTGATCCCACGAAGACGATGAACACTAGTAATTAATCTTCCTCTATTATCTAGCCTAAGGATTGATTTTAGATTTTTAATAAAAAGAAACTAAAACTAAGCAAAAAAATAGAATAGGAAACGTTAATGAATACAAAGATAGTGGAATTCACTTAGAAAACTATAGTTATTAGAAATGAGAATCTAGGTTCAAATCCCCTTAAACCCTTAACATGCTGATCTTTTATCATGTAATTACTTTGTTGATGTATTAGGCTATGAAGACTCTTATGGTATGATAATAGCTGATCTTGAGTCTATTAATAACTAATCGAAATGTTTTTAACCAAATTACTCAGGTTAAAGTAGGTTGCTTTACCGATTTATGAGTCACTCTATTAGGTTTGACTCTAATATGGAAGATTTATGTCATCTTATCTCTAGGGTTGTAATCAATTGCTTCTAATTACGGTAGATCTATTCAAACCTAGGATTTCTCAATCTCTATGTATGAAATTAGATTATGATCTAATATTCTCAGGTTTATTATAACTTAAATAAAACATGTAGAATAAAAGAATGAAATCATATCAAAGTCTTAATATAGGGTTCATCTAACCTAAATACTAATAGGATGTTTAGTTACATATAATCGAATAAGAATTTAAGTATACATTGAAAGAAAAACGAATTGAAAACAACGAGTTCATAGTTTTAAATCTTATTGTCTTCCATCGAGTATTCTTACGATGTAGAGGGTTGATGATATATTCCGATGGATGTGTCGACGATTTCTTCATATTTTTCGCTTCTTTGGACCAAAACCACCCTTTGAGAACAAACTCTATATTTAGAATCGCCTCTTTATGTCTGCTCCCTTCTCAAGTCTCTATTCACGTCTTTTTATATAGCATTCTAGGGTTTTAGATGATGTATGGTCTCATGCATCAGATCATGCATCACCAAATTCTTTGAAAATTACAAAATTGCATAGCCTAGGAGAAGTGCATTGGTAGATGTAAGTCCGTACATCTCTTTTGTGCATCAAATCTTTGTTTTATGTCGTGTTTTCATCTGAATTCTTATCCTTTAAGTCCATGAAGGCTATAACTTATAAACACACTTGGAAGAAAATTAAGTACCAAATGTACAATAAAAGTATAAAATATCAAGCAAGAGATATCAAATATGAGTGTAAAAATATAGTTCAATATCCATCTAGCAAAGATCCCCACATTTAAGCTTTTGCTTATCCTCAAGCAAGCCATATTCAAAATTATAAATTTTACAACATTAATCTCAATCTATCCACTCATACTATATATCATCATATCCTATCGAATCAAATTAATCTATAAACAAAATCAAATTATCCTAAAATTAACTTTCTAAACAACATTAATAGTAATCACATCAACAATCACATTGAAATAAAAAATATATCTTTACACCTTACTATGATTTCACTCAATGCACTCAGGTGTTTAGAGTGAAAAGTATCAAAACTCTCAATCAATGCATAATAAAATTCGTACCATATGTTTGCAATAAAATCACATCTCCACCACTTATGTATAAACTATAAAAAAAATCAAAAGGTCTTTATAAGGTTGTAATGGGGCTTAGGTAAGGTATGGTTGGGTTAATAAAAGGGGTTAAATTGAAGAAAATTTACTACACAATATATTTTAAGACTCATTTATAGATACACATAGGTCTTTTCAATGCAACTTTATTAATACCATAAACTTATTCTCTTTTATTATTTATTTATATTATTATTATTATTATTATTTTATTTCCTTATTTTTCTTTAATTTTTCTTTTTTTCACAATATTCTAATCAGTACCAAATTTAACAAATATTAGACCTTTCATAAATTTGATGTCTCAACAAGTAAATAATGTAAACAACCTTTAAGGTTTAGAATAATAAAAAGATATGCAAAAAAAAATAGGATGAAGGTTTAAAATTTGTTTTAATCAATGAAAAAGGTTAAGGCTCAACTTCATTATTCCTAAAGGTAATTTTAAGGTATAGTGATTTCAAATAAATAGGATAAGCAAGTTGGCGAATCTAAGAGCCTTCGTTATTCTAATGCTTCTAATTTAACAAATACGGTCTTGATATGTATAATAAAATCAAGTTCTAGAATTATCATACCATATATGATAGCACACATGAAAGAATAATAAGAGCTTTAAAAATTTTAAAAATTTTGCTCTTTGGCTCAAAAACTCATAAAATTTGGTATATATGTGCGTAAATAATATGTAAATTTCCTTCAAGTTGAAAATTTCAATGATTACAAAAAATATGACTTATAAAACAAATTTTATTCTAACCATATTCCATTTGCATACCAATTCAATCAATATTGAACAAGGAAATATAGTATTTGTAGATGTATTCAACCAATTCAAGATATCGGTTACTACAATTATAATCGGGATTATAATAAACTTGAAGAAATTAGTTAAAAATTCATTAAGCCCATCCCCATCCTTAAAGTGGTAAATTGTCCTCATTGTACATAATACAAACATGTTTAATGAGTGAGAGGGCTGAGTTGGTACTTTCTTGAATATGAGAACTTCTTCATTTGGATCCATCCAATATGAGACTAACATCTTTGTAAAATATAAAAGAAAAGGATAAAAAGAAATAACATAACATAAAATAAAATCCTATACTAACATGAAAGAAAAACAAAATAATATAGAAATTGAAATAAAATCAAAACCAACTCATGAGATGCCTCCTTTACAACGCTTCTTTAACGTCGTTAGCTCGATATAACTTGCATGTTTCCATCATCCAGGAACTATAATCAATGACTTGCTTCCACCCTTTTCTTCACAAAGTAGTCTGGTAGCCTGTAAACAAGCCACCTATTGCAAGATAATTATCAGGACATAATTTAAAAAATTAATCAATCTAATCACATGCATTAATGCCCTTTTTAATGAAAACTATTAATAAAATAAAGGATAAAAAATCTCCCTGAATCATTGACTAGCTAGAATAGTTTTTCTTTGAGGAAGTGGAAACCCCCACCCTCACCCCCACCCCCTGTACTTAAGGTGATTATAAACACTTCGCAAGTAGTTTCCATATTTGATTCCTCTGCTAGTTCTCCCCCAACCTCCATTGTCCTCTCTTCTTCTTCTTCTTCTTTTTGGAATATCACTCTACTTATGAAGCCAACCTTTGCCTTGTCGTTACTTTACTGCATTAATAGGCTCAAATAGTATTCTATGTTATGCTCAATATTAAGGTGAAGGAAGTCTTTCTTCAAATTCGCGTCAGCTAGCTTTAAAATTTGCAAGGTATTCCATTAGCTATTTGTAAAGCTTCCCTTTTCTTTTTCTTCTTCTTCAGTTAGCTCTTTTTAGAATATCCCTCTAATCATGAATCCGACCTTTGTATTGCTTTACTCTCAAATTCGCATCGGTAAGCTTTCATTTTAGTAAGGATTTCCAAGACTTGCTTCCTTTTCCCCTTCTTCTTCTTTGTCATATTCTGGAAGCTTGTTTTGACTTTTGAGAGTGGTTGCCATTCCATGTTCTTCAATATCTATTTCAATAAAACTAGGCACACCCCTTTGGATCTTGTCAAATAATAAAGTCACAAGCCGGTCCATTCGATTCACCAATTGTAATGCAGGCCTCTATTTTTTGATGCTTCATGATTGATTCTTGAATGAAATCAACCATCATATCTTCAAGTGTTGGTTGGTTAATCGAGGGGGGGGGCTGCTTAGTGCTGTAAATATTCAGCTGGAGTGTAACCGTTCCATTTATAAGTACAAGAGTTGCTCCATTCTAAATTATGGCTATTCTCGTATAGTGCACCTTGAGGTTAATTGTATATGGTCGGTCGCTCCCATATATGTGTTGGTGCTAAACATTCATGATTGTAGTGAAAACTCCCACCAGTGTTGCAATAAGGCCCGAATATCGGTTGAGTTTCCAAAAATATTTGAGAATGCCTCACTCTCCCATATAGTGATGTCATAGTTTGTGAAGACATATTTTGGCTTTCATAAAAGTATTATCTGCTCCATCCTTCCATTGCTAGATATGACTAAGACAATGAATTGTAACGCCGTCAATAAATTAAAAACATAAGATCAAGTAGAGAATTTCAAAAGATAATTAAATTAATAAGCCAAATATAATAAATAAAATACAATACAAAAGAAAAATTAAAATAAAATAAAATTAACAAAAATAAAACAAAATTACTTGGTATAACTCACATATTTTATAACATTTTTATTATTCAAAAGCCTTAAAATAAATTGGATAAACTCATTACTACTTCTAAGTAACACCATATCACCAAAATATATCAATAATATAAAATAGTCAATTACACTTATTCTAGTAAACTAAGTAGTAGTCAATTTTGGTTTGAATAAAATCCAATATTTATGTAAATTCTAAAATCCATTGTCTTAAAGCTTGTAGTAAGCCTTAAAGACTATTTTTAAATGGTAAACTCAATCATTAAATGCCTTCATATAACCCTCAAGTGCCAATATATATACTTCCTCTTCCAAAAACCCATTTTCAAATCAAATGATATTTTATTCCATAATTTTGATATTAACAAAATATGTTAGTTATAGTAACTTTACATTTGGTAATATTAATAAAGTAATTTGTTAAGGATTCAATCAATACGTGAAAGATTAAGTTCAATAGAAATGAAAAGTAAGCAAGGAGCCAATAAAATGAATTACATAATCAAAGAATAATAAAATGAGTAATTTCGAGCACATATACAATTTATGAGAGTTTTAAGGCAATCTAAGTTCAATAGACTAAGAATATAAAATATCAGAGCCTTTTCTTGTGCAACTATGATTATAATCTTTCTTGTAATCTTATTTCATTTATTTTAATGAAAAAAGCACTCAATTATGGTTTTCTCATAGTTAACTAAAACATAAAATTATGCAGTTTCTATTATGTAATATTTTTGGAATCCTTAGTTAGAATATGATTTCAACTCAACAGTTGAGATCATTCATATATAGGATATAGCGCATATGTACTTTTATATAAGAGTGTGGGGCGAAACCATTATTGTGATTAAGGAATATAATTGTGTTGGAATGACATGTTATTATAGGATATTTATAAGGAGATTCTCTAAGATATTTTAACCTTTAACTAGATTGACTAGAAAAGCGTGAGATTCTAGTAGACAATAAAGTGTGAGGAGAGCTTCCAAGATTTAAAGGGGAGATAGATGTTTCTTAAAATTCCATATAATAATCGTAGTTTCACTATATTTAGCGATGTCTCGAAGAAAGGGCTTTATATGCTTTGATACAATTAAAAAATATGATGGATTATTGTTATAGAAAATAAAATTTATTATTCAACATATGGTTGGGAGCTTGAAATAATAATTTTTAACTAAGATTTAAAGGCATTATTTATATGATATGAAACGTGAGGTATATATAAAAAATAAAAATTTAAACTAAATCTTCCAACATAATGGGTTGAAAATGAGACAGAATAAATGGTTAGAGTTATTTAAAAATTATAACCTGATGATTTATTATCACCTGAGTAAAGCTAACATAATGGTGTATGCTTTAAGTCAAAAGGATAATTGTAATCTAGCCATATTGATAACTTAAAAATGAGAGCTACATAAAAAGTTAAGGGAACTTGAGCTAAAGGTAGTGACGTAAGGCTTTAGAGTATAGCTGATCATTTAAGGTTAAAATCAACTTTATTTAATAGTATAAAGAGGCCCAATAAGGTGGAGTGCCATGTTTTAGGGACAATTTATGTGTTATAAAAGATCCAGGATTAAAGAGGGAGTTTGTGAAGGAGGCTTAATCTTTAGATTATTCCTGTTGGCCCCCTAAATTTTTCTTTGATGAATAAGCATGATGTAAATAAATTATGAGGTCCTTAAGGAATTATTTTATTTGGAGTTAAATTATTATGTCAAGTTTAGGAGGGTATATAGTATGAAAATTTTGGAACTTTGAATTAGAAGTTAGGGTCCTTAGAAAGGGGAATGCACAAGGAAAACACAGACGCAAGGTAAAGACGCATCGTCTGTGATGACGTCACAACATAGATGCAAGGAAACACAGATGCAAGGTAAAGACGCATCGACTGTGATGATGTCATAACACAGACGCAAGGAAACACATACGCAAGGTAAAGACACATCGTCTATGATGACGTCATAGAACAGATGCAAGGAAAACACAAATGCAAGGTAAAGACGCAGTGCCTGTGTTTTGCGCATCGTCTGTGTTTGACATTGCATCGTCTTAAGTTGACCATCTATCGTCTACCTTTTGCCTATCGTCTGCCTTTTGCCTATCATTTTCCTTTTACCGATCGTCTGCCTTTTGCCCATTTTTTGCCTTTTTCCTATCGTCTGCCTTTTGCCTATCGTCTGTCTTTTGGCACTTTGTCTATGTTTTAAATTTCGTTTGCCTTTCTGCTTTGTCTACCTTCGGATGAATTTTGTTTGCCTTTCTGCTTTGTTTACTTTTTGACAAAATTCGTCTGCTTCTGGCATTCGTTTGCTTTTGCATTCGTCTGCTTATTTCTTTGTCTGCTTCTGGCATTCGTCTGCTTTTGCATTCATCTACTTATTACTTCGTCTGCTTCTGGCATTCGTCTGCTTATTGCTTCGTTTGCTTCTAGCATTAATATGCTTTTGCATTCGTCTACTTTTGGCATTCGTCTGATTTTGCATTTGTCTGCTTACTGCTTCGTTTGCTTTTGCATTCATCTGCTTATTACTTCTTCTACTTTTGGCATTTGTTTGCTTTTGCATTCGTCTGCTTATTGCTTCGTCTGCTTCTAGCATTCGTCTACTTTTGCATTCGTCTGCTTTCTGCCCAAGTGACCAAGACTTCTTCTTTTATGTACTGGTCATTTTGTATAGTCTGGTCCATCTTTGACCCTTCAGGTGATAGAATTTGTTCCTAAGGTCTTTAAGAAAGTTATAGACCTATAAGTCCTTTTTGAAATCATTCAAAGATGATCTAAATCCAACATCTTTAGTGAAAGATATGCCATTTGTCCCGAGACAAGTTCGGTATGATTAAGGACCAAATCTTGTTTGATTCTTTTGGCCATAACTTATTCTCTAGACACTTAAATGACTTGATTCTTTAACCATTGGTCACGTAAGACAATAGAGAAGATTTTTCCAGAATAAAGTGTTATGTCAGAATGTTCAAGGGTGCTTTTAGCAAGACACTTAAGTATAAAAGACATAAGGCATAAATGGAAGGACAAATAGGACATTTGTCAATCACTAAGGGCATAATTGGAAGAAGAAATGTTGTCTTGCTTATAAATGAAGAAGAAAAACGTGAATGGAAGGATAAGCAGTAGAAAATAACAAAAATGAGAGAGAAAGAGAAAGAGATTTTGATGGTTTGAGAGAAAAGAAGAGAGTGGGCTAGGGTTTGACTTTTATTAGTCCTCAAGAGAGATTTTGAGATTGTTTAAGAAAGGAAACAAGTAGAGGAAGAGAAGAGCTTCCCTTTGACCTAAGGATCCCTTCATTTGGTAAAGAATGAAGGTAAAACCATTTTGGAGCTTTTGTATTTTTGAAAGTATTTTAGTCCATGGAGTTTGGAAAATGCTTGGGTTTAAGTATTCTAGAACCAATTTTAGTGATTGTGCATGAGGGTTTTTCAATTGAATAGGGATTTTTGTTATTGTACAAAGGGATCAAAGAAGCAAGAGGAACAAGAGAAGAGGCATGTTTGAGCAAGGCTATAAGCAAGGAAATCAAGGTGGGTTCATGTTTATAATAGAGTAAATGAGTCACTAATATGTTCTTCCGAATAAAAAAAAAATGATTTCAATTACTTCATAGATGTTGCATTTATTTGCTTTTGGTCGGATTGTGAAATTGTTATATGTTTGCTACATGAATTGTGTGATGATTTATGAAAAGATTTTGAAAATGTTTCTTTTTGAAAAAATGCAAGTTTATGAAATAATATTTTCGGAATACTTCATGTCTATTAAAACCAAGTTTTTAAGAATTGCCATTTTGGGCAACAAGTTTACAAGATTATGAAATACATGTTATGTGGGTTTGGTTTGGTCCATTCTGTTGTCAAGTGCACTTCGATTTAAGGCTTCTACCGCTTGCCTGCTAGTGGCATGGAGCTCCTTTACGGACTCCCTCATGTTTACAACTACACAAAACCACTAACTGGGATTGTGCTAGTTCGTTCTGTTTCAAACTTCACATGACCATTATATGGAAACGTGTTGGTTCGTTTTGCTTATGGACCTTTTAAACCATTCTAATATGCTTATGTGCTTATGATATGTTTGACATGATGGACGCACTCATGATTTGTACCATTGTGAATTTTTGACAAATTGAGAATTCGATGAAATAAGTATTTTATGCTTTCTAAATGCGGAATTACTACGATTATGAAATGGTTCAATGTCAATAAACATTTTAAAATGTTTTCACTTGTTATTTATTTTAAACTGTTACCCACGAGGTTTTAAGCTCACTCTCTTCCTGTCCCCACCTCTAGGTGATGAGCAAGAGATGGAGTGAAGGAAGGTCAAGACCTAACTCCAATTATGCATATTTTGTATTATAAGCTAGATTTTGTAATCATGAGGCTTTAGTTGTATTTCAATTATTGTTAATTCAAGTATCTTATGTATTTTGGAATGTTGAGACATTGGTGTATTATGGTTTGATATGTCACTTTAACTTTGTAAAGAACTCTTATCTTTTGATGTAAATGAATTATGAGTTACATATGGATGATGAAGTAAAGATTTAAGAGTTTAATGATATTCCAAAATAGGGTCTAACATTTTGTGGTATCGAAGCAAGAAGTTGAACCGATAATGTTTAAGGTGTTCTCTATTGGAAATATTCTAGAAGTCTTATAATATAATATTTCTGATCAAAAGTTGGACTTCGAAAATGGGGTCCAATAGTTGTGGTATTAGAGCACCAGTATTCGGATCTTACATGGGCAACTTTCAACGATATGTGTCAATCGCAAGAGCGATTGTTAAGAGTTTGGGCCAATAGAATTAGTGAGAAAAAAGGGTGCCTTGGTAGAGTTTATGATAAGGAAAGTTTATGGATATTTTAGCAATAGGAAATATGGCATAGTCCAATATGTTAGACATAGATTCAGTATTTGTGATTATGTTAGGGAATATGGTGACGGAAATTTTGTTGTGGATATGTACTTAAATTGATACGGATGTGAAAATAATTCCATGAATTGACTGAAGAAGAGATAGAGACAAGGTGAAAATGACAAGATTTAAGGTGTACAAGCAAAGTGGAATTGAAAGGTTGAACTTGGAATTTATGATCAAGTATAAGATTGTGTTAGTGATATTTAGATTCGAATTTCAAGATGGTTATATGTTCATGCTCCTAAATTGATTAAGAATGTATGCATGGAAAGTGAAACAAAGGATAGTGATTATGTAAAGGTTTTAAAGGTTATGTTGACCAGTTATTATGAGTACATATCTAATAATGTGCTTAAATTGGTGAATAATAAGATTGAGTACATATGAGACCTACATTTGGACATGGATAGGAGATAATCAATGATCCCCATAGTTAAAGATCATGAGATGAATCAAAGTAACGAGATGAAAGAATAGTACAGATGATTGTAGCAAGAAATTTTTTCAGAAGAAGAATTGTTTTGAATTAGGTTAAGCAGATTAGGTAGTGTATGTTAAGAATGATCAATAAAAGAACCAATTAGAAATGAATATGTAATGATTCGAAAATGAGTATTGGAGTCATATCCCTAACGGAGACTTAAGCAAAAGAGGTAAAATATGCTATTGAAAAAGTTTGTGTCTTATTTGATGTAAAGTATTTGACTATGAGAGTGGTTTCTTGAATTTGAGGAGACATTGATTGCCAACATCAGAAGTATATAGGTTCATGTTTTGTTCTGAGTAAATATGTTTGGGAGATGCAAATTTGACCTGATGAAGGTGTTACAAGCACAAGAAGTTAAGAATGTAAATAAATTAGAGTGTGTGGAGAAACAAGTATGAATGAGCAGACATTAGAATACGTCAATGTGAAATATAAGGAAATCTAAAGAACGAAGAAAATCAATCAAGAAAGGTAAGACAATTGGGAAATTGAAAATAATAAAAGATAATATTACCTTATTGAGGAATTAGTTATTTCAGGAATTACGAGAACTAATTCGGGGCACATGGAGTTTGACAATATTTGTTCGAGTTAACAAATGCCTCAACAATGCTATGGTATTGAAGATTAAAGCAATCCAAGCAAAGTTTGATGGTATGTTAAGTGTATTCGAAGAGTTGAAAAGAATAGTCGGAATACTTGAGGAAAAATGAGTAAATGATATGAGTAACGAAAGTCAATAAATTTTTTGAAGAATTATAACACTGATACTAATTATATCATTTGGGTTTGGAGATTTTGTAGTATACATTGATGTTTGTATAAGAGATCAGGATAAGATCCAACGCAGCAAATTGAAGTGAATTCATATGCATGGAGACAATTGAAACCTCATGGATTGATTGTTTGATACATGAATTGAAACTTGCTGCAATAGTGATTGCTTGAAAGTTGGAGACATTATATGTACAGAAATATTTTGAATGTCTATAAGATATACAGATAATGTAATTTGGAGGTAAATACTGAGTTGAAAGAATTGAATACGATACTGAGACAATAGATAGAGTTATTCAAATGACTATGATTGTATAAGTGAATACTATACTAGTAAAGCTAGTGTTGTAATCAAATGCATTGAATAGAGAATTCAATGGTAGTGTATCACAAATTTGGATATTGAAATT
>JAOSBN010000004.1:15841371-15854088 GCA_027563595.1 Erythroxylum suave | reverse complement strand
ATTTTTAATTAAATTTAAGGTTACAATTTATTTTATTGAAATGTTCCCAATTATTATTATTATTGCAAATAAATTTCAAAATGGTAACACATCGTCGCCATAAATTATGTATGGGGACCAGGGCCAACACCCTAGGTCAAACTCGAGGTCGAAATGGTCTAAAAAATAACCCAAAAATTGAGTTTTCAGATCAGCCCGATGCAGGGCACGATCGTGGCCCTTCATGTCACAATTGTGGCAGGCGCTTTACCCTTTTTGTCACGAGCATGGCTTAAAGTGCACAATTGTGGCCTGACTTGACGCTCTCTGTCACGATCGTAGCTCAGAGTGTACGATCGTGGCCCGGCTGCTTCTTTCTCTTCCTTCTCAAACACGACCGTGGCCCATATGTATGATCGTAGCCTATGTCTTTAAGCCTAAAACTCTTTAAATCTTCACCGTTCTTCCCTGTTTGTCCTGCAACACAAGCGCACATATCAAGGTACCTAAAAAATATACAATTTAAGCTTAAAATTCCAACTAACCCATGAACATACTTAATTACACAAAATATCCTAATTAAGTTCTAAATGCATGCTCCGCACTCACTTTAACACTAAATCCATAGCAATTTAAACTCTAAAACATCATGCAAAACATAACTATCAATCTCTACCTTCTTTCATATCTGTCTCTCATCTGTCATCTGTCATCTCTCTACTGTGTACTATCTCTCTTTATAACTACACAATCCTATTAACCTTCATTTGATTATTTTGCCTCGATAGTTCATCTCCTTCTCCTTTCTCGTTCAATCTCAACCATCCATTGCCACCATCAGAGTTAGATGTTGTGTTGGGTATGGAGGTACAAATGCATGGGAGCTTGGATGTAGGATTTTTTTGCCTCTAATGAAAGGCATTCTTGTCATTTTATGTCGTTACTAGTTTGGAACAAAGATATGTCCAGTTCTTCTCGATTTAAAGAAACCGGATGGTTAATTATTTATTCAACCGATTTTGATTCACAACAACCTAATGTAAAAAATGAATTGAAATCTGTCCGATTTAAGCTAAACTTAGTTGAATCATTCGGCTTGATTCGAGTTTTACATCATTTCTAAAAACTGTTCATAATTTTAGAAATTTCAATCATTGATTTTCTATATTAAAATATAAAGTTATAAAGGATAAGCAAAATTCAATGAATTATAACTTGTCTTAAATAACTAGATAACGTTAACCATGTAGCAAGGAAGAACCTATATATTGGAAAAAAATGCTTTTACTTAATATTGTAAATACTATTAATCGTATTATAGATACTATAATCTTACTAAAAAAGATACCATAATTCTATCCCATAAAAAAACACTACTTTAATACAAAAAATTCTTTTACTTAGTATTATAGATACCATCAGTTCATATTATAAATACCATAATCTTATAAAAAATAATATCAATCTTTATAAAAATACCAGTACTCTAGAAAAAGTTACCATAAGTTTTATACGAAAAAAATATCATTCACTATATAGAAAAAATTTCATAACTCTATCATATGAAAACCACTAATTGATATTGGAAATACTACCTTTTTATTAAAAGAATACCACTCCTATATAGAAAATATCACATGTCTGTATAAAAAATAGTTTGATTTAGCTATGCTTTCTTATCCATATTACCTTTAAATTTGATTGGTTTTATGTTATGTTTTCAGTAATCTTGAAAATGTTGCTTGAAAATAGTATTGGTTAAGGATTAAAGAATTTTATAAGGCAAAATAAGTAGAAAAGAAGTCTTTAGATGAATATGACCTAACTCCTATCATGTTATAGGGTGTGTCCCTAGCTAGACCTAAATAGATAACTAAAAGATTAAACATGATTGGTGGTACATGACCAGATGTATGATTGAGTTCAAAGTCGCATTCCTCTATACAAACATAAATTGAAGTCAAGACTTGATATATAGATACATTAGAGGTCATTTTACATGATAGAGAAGTCAAAGAGGCATATACTATCTAAGACACAGGCATGTTTATGCATGTGTTCTTTTAAAAATAAAAAACAGAGAAATAGTAAAGTACTTAACCATAATATGCCCCTACATATGAATTTTAAAATTAAGATGTGATAAGAATGGTAAATGGGTAATTTTTGTTACTACAAGGGTAAAGGAATAATCTTATAATGTTGAACGTTCTAGTTTGGGAAGCTTCTATTTATCTTAGCCATTTCATAATACTTCAACTTCTTTTTCTTCATAACTAACTACAAAAGAGAGCCTAACATCAAAGAGAGACAACTCTTTAGTCGCTCCATACATAGTGCATTTTAGATGTCTCGGTAGTCAATAAGTAGGTGTACAACTTGTGAAAAATTGAAGTGCTTGAACGTCATTGAAAAATTGACTCAACAAATCATCTATAGATAAAGTATATAGAAGTTTTTCTTTCATATTTTGTGTATATAATTGATATCCAAAAAGTTAATTTTCTCTTAAGATGTGGTATTTTTAGAGATGGTGGCTTATAATCTTTTATTTGTTGTCTTTATAATAGTTAATCATGAAAAAAAACAAAGATGTACCCTGTAACACCTTGCCATCATATTAAATAATTTTGTTTAGACCAATGGTTGGGGACTGAAGTAGGGGATAAGCAACATTTTGTTTATTTGTGTATTTTTCTATACTATTGGGTTTCAACTCATCTCTTTTTTTGAATGGTCTAATTACTACTCATTTGCATATTACTTTGGTTTTATTTGGAAATGCAATAAGGATTATATGTTGAATATTAAGGTTAAAATGAGGGTATGACCTTCTATATTAATAACTAGTGGATGAAATTTATGCAATTAAAGAAAGTAGGTTATGGATTATGATTGATAATACTTATTTAGTTCATACTTTGGCATGCTATAGGAAATTTAACCTAAAATGAATATAGGAGAAAATTAATTTATTTCATCTGAAAATAATTTCTAAGATGATACAGCTGACATCTATATGGTATAATATGCTTGATGTTAGACAACTTATCTTTAAATAAAATTTGTCATTACAAGGAAATTTTTATGTGAAAATTAGATGGACTGGTTGATGAGGTTGACATTTATGCTTAAACTCTCAATGTCCATAAAAGAAAGAAAAAACTATTATCCAATCATCATTTCATCAACAAGTAAGATAGAAGAACGTTATAATGGTAACCAACAAGCATATTAGAATGGATAATGATTATAAAAATGAAAATATACTTAATTATGATGTTATGTTAATTTAATTTGACACTTAAATTTGTAGTTTAAAGATTATGTTTTCGTTAATAGTACAAGATCACAAAATTATAGCATCAAGAATAAGGTAGGAAATTCAGACCAATTTAAACAAAATTAGTAAAGTTTGGTTATAAATTATTAAATTTTTTTGTTGACCAAATTTTTTAAATATTTATAGAGTTTTTAAATACAATATTTTTCAAAAAGGTATAAAAATAAATGCAGAGCTTCATTCTGGAGCAACTAAAGTGAGTCATCAAGATGGGATTTAGGGAACTTAAAGAGATGAAGTTTTAAGTAAGGAGGGACCTTTGCTACTAGTTATGTCTTCACATTGATTTGGATGACCTTTTATTGAAAACCAATAAGGATCAAATAAAGGATATTTGTAAGGAAACTATCATATATATCACGGGTTTCCAAATGGAAACCAAATGAGTATACAAAAATGTGGATAAGGCCAAATTGTTAAGGCTTTAGGAGGAGTGCAAAGTCAATAATCACCAAATAGTCATTCAATGTATACTTGACAAAGTTAAGGGTGCACAGAAGAGGAAATTTTCTAACAAAGCTTCCTTGTTTATGTCCTTAGGTATGTTTTGTGATTAAATGCCAATTATATTATCAACATGCAATTATTGAATATTTTAATCGATGTTGATGATTGTGATCAACTTAGTTGGGGATACTTTATTCTAAATTATCTTTGCAAGCATACTAGTAAATTTCACCAATTTATAGATGCCAAAGGTTTTATCATGCATGGGTGGATGTATAGCTACATAGATAGAAAGTTACATCTCCAACAATATGAAATTATCAATAACTATTTAGACTATTATAGACTATTATAGATGATCTTAATCTTTATTTTATTTATATATTTTTATTTGAATAGGCTACGTATGAGCCATCCCTTCAAATGGCATAATATGGAAAGGATTACAATATGAGATGACATAAACATTAATGAGTGATAATTGTTAATTATATATTTTTAACATGATTATTGAGCATCTTATTCTTGTATTTTAATGTTTTCCATTGCATTTGTACTTAAAATGACATATTTTAAGCCTTGTTTTAGTCGACAAATGAAGATGAAGTAAAGTAGGAAATATTTAAGTCAAGTCAAAGCTATTTTTGTGTACTTTTGCCTAAGGACTCAAAACTTAATACCATTATGATACTATATCCCTTATATATTCTACTAAGTCACATTCTATTCTTGAGCAAGAACATAACACTAAAACATCTTTATGTTCTAACCATGTTAAATAAGGTGTCATTCTATTTCTCTAAGAATTTATAACATCCTACCATGTTCTGCCTACATTCATTAATATAGTGGAAACATGGATTTATGTTCAGATTCTAATAATGTAAAATAATTGGAAATGAGACTTAAAAAACACTAAAGGCCAACATGATAACAAGTTTAGGCCATGTTGGTTGGAAATTTTAACGTTTCATGTTTTAAGACAAAGATGGGAGAAAATATAAAGGTCTAGCTTTAACTAGTCTTGAAACACTTAAAAAGCAATTAAATCCTAACAATAAAGATTTGGAATTAAGAAAAAAACCCTAGGGAGAAAAATAAAAGGATTCATCATGATTCATTAAGAACATACAAGACTCGAAATATGAGAATTTATTCTTTTTCCCTTATGTTTCATTAATCTTTTTTTCTTATGTTCCTTTTTATTTATTGTTAAGTATCTTTATTTAATTATAATCTAACTTGGATATAGATCTCGATGAGATGAGCCCTAGGATGATTATATTTTGAAGTTACTTCCTTGGTTTAATGAAAGATCCTAGTTCCTTATGAAATTTTCATACTTGTGTATTATGTTGAATTGAAATAACTAATGTGGAAGATTTAATGTTGGATTCATATATAGGATTGATAGAGCAAGTGCTAAGATCTTATATATAATAAGTTTATAGCATGAATAATGAGAGCTGAATGGGTTACTAAAGATAATACTATATGATCTTTCTGAGTTAGAGTGAAATATATCATAAAGATTAGTAAAACAAATTAACTAATTCTTAGGAAATTTTGATTTGATAAAATTTTCAGTCAAAATACTTAAGGGTTGTTTATCTTGTAATAGGAGTATAGTTATAACTTTGAAATTCTTATCCATCCAAGTATTAGGATTAATCATTAGACTAAGATATATTGAAGCATTATAAAGTTATAAACGATACTTATATAGATACTAGTTATTAATTTATTGTTTATTCTTAGTTATTGCTTTCTTTTGGTGATTCAAAGTTATTATTTTGACCTTTTTAATTATTTTTATTACTCAATCATTCAATAATTTATACTACATAATAAGAAGATAGTATTTGACATGTGTTTAATTGTTGATACATTTAATCCATGACACTAAGGGATTAATGCTTTAAAATACTTATAACATTTACTTTAGGTCATATTTCGTTTTAGGTACAATTAGGAAATATAATAGATAAAGTGAGTTAAAAGCACACTCTTTGAGTTGTCTTTTTAAGATTAACACTCAATTGTCTTTATGGAACAAGAAGGGGAAGGATTAGAGAGAAGAGGTGACAAGAAAATGTCAAAAAAATTAAGAGTATATGATGCCATGCATATTGACGACCATGGATCAAAGTCATGATCGTGACTTTAACGATCTGGACAAAAAGTCATTGCCATGCATCAAAGTTCACGATCATGAATTTTGGATGTTGTAATTCACAGGGGTTACTAAAATGTCATAGTCGTGACTTTCTTTATCTGGGCACACAAACCCAATTTTTTAGTATAAATAGAACATTTTGATGACAAAAAGAGGAGGAATTAGTCTAGGACTTTGTGCAAGATGATAACTTACTTTTTCAGGCACCCATGGAGGACTAAACTTCCTGACCTTGGTTTGGAGGTGAAATTAAAGCCTAAAGTCATGGTTAAGCATATCTTTTCAATGTTTAATGTTGAATATCTCTCTTTATAGATTGTTATCATTGTTTTATGTTTCTTGTCTTGAGTATTGTAAAGATGATCTGAATGTGTTCATTAGATTATTTTATTGCAAACCCATTGCTAGAATCTTCAATATAATATGTAATTGTTATGTTTTAGATTTGTTTGTAGCTCCTAATGACATTGAATCATTAGAAACATCATAACTTAGGTTAGGTAACCGAACTTGTGTGGTTACTAACTATATTGTTTTATTGTTCATATCATAATGTGGTTGCCCTATTAAATCTAGAGATCTTGTTCTTGGTTGTTCAACAGTTAGGTTTCATTAAAGAGCTCATTTTTATTAAACACTACTTAAGGGAAAATTGGGGTTAACAGAACATTTTTTTAGTTTACAATCAATACTTCTAGGAGAGGTATGAAATGTTACGTAATCGTGTGTAGGCTGAGAAGTAATTTTTGTGATGCACTCGACATGCACTATCAAAATTTGGCTTTGTTGTAGGGGAGTGTCATGTTTTAGTTTTTGATTTTGATTTCAAATTGGTGTTTTGCACATAAATATTTTTATAATAATTTTTGTAAGTTATTTTTAAATCTTTACACTTTTGTTAATGTTGGTGTATAGTAGTGACATGATCTCCTCATAAAGAACCTGTACAATTTCATTCAAAGATCTAGAGGACATTATGGAGATTAAGAAGGGAAACAAGAACAACTCCAGAAGTAGAATAAGAACTTGAATTCGAAGAAATAATGGCAAATCTAACAACATTAACAAAGTTGGTTATACTAGACTTAACCTAAAGGCCCTTATGCATTGCATTTCCTAATTTTGCTAAGCATATTACCTTTGAACTTAAGTCTAGATCAATACATTTTTCATCTAATTTTCATGGTCTTACAAGTGAGGATTATTGAGTAAGTTTTACTTATATAAAGCCCTCAATAATCCGCAAGCATACAAAATTGTAACTATTAGTATTGAGGTGTCGATCCCTTGAGGAATTAGTAAAAGTAATTAAATCCTAATGTTATATAAGGTTATAAAAAAATGTGTTAAACATGAAAGTAAAAGCTAAAATAGCAAATTAAACAATTGAATATGATTTGGTTAAAAATGAAATTCTAAAATTAAAACAAGGAAATCAAATTAGAGCACAACCACTTAACAATCGAGAAATTACATAAGACAAGATAAAAAACTTATAAGAAGACGGGATTCATTCTATTGTTAATTACTACCTTAATTACTTTTAATTTAATTGCTATTGGTCCTAAAATTTTGAAAGGTTGATTATTCTCTCTCAAGACCTAATCATAATCCTTAATCATAATCCATGATCATGACCTACAACAGTATGGCAAACTTGGAACACATGATTTTCAAGAATTTTTTGTACAATTTTATTTCTTTGGAGAGAAGATAAGAAGAACAAGAAAGGGAGTTGCTACCAACAACTCCAGCAATTCCTTTCCAAGTTAATTTCTTTCTTCCTCTTATTATTTCATCTAATGTTTGTTTTGGATTTGAGGATGATGAATATTTTGTCAAGGATCTTCTAATCTCATTTAGGATTGATTCTTGAATCAATTGTGACTTATGTGCTTTCGATGTTAACGAATGTTTGGGCATTATGATTGTTTATGGTTTTTACATACTTTAGTAGTAAATCGAGAGAGTGAACCAATAGTAATATGATTGGGTTAGGTAATGAGAATTAACAATCTAATAGATCACATAAACATCAATTTAGTAATTATACGAAGGGAGATGAGGACATGGTTTTCTATTAGATTCCTTAAGAATTAATCCAAACAAGGGATGATTTGTTAATTGAGAAATTGCAAAAAATCATATATTTAGATTCAATTAGGGGCTATGATTTAGGGTTTAATGATTAGATCTTAAGAGAGACCAATCAACCCTTCAAAATTCTAAGATCGATACTGATTAAATCAAAAGTAATTAAGGTAGTAATTGAAGATAGAATGAAATCCCTCTTCCCATAATTGTTTGATCATGTCTTATGTGATTTCTCGATTGTTAACTAGTTGTGCTCTATTTTGATCTACGTATGTTAATTTCAATTTTTCATTTTTATTCAAATCATATTCAATTGTTTGATTTGTTATTTAAGCTTTTATTTTCATTTTTATCACATTTTTTATAACCTTAGATAACATTAGGATTCAATGAGTTTTACTAATTCCTTGAGGGATCGACACCTCGATAATACTAGTTACGATTTCATATGCTTGCAAATTATTAAAGGTTTTATAGAAGCAAAACTTGCTCAACAAGTTGTTGGTGCCATTGTCGAAAAGTTTGTTTAGGAATAGTTGGATTTTTTTGTTCTAAGGAATTTTTCTCCTTTCTTATGTTCATGCTATTTCATAAACACAAGAGTCACTCTAAGTTCAAGCAGGATCATTGAAATGTTAGTATTTGATATCACTCGATTGGATTGAGAAATTCAAAGATCAAATTGCTAAGAAAAAGAAATCAAATAAACAACAGAGGAAGAGTTTAATCAAGAATTCAATCAATGAGTCAATTAAGGAGACTAGTACCAGAATTTGATGGATTTCATGAGACTGGAATTTAGTACTACAAACTAAGGCATCACTCGAGCATTGGTGCAAGATGCATCATTCTCAATTAAACCAACCTTGTTACACAATCTACAGACCAATGTGTAATTATATGGGCTAATGAGTGAGGATCCTGACCTCTAATTATTTAATTTTTTCAAAATATGAGATACCTTCTAATATCATGTAGTGTCAGAAGATGTTATTAGGATGAGGCTCTTTCCCTCCACTTTTAGGGATAGAGCTAAGGCATGAAATCACTCATTAAACTCTGCATAAATCACGACTTTGGAGCAGTTTGTGCATTTTTTTTATAAGTACTTCTCTCTCACCAAGATGAACAATTTATAATGGAAACTACAAATTTCCAATAAAGTAATACTGAGTCCCTTTATAAAGCATGGGAATAGTATAAGGATTTGCAAAGGAGGTGCCATCACTATAATCTACCCAAAGCATTCCTTTTGCAAACCTTTTATAAAAGAGTTATTCCACCCACAAGGGGCACCAGTGATGCAGCATCTGGAGGATCTTTAATAAGGACAACGGTTGAGGTAGTGAAGGAAATGTTGGAAGCAATGGCAAGTAATAGTTTTCTTTAGTCGATGGATAAAAGTAGACAATAAACAACCTTTTATAAGCATAGGGGAGCCATTGTTGTTGACTCAATAACAAAAATGGAAGCTAAAATTGGTAGTTTCACACAACAACTTAACAACAACAAGTCCTCCTCTTCAACTCATGTTAAAGAAATTTAGCAGAGACGTGAATTATGTGGACAAGATGACCATGATGCCATTGATTGCTTCTTAATGCAATCAAATGAAACAAAGCAACTCAACTACATGGGAACCTAATTTGGTCGAGGAGGGGGGAAAAATCTTTAATCCAACAAAATTTTCTTTGTCAAACAATGCAGGAGGTTAATTCTGACCTTAAGTGCCACCATGATTTAAACATGAGAAACCAAAAATCCATGAACACTAAGTTAGACAAAATCTTGGACAAGCTAGGAAGCATCGATCATGCACATTAGAGGTTGGAAGGAAGATTCAAATAAGTAAAAAAGAGCCATGGCTCTTCCACCCATAACATAGAAGTTCAAATGAGTTAATAGGCAAATGGATTATCTGCACAAAGTGTGGGGAGCCTCCATCTTACCACTTATAGAAAGAGACAAGGAAGAGAGAAGAAGGAGAGAAGAGAAAAAGGTGAGAAGAAGAACAAGAAGAAGAAAGGAAGCTGTTGCCAGCCACCCCAGCTATTGCTTTCCAAGTGAATTTATTTATTCTTCTTATTATTCACCTCATCTAACATATGTTTTGGAGTTGAGGGTGATGAATATTTTGTTAAGGATGTTCTAACCTCATTAGGGATTTATTCTTGAATTAATTATGACTTATTTGTTGTTGATGTTAATGAATGTTTGAGTATTGTGATTGTTTACAGTTTTTACATACTTGGGTAATAAATCGAGATAGTGAATTGATAGTAACATGATTGGGTTAGCTAATGAGAATTAACAACCTAATAGATCATACAAACATCAAATCGGTAATTATACGAAGAAAGATCTTACATGATGACTAAATTGTCCATTAGATTGCTTAGTAACTAATTCAAACATTGTTTTGTTAATTGAGAAATTGCAAAAAATGAAAAACTTGGATTCAATTAGGGGTTATGATTTAGGATTTAATGATTAGATCTTGTGAGAGAATAATTAACCTTTTATAATTCTAGGATTGATACCGATTAAATCAAAAGTAATTAGGGTGGTTGAATGAATATTCTCTTCCCATGATTGTTTAATCTTATCTTGTGTGATTTCTCGATTGTTAAGTGGTTATGCTCTATTTTGAACTAGGTATGTTAATTTCAGAACTTCAGTTTTAATCAAATCATATTCAATTATTTAGTTTGCTATTATTGCTTTTAATTTCATGTTTATAACATTTGTTATAACCTTAGATAACATTAGGATTAAATTAGTTTTACTAATTCCTCGAGGGATCGATACCTCAATACAATTAATTCTAATTTTGTATGCTTGTGGACTATTGAGGATTTTATAGAAGTAAAACTTACTCAAAAACTTTTTGGACTCTTTTTTTTAGGGAATTGTTTCCTTTTCTTATGATTGTGGTACTTTGCACCTAACTTCATTCTCTTTCCTTTTTATAATTTCTTATGATTGTTGTGGGCCCGGGTCTCCATATGGATTTTATGGTGACTACATGTCACCATTAGGAATTTATTTGTAATAATAATAAATATAGTTGGGAACATTGCAATAAAATAAATTATAACATTTAAATTTAATAAAGTCTAGACAAGGAAAATTTGTGGTGGGATCATAGAATGATTTTAGACATATAATTAAATTATTCAAAATAAAAAATGATTTAATGAAAACAATTAACTATTAATAAGATAATTAATAGATAATATCAAATAAAAGAAATAAATAATAATTATATTAACTAAATAAAGTTCATAGGAAAAGTAAAAATAATACCCAACAATTTAATGAAAAAAATTTTCCATACCAAAAATGAACAAAAAATAAAAAGTTTGGGTGTTAAAAGAAATAAATAGCAATTGGATTAAGTAAATGAGGAAGAAATCTACAGGCGTGAGAGGGAAGCAAAAAGAATGGGCGTCGCGGTTGTACTATGTTATGATCGCGACTTTTGGGGAAACTGGGATTGTTGCGGTCGTGACGAACTTCGTCATGATCGCGACCTTGATGAATTTGGATCATCGTGATTGTGCTTCATTGTGATCGTGATTTTCTGGCACGGTTGCAATTGCGATTGGGTGGAAATCTGGGACTGTCACGATCGCATTGTGTTACGATTACAACTTGCCCAGTTAGACATCCTTACTTCTAAATAACATAACTTTCAATCCAGAAGTCCAAAAATTGCAAACTATATATCGTTGGAAAGATAAGAACAAGATCTACGACTTTTATCAATACAATTTTGTCTAATTCAACCTATATCGATACAGTTTAATCATTTAAGTAAAGGTTACCATTTTAGTCAAATTGTACACCAATTCTACAAAAATTGTACATCAACACTGCTATCTTATAAGGGTCATAACTTCTGCGTCTGAAGTCCAAAAATTTCAATATTTATATCATTAGAAAGCTAACAGAATAATCTACAACTTTTATGTAGACCACTTAGCCTAAATCTACCTAGATCAATACATTTTATTCCTTAAAGGTTCAGATCACATTTTTACCCTATTCTTTGTTTTCACTCGTCTATTCACAAATAGTTCTTATACAAAATTCAAAGGACCCCCACCAACATTCAATTTCCTACATACCAAACTCCTTTGATACACAATTTACTACAAACAAGTCCATCCAAAAGATCTCCCAACATTCAACACACAGCCAATTTAACAGAAAAAGAAAATTCTGCATATATAACTATACATACATATATATCGGAAAAATTTTTGCATTTACTGTCAACTTTCATTGTCCATTTCCACTGTCAACTTGCATCAATAAAGTTGATACACATTTTCATACTTCATTTCACAATGCCATAATAGTATCATGATTGCAAAATACATACATTAATGTTTATGCTGATATGCTTCTAAGATCACCCAAAAATGATTCACACTAACTTAGTTACAGAAAGTCTGAAATTCTTGGAGATTTGCCAAAACTTTGCAAGGCTCACTTATAATCTACTGATTCTTCACCTGAGGAGTAGAAAATTTTGGGGTGAGCCGGAAAGCTTAGTGGCTAATATATTTATAGCCGGTGATAATGAACCATACACTACATATATGAATATTCATAATACAACACATCATCACAAAGAACATATTGGCTGAAAGTTATCATCAAGCATAACACT
>JAOSBN010000004.1:15829684-15841271 GCA_027563595.1 Erythroxylum suave | reverse complement strand
AAGCTTGTTTATGTCGTATTTTGGAAAAGATTTTTGGAAGACGCAAGGATTTAGTCATTTTTTTGGAATTTGTAGTTTATGTACTTTTGTATTCTAGCGATTTCAGATTTTGTTGTATTGTGACTTGAAAGGCCATTATGGCTTTGTAAAATCCTCTGTTTTAAGGGAATTGAAATGTGAGTGATGAAAATTTATTGTAAGTAATGTATTAGAGAGTATTATGATATTTTCGATAAAATGTTAGGTTATGATATATGTATTCCGATTAAGAGTTGGGTTCTGAAAACAGGATCCAACATGACATCACAACATAGACGCAAAGAAAGACAGATGCAAGGAAAACACAGATGCGAGGAATCGTCTGTGATGACGTCATAACATAGACGCAAAGAAAGACAGACGCAAGGAAATCACAGACGCAAGGAATCATTTGTGATGACATCACAACATAGACGCAAAGAAAGACAGATGCAAGGAAAACACAGATGCGAGGAATCATCTGTGATGACGTCATCACATCATAACATAGACGCAAAGAAAGACAGACGCAAGGGATCGTCTGTGATGATGTCACAATATAGATGCAAAGAAAGACAGACGCAAGAAAAACACATTCGCAAGGAATCGTCTGTGATGATGTCACAAGATAGACAGAAAGAAAGATAGACACAAGGAAAACACAGATGCAAGGAATCGTCTGTGATGACGTCATAACATAAATGCAAAGAAAGACAAACGCAAGGAATCGTCTGTGATGACTTCATAACATAGATGAAATAGATGGAAGGGAAGACAAATGCAAGGAAAGATAGACGCAAGGAAAACACAAATGCAAGGAATCGCCTGTGATGATGTCATAACATAGACGCAAGGAAAGACAGACGTAAGGAAAGGCCGACACAAGGAAAGACAGGCGCAAGGAAACACAGATGATAGATAAAAGACAGACGATAAACAAAAAAGAGACGATAGACAAAAGGCAGACGATAAACAAAAAGGCAGATGATAGTCAGTTAATTTAAGACGATGAAAAGTCAACATTAAACTAATAAACTTATATAAAAAAATTTAGGTTATTGTTGTTGATAGTTTCATTTTAAAATTATAATAATTTGGACAATTTTTGAAATGAGCTGACAATATAATAAAAGGGAAATTTTAAAAGAGAAACTCTTAAAATGATACTTGGGAAAAGAGAACTTTTCCTCTAGCCTGTAAATAATAACAATAATTTTAAGTAATCAAGTGTAACTGTATGATACAATCTTATCAGTTTCTCTATATATTAAGTACATCCCTTTTAAAACTTCAAACATATATGAGATACCAATGGTTTAAACCTCAACTATGAGTAGATTGCCTTTAGAAAGAAATGATATTCAATTGCAGTGGTTAAAAGTTTTGCTCTAGAGCTAACAGCTCTCTTGTCCCGTACTTAAAGGGGTTGGATTTATGCTTGACACGATACCAATCAATAACCTCACCTGTACTATTACCAGTTAAAGCATTAATGATGAGGTACGTGGAATTAACATCGACTTCTGTATGTTAAAAAGATCGTAATTGTGGACCTCTGCGGCCATTTTTGAGAGTCAGCTGCAGAACTCCAGTGGCTCTGAAAAAAAGTCCCAAAGATCATGAGTAATTTAAGCTTTCCAATAGGCTTTCTTTCGTTTCCCTGATTCAATGCGAACAACCACACTTAAAGGTTTAGGGAAAAGCGTTTCCACCATGAGTAACTATCATCACCACCCGCAAACATTGATCAAAGGTAAAAGACAAGTGATTCGGTAAGAATTAAAAAGAGCTCCATACTCACGTTGATGTCGCCCTGTCCTTGGTAATTGTCCAAGTCTCTCGGCCTAGCCCTTCTCCTTTATCATTTTCTTTGGTATACATAGACCAAGTCGTGTTCATTACAATTTAATATATTAAAGCCCATTTCTCCTAACCTTTGACTATGTCATTTTAAATCCGGTGATGCACTTTAAGACAAAGCCTTAGATAACAAATTTGGCCTATGCAAGTGATTTATGTGTCATGTCTATTTGTGAACTTTTGAACCACTATCACACTATGTGCGTTTCCGTCTCGTAAAGAACAGAAAGGAAATTACAATCTTTTGTTAAATTTAATCAATGTGAAATGGAGATTGAGCTGTGATTATCTTCTAATCCCACAATGAATAAGACCTTTTGCCTACTGAAATGAGATGTGTCGTTAGGAGTGGCATGTTTCTCACACGGGTTCAAAAGGGCTTGCAATTAGTGTCAATCAAAGACAATATTGTATTGGCTGTAATTGTAATAATGAGCTGGAGGGGAAAATTTGTCCACCTTCTTGGGCTTTAATCCTGACAAATATGTAAAACAAGTGACGTGCCATATATGTAGTGATGTTTCAGGAGTCTCAGTGCGTCCATTTTCCGTGAAAGCTTCAATTTCCAGCCCCCTAATGAACAAAAACAATATTGTTGGCCTGCATAGACCATCTGTTCCTGGCGTATATATCTTTACTCGATATATTTAATTGATAAGTATCGTTATTGAATATTAGTGAAGAAAATATAGGATTATAATTAAGAATTTTAGCTAGACCCAAAACTCGAATTCGCATCATTAGCCAGATTATCGTATTTATAAATGGCAATTTTTCAGCTAGGAGGAGCTATAAGCCGAATTTGGTTTCATCAAAAAATCATATTCTAACCGTGGTTGATGATCAATGCTTGGGGGGACATTATATTCTAAGCACAATTTTTAAGCAGATTAAAAAAAATCTTTTATTGATGGCAAAAGCAGCCTAGTCAATTGTCGTAACTTTTTATCTCCGCCAAAGTTCAAAAGTTTTGGAGCACCCGGTAATATCCTCACAATAATTCCTTGAAAATGATTGTGGTAGCATGAACGGTGATGTGTTTTCCTTTAGTGAAGGAGGATTAGGGTTTAAAAGACGACATTAAAGACAAGCAGAAGCTACAAAAAGGACCTGTTTCAAGCTCATGATGTCAGGAAGGTTCCGACACCTTTCCTCGGCAATGTCATAGCCAAGCTGGTTTAAGTTCAGCGTTGCTTAATTTGGTCATAACTTTATGTACAGGTAAACGAATGTACTACGTGTATTTAGTGATTTTTACAATTTTATAAATGGTAAAGAAAGCCAACTTCCCTATATGAAAACGTTCCTGGGATAGAGCCTGAATGGCCTACTACGTTCATATGAGCAAGCGCAGGTTCATCATTCTTAAAACAGTTTCCAACGGCCATTTTATCTGGCTAGTTGAATCAGCCACTCTCCAAACATAATATCCTGATAGAGATGGGATACATGTATGTGTATACATTGCTACTTTACACGCAGAGAATCTGATATACAAAACTTTAGGAGATTTACCTGCAATCCTCACGGACTGGTTGAAACTTTAGACGTGTTTATTTTTTTCTTGTTTGTACATTACAAAGCTTTCTAATCTTCAAAATAAATATTTAGTCACGTACGTCACATATATATGTGCATAATGAATTTAGTATAACAAAACACTACCAACAACAAATAGATTATCAGAAGATCATTACGCATTTATTAAAATAAGATGTTTTATATTAAAGAAAGATTCAAACTTTAATAAAATATTAATATTTTAAATAGTGATTATCAAGATTTTTTTCATTTATTTATAAAATAGTGTACCAATCAATTTTCTACAGAAAAAATAAAATTTTCTTTGCCTTTATAAATAAAATTATTAATTATAAAATTAACCTGTTGAATTACAACTTACTACGTAAGATACTTAAAAGAGTTTATAGTAATTATTTCTTTTTGGCGGGGAAGAACACGCAAAAGTAAAAGAAATGTAAGAAATCACTGAGTTGCAAATAGCTGTTCTCATCTTGCCATCTTTATTGTGGTAAAAGAATCAAACTAACTGTACGCCTGTTTGTTGCTTTAGCCGCCCAAAACGTACATCAATGTGAATAGTCTGCCGGAGTATTGCGAGGAGGGATAAAACCAGATCACAGACTATTAATTAGACACAACGTATATATATGTATGTTAAATAAATGTGGTGGATAAATATGACAAAATGACAACCGCGTCAATACAATTAAAAAAACTAACATAGATGGAAAGCAACAAGACGCTGTAATAGGTAGACAAGTTAAAGATAATTATCTCATAAAATAATTAACTATGTCTGTAGTGTGCCAATTAAACTGGCGCCGGCTCACACACAGAATAACGTCCAGCACAAATCTAAAAGACAGACTTTTCTTTCTCAAACCTTGACACACTTACACCTACGTAGCCAATGTCTTATGTCTTCTCTTTGACACTCGTCTTTTATCCCGTGAAGCTCTTCTTCTGATCTATATATTATCCCCTCGACCTCTTAGTCTTTTATCCCGTAAAGCTCTTCTTCTGATCTATATATTATCCACCCCACATCTTTGGTATTCTGTCCTAGTATATATCACATAATATTCAGTCTTTATCGGAGAAATTTCCCATGGAAGACTCAAAGAGCTCGAGTGAAGAGACTGATCTGTCGGAGCAAATTAATGATGATTCGGCAGGCACGGTTCGCTCCTATGAGTGTGTGTTTTGCAAGAGGGGCTTTACCTCAGCTCAGGCTTTAGGAGGGCATATGAATATTCACCGGAAAGACAGAGCCAAACCAAGTCCTAGCTCATTTGATTCCATTTCAAGCAAAATTGACGACGATTATTCAAGCTTTAGGGCTTACGCTGCAATTCCAAGCTACCCACCCCAGTATCCTATGTCACAACAGGCACATATAAATTATCAAGCATACTTTCCTCCACCATCTACATGGGCGGTTAGGTCACAGCATGCCCAACATAGAGATGATTTGTGTGTACAAAGCCCTCAGCATTTGAATCCATTTGGAGAGGATTGGTCGAGAAATTTAAGCTTAGAGATAGGTCCATCGCAAGAAGAGGAAAGAGAAGACGGCAGAAAAGATGAACTAGATTTGGAGCTTAGACTTGGTCATCAATATTATTAATATTTTATACGTATATCAGCACCTCACTACATATAAAAGTATTGGTTTTTTATGTACAGCTATGGTTTTCTGCTACTTGTGTTGCAACAAAACAGAGTGAATGGTTGTTTAGGGAGTTATGCTTGTTTCAGTCAAGCTTAATAACTTTCGACACCTCTTTCCAGAAATTAAGTATAGACATGGCACGAAAAGAATCTCATTTTGTATCCGTATGAAGAGCGGAGAAATCAATTTATGATTGATTAGTTTTCTGTGTTTAAATTCAGATTAAAAGGACTATGAAGGGTATTTTTGTTCTCATTCATCCCATATGTAACCCTAGATTATGGGTTCTATAAGACGTTTATAATTCGGTCCTTTGTAAGTGATGTCCGTTGCCCTTCTTTAATTCAAGATCCTTTTCAGCTTACACTGATTAAGTGTCGCACAGTTCCTTGTAGTTTTATGATTGAAGAGGTTATTTTTAGTCTTTTGTATAATTTGCTTTAAAAGAAACAAACCCTAATTGTTTAACCACGAATCATAAGATATGCACGAAAAGAACACTACGGATTCATTCCATCAACGTCCTATCCATTGCAACAAACTTTGTAACTGCTGCATGAATATTCTTGTTAGTAAAGTGGATCTGCTTATTGTCACTTTCCCCTATCTGGATAAGACTGTTTTTCCTATTCAATTGCAGAACACTGCAAATAGCCACTGATCGTCAACTATGCTTCAAAGTTCGAACTAAAAAAAATTGGAAACGAATACTTTTGCCACTGCAGGAAGGCTGGCAAATTGAATCATAAACTTATTATTGACAGACCATTTGGATTCAGTTGAACACACAACATCCAATTTTTTAAACAAATTGAATATTAGACAACATATCGTTCCCCAATATTTATCTTTTATAATTAGTCAATCTATGCTTGCGTAGCCTCTATTTCCTTTGGCTTCCCAGTTCCACTGATCTTTGTGTAAACGCCTAAACTCTCTATGACACTAACTATTAATCATTTTTCAATATGTGTGCTACTAATTTGTTGCATTCCATCTGCTAGCGTTTAACATAATCTAGTAGTTTACAATCACACAAGGTTTTGTATTGTTCTTGAGGGTTGATATCTTCTAGCATAAATAGTGAACAGTCTTGTAGTTCAATGTTAAAATTCTGAAGAATGTGCTGGTTGAATTTTGTGATGGTTATTATCATTTTCATTATTTATAAGTAATTAATCATTTAAATCTGATAGAGATACTGATGGTATTTTCATGTCCTGCAGATTACTTGAGCCTGCTTATGTTTGGCTATAAATTGATTGCATCATTGCGTTAATGATATTGTACCATTGCATTAACATGATGCAAGGTCAGTCTTTCATGCCTACTTTTCTTGATATGAAAAAGGATAAGTTTATCAAGCTACTGTAGTAACACTTGCTGAGATATTTCTGAAACATGCAGACAAAAATAATCAAGTAAATTTGGTGCCATTCCTGGTACTTGAAAGAGTTGCAGACCAGTAGGTTTTCATTTTCTACATCAATCAATGAATTCTTTGGATTTCTTTGCTTGGACGCTTAACATATAATAAGAAGCAAGGTGGCTTTAGGTCCAAAGGTTTAGAAAGCAATTTTGTTTGTTTACTTTTGGCTTTGTATTGACAAATTTGACAACGTTTCTTGGAATTTCAATCATACTCCATTATTAAAATTCCGTCCTCCATTAATTGGATCTCATCACTACAAAAAATTCACAGAATCAGCGACATTTTTTTGATAAAACTTCGCAGATTGTGAAGACTTTTGGTGACGTTTCAAAAACGTCATGAAAATTCTGAATTTTCCTCGACATTTTATGTAAACGTTGCCGATTTGTGAAACTTTTTCACGAAAGAGAAACCGAGACGTTTTATTGGAAAAAACGTCGTTGTTGGCTTCAAGAGCAACACGACGACGTTTGATTTAAACCAAACAACGTCTTTTTCGTTTGGTTAAAATGTCGGCTGCAGTCCTCTTCCCCCCACCCAACCTACGCTTTATCCTCTGTCCGTTGTCCCGTGTGTCTCCTTCCCCCCACCCTAACCTGATCTCCTCTGTCGTCCGTTGCGTCTCCAGCCTTATTCGTCGTCTTCTCCAACGTATATTGTGAAGGTATTTTCGTCTTCTCTCTATGTTTTCGGTTCATGTGTGTGGTATGAAAAAAAAAAAACCCTCCCAATCTCTCTATCTGCAGATGTTTTTTTTATGTTGTTTGATTTAAGATTGAACTACATTTTATACCATAATTTTATATCTCCATTCTCGACTATGTCTTATGTATTCTTTGTAAGGGTTAAGAAGAACGTCTAAAACGTAGTTCAATCTTCTCTTATGAATGAGTGTGAATGTAAGCCAAAATTGCTCTTGTTGGTAGTAACAAATCATTAGGTTTGACCATATAATGATTAGCAAATGTATTGACCTCCAAAGTAACTTTATGAAATTCATGAATTAGAACTAGTGATTTTATCTTATGATCTTGATATTGTATTGTATTAATCTCAATTATTGGAATCTGAGCAAGGGGAAAAGAAGTAGATGAAGCATCCAACTTAAGGTTATGCCTCTCAACTATCATGCTATTATCCCCTCACCAATTCTAGATAGTTACCTCTCTTAAAATTTCTCCTAGTAGGCTCCCACACTTGCATTATTGCACATTCGTAGGTTTCCAAGAGTATGAGACTAATCAAATCCCTCATAAGAGATTTGTCGTCACTAAGCATGATAATAGGTATAAAACATGGAAGATTTATTAACCATCACTCAAATTCTTACATACTCAGCTCTCCTTTTAGCAACAAGATTCTCACCTATATAAATAAATTTCTAAGGTACGTTTCAAGATAGATAATACCTTCTATATATCAATATTCTAATGGAATATTATAAATATTAATCCATTAGGGCACTTGGGTCTCATTAATGCTTCCCAATGAAAAAGTAGACTTGCAGAAGTGGAGGAAAATAGGAACACTTGCTAAATGCCAGATCTCCTTTAAAGATCGTCTAAGTTAATTTAATGGAGTTAAAAGAGAGATTATCTTCATTTAAAAAACCTTTTTGAGTCTAGCAATCCTCATTACATTATAGCCCAAGGTTGAACTATAAGGAAAGTTGGTATGAAAGTAATAGGTACCCTTTAGTTAAAACCAAGAAGAATTAAACAATACTAGCTAAGCGCTTAAAGACCACCTAAGTTTTGGGAAGGGTAGCTAGAACTAAAGAAGGGTTCGTTATTAGATTCAGAACACTAAAAGAAGCTAGGAAAAGCAAACATGAAAGATTTATTGAGCTCGATAGGGCCAATGAATCCTAGAGTGATGTAGAAGAGTTCCAGAGAGAGCCAGTTTGCTCTAACTAAACATTAGTTTTATGCTTTAAACACTTATACCCTTTCCTTTCAGGTCTCTCTTTAAGCGAACCTTTTTCCTTAAGGAGTTCTTGAACTCTCTTGTGATTTTAACAATATCATCATCGTCGTCGTCACTTCACTAAATTAATTTTCTTCTTCTTCTTAACTCTCGTGGCTTAATGTTATATAGGGTAAAGTTCCTCTATTAGTCTCATCTTATCTAAGGAAAGAGATCTAACCAATTATTAGAGTAGTAGAATGTATAAATTCTTTTCCTCTTAAAGCTATCATTTTTTGTTCTCAAGCTTTTTGCAATGACTTAAAGATCTTCCTCACCATCTTAAAATTTAAGTTTCTTGCCAAGTATTCTTTAATTCATTTAGAATATCAATGAATTATCTATATATATGAAAATTATTTCTTTGCTTAAGCTTCATATAAATATATTGATAAACTGGCACGCTAATTCTACTCTCCTTTAGGAGTGGGCAAAAAACCCGAAAAAATTGAATCGACCCACAAAACTGAAAAAGTCGAGCGAAACGGGTTGGTTTGGAGAGTGATGCGATGGTCGGTTCGGTTTGGATATTGAAAACCGACTATATCGGTTTGGGTGCAGTGTAGACAAAATTTTTTACCAAACCGATCATGTAAAAACAAAAAAAGTTTGTATTTTTTTATACTTCTAACTCTAGGTATATAATGTAAGTTTGCAACTTTGCAAGTATGGCAATCACCCAATAGGCCTTAAGATGAAATAAAAATGTTGGACATGTACTAAAATTGGTCCAAATTTTAAGGCCCAAGATTAAGGCCCAACCCGATTGAAATAACCGAACTGAACCGAACCGTAAGGCACACCGAAAATTCGGTTTCATCTTACATTTGGTTTGGTTTGGTTTTCTTGTGTCACAAAACCGATTACTCGATTCCGTTTGAAAGAAGGCTGAAAACTGACCAAACCGAACCGTGCCCACCCCTACTCTCCTTAACTTAGTTTTATTATATTCCAAATATAGTGATTGATTTGAAATGTTATGATTTTACTAAAATTGCTTTTACTTAATGCATATAATAAAATATATACAATCTTACTATTTAGTCTACTGCATCATTTTTCATTCCATTCATTTTTTAACTTAGGTATAGACATGGTTACCTTATCTCCAATGGTGGATTCTATTTATACGAAAGATTACTTTTCTACAACATATTATAAATCAATGTTTTCACTTATAAAAAAATTCATGGAAGATTTTCAATAAATGTAATCATTTCCATAGAAAAATATGGTTTATTTAACTAAAGAACAATCTTAGGTGTGCAATAATCTTTGCTAAAAATTATTATATATGCAACTATAAGACCTAGTGTTTAAAACTAAATGTTGGCTTAAAAGACATCCAAATTTTCAAATCAGTATGGTGTTACGTAATTCATCACATTTTTTGACATCTTCTAGGCCAATAATTAAGCACTTAATGCATATGTTATGAAGAACTTCTAGACTATACACAGGTATTAAATTTTAATGATATGAATTCATGTCATTAATTAAATTAGTAAAGTTTTGGTATTGTAATTTTTTCCTTGTTAATTAAGGTATGTGAAATTGTTAAACTAGTATAAAAATACATTTAATACTAAATCTTTGATCTCTTCAAGCCAATATCCTTACATACTTATCTTTTTAACTTATACACTTTTTATACTTTTACAATTTGTACAATAATATTAACAAAAACACACAATATAATCACAATCATACATAAGCAATAAACCAAGATTTATGAACATAATAAACCATGTAAGAGAAATATCTAAGCAATTAAGACACTAAGAGAGAATAAAAATTTATTTATATTTTTTATGTCTTTATTCTCCTAATTATACTCCCAAAGTTCCTTTTAGAAATTCCAATCCATAATTTCTCCTTTTAAGTGGGTAAAAAGTAAATCACTACAATCATTTTTTAAAGGCTTAAGACAAACCTTACAAAATTCTTTCTTTTGGTCATGTGAACTTCAAGTATCTAAAACTCTCTATAAAGCACTCATGAGCATTATAATAATGCAATTTCCTTTAGTACATTACTAAAATAAATACACACTCTTAAATAATCTCTGTCAATACATTTTTTATTAAATCCAAGTTTTAAACACCAATTCGAAGGCTTTTAACACTAACTATAGAACCCTTCAAAGCTTTTTCTTACAACATTACTTTCTAATATTACCCACCATTACTTTCATAAGTGTGTTAGTATTTTATTTTCTTAATATCTTCAAAAATATAATATCCTATGATCATATTGTATTCAATTCTAGAAATGAAAACTTTAATTCCCATTCATCATGTTTGAGGTCTCAAAGTGAAAGGAAATTCCAAGAATTTATGTATGGTTGAGATTGTTCAAAATGAGAAAAAAGAAAGAAAACAAGGTATAATTTTCATGCAAATCCACACTAAAAGAGTATGCAATATTTCTCATTCATATATTCCTCTTTTTATTAAAAAAAAAGAAAATGGTAAAACACAAGCTTATTATCATCCTAGCCTTATGAGAAATAAAGAAGTATGAAAATTGTTTAAAATCTCCATAGGCCATATAAGATAGGTGTAAATTATACTATGTTTTCATAGATGTTTAAGTCTTTATGAGATGATTATCATGTGTATAAGGTTCAAGTTATGTTATTGCTAAAAATACTACATTTCTAATCTCATTTTTAAATGTATTTTTCTTTTTTATTTAAGAGTTTCTTTTTTGTATTCTTTATATTTAAATGAATACAAAAAAGTGTTATTGTATGTAGTGAATTGAGTAGTGAATTTAGTAGTTTATATAGTAATGAACTATATTTTGATGCCTTTTACTTACATAATGCATGACATTTATTGTTAACATATTCTCCTGAATTATTCGTTCTTAAACACTTGATCTTTTACCCAAATCAAGTTCAACACGTACTTCAAAAACTTTGAAGATTAAGAATATATTTGTTTCATCTTGATAGGGCACACCTAGCACCTCTGTAGATAATCATCAAGGAAAGAAGTAAAACATTTTCCTCTCTAATAGATGGAATTGGTGTTTTCAACACATCAAAGTAAATTAATTCAAGCTAAAATTTACATATTGATATTTTAAATTTCTCGTAGTATTGCTTACTT
>JAOSBN010000004.1:15805452-15820057 GCA_027563595.1 Erythroxylum suave | reverse complement strand
TAACACATACAAACAACAAATAAATCAATAATTACACAAAAAATCATAAACATTAACAATAATCAAACAAGATTTCATCAGCAAACATTCATGTCTAATAGTAAAAACATCTTTTTTTTTGTAGAAATAACACTACGATAAGAGAGTTTACTTCAAACAGCGCACGACACGTGTGACATCAATCGAAAAGGGGCTAGAATATGCGAGATAACGAGTTAGAAAACAGAAAACGATCGCGAAGAGGAGAAGAGAAATGAGCGCGCGGGGGAGGGAGGAGGGGATCAAGGAAGAGTTATAGGCGCGGATTACCGACGAAATGCTATTTTTGTCGGTAATTCAGGGTTTTTGTTGTTGTATGGGCGACGATGCTGCCGATAGTTACAGAAAGAAGCTACCATTTCGTTGGTAAACGGGCGGCATAATTGGGCGGAAATAACACAAACACCGACGGAATCACCATTCCGTTGGTAATTTTGGTTTATCTCGAACATTCCTGGGCGTTCAATGCCGACAGTTGCGGACGGAACGTCATAGTCATTGGTAATACAGCCGTTTTGCATCATATTTACCGACAGCAGGCTACTTTCTATCGGTGAATTATCGATAGGTGTACCGACGGATACCCGTTCTGTCGATGATGTTGGATATTGAGTTTGCTTCATCGACAGATGCTTGTTTCCGTCGGTGAATGGTTGATAAATATACCGATGGAAAGCGCTCCGTCGGTTTGTGTCCGAAGCTTAAAAAATTGCACGAACATTTTGCGCATTTTCTGCGATGGTGATATTGTTGTCGTCGCTATATTCCGTCGGAGATATTGCGCCAATTTTTGCCTCCAGGTTTACCGAAGGAAGAAATATTGCCGTCACTAAATTAACACATCTACCGACGAAATATGGCATTTCGTCGGTAAATAGCAGCAGAATTTTTTCGTCGGAAAGATTCCGCCGCTATTATGTAATTTTCTTATAGTGTAAGTAATAGATTAATTTTCATTAATGAAGTTCATTAAGATAATTATATAAAGATGTAGTAATTGTCTAAATATAAAGGAATAGATTAATTTTCATTACGAATTTCATTAAGATAATTATATATCAGGATGTAGTAATTGCTCAAATAGATACACCTATGTACGTTAAAAGAGGACATCGATAATTTAGGTTAGTTGTTAATTCAACCTTGATAATAAATCTTTAGGACAATTGAAATTCCTTATAAGTGAATCTCAAAACTGTAACATTTTATGTCATTGATTCCTTTTTGATAGTTAAACATCATGCATTCATTAATTTAGTAAATTAGTTATTTTCCTAAACCTTGATTAACTTAATTTAATTGTTTTGCTAGGACTAATAAACTTAATAGTTGTAGTCTTTGTGAGAACGATAACGGTGGAGCTATTGTCTGCACCCTAAATTAGATCCTAAATTCCTATAATAATATAGAGACAGTATAAGAAAGTAGGTAGCAATCCCATAAGGAATTTTTGTTCGTCAATTTTTATGAAAGAGATATTTAAAATAGTAGGGGTTGTAATGATATGGAATTTTTTAATAGAATAAGTTAAATTTTGTGAATAATAGAAAAGAGAATTATAAATAAAATAAACCTTGGTTTCCAATCGCATCCACTATTGGAACTACTATCGATCATCGTTAAAAAAGTAATTATTTTATTAATCATATATTTGATACGATATCAAATACTTATCTTTCCTTAATATTATTTAATAGGAAACACATAATTCAATTAACCTTTATTGTTTGACAACCTTAGATAAGATTCAAATTTTAATTAAACAACTTTAAGAAAATAAAGACCATCAAAGCAAGATAACATAACATACATAGTTGCATTCACTTTAGTTGAATGTTTCTCCTAAAAGTTAATAATTTTTTATGTAGGAAATTAAAAATTTTAGTTGGTACAACGATTAAAAGAATTGAAATTTTATGTATTTAACATTTAATCTAGTAGATGATCATTTGAATTAGTAACTAATCAAGCAAATTAGAAATCAATAAAAATAATCATAATAACTAAAATACTGAAAAATAATTCAATCTATAAATGGATGAAATACTTAATAATAAGACCCAATTATCTCTCAATCTTCAAAGTTCCAAAGGCTTATATTTCCTTCAATCAAGATAAAGAGAATTTACCCAGCAATGGCTATAACTACAACTAACTTCTAATAAATAAAATTTACTCTAATGTCTAATAGAAAATGCAAATGAAACTCAATATCAAATTCCTTTTTCCATTTGGCTATTTTTATAGCCACTTTAATCGATATCAATAACTTTTTATTATGATTCTATGGATCCCATAAATCCTAATTTCATTGATATTTACCTAGATTTAGCCAAGGTAAGGTTCAAAATACTTATAACACATTTTTCTCTTATAAATTCAAAGTATGAAAGTTGCAATTTTCACTTAACATGCCTATAACTAATATCACTACAATATTGTCAACTTAACTCCAATAATATGATCTAAATATGCCAACTAAAATGATTTGTTAGCTCAAATCTTCTTAATTCTCCCGTAATTATTATTGATATTGCTCTTTTATTTTAAACTATAATATTTGAATTAACAGTAAATCCATTTTCCAATTAATTAACATCTCTAACTTCTTTCTTATAAAAGCAAACAAAAAAGTTAAGTTTGAATACATACGAAATCATGGAGGATTTGAATGCTAAAAGTTACGGCAAAATCATGACATATCATGTTGCACCATACCTAATGCTTGCTTATCCCTAAATAAATAAAGATAAAAATAATATAGCTAAATAGTTTTTATGAAACCAATTGTCATAAGATTAAGTCATACTACTCCTTAAGACTTAAATTGAAAAGGAGTTGAGCATCAATAAATATCAAAGTTGATTTTCTCCAAAAAAAATATGAACAAAGAAAATTAAAGAAAATCTTAATCAAAAGTATGCATATCAAGCCCCGGTGGATTTCATTACAATGTTTACTTTTTAAGCTCAAATGTTTACTCTTAAACTTTTTTCATGAGGAAGACATTACTATAAACTTTTACACATAAAAATATATATATATTTGTATGAACACATGGAGGCATAAATCAAAAGGACTTTTATTAATTGGCAATAATAAGGCTTAGGAGAATTATAAGTTAAAAGGAGAATTATAAGTTAAAACTACACATATTTAATAATTCATTCAAACAAAATGGAGGGGTTAAGAATATAATGTAACCATAACCAAATACTTGTGTTAATATAAATATATTATGGTTGCAATTATTCTCTTCTTAATATATTGGTTATTATTTTGTCTTTGAGAGCATAAAATAAACCATCAATGCAAAAAATGGGCATTCATGATATAAAGTTGAACTATATAGAAAATTAATAGCTTAAAAATACAAATTAAAGTAAAGTCACTATAATTCCCCCAATAGCTCATGTATACCTTATTAAAACATGCATTTGGGTGATAAGTTACGTTATAGGCTAGGATTATGATATAGATTTAAAGACAAACAAAGGGTTTTTAAAATTTCTCAAAAAGGCTAAACAAAGGATAATTAAATAAATGACTTTTTAAGTTAAATAACTAAAAAAGGAAGGCCATTATCATATTTAATCTCACATGCATCTAATAAATTCAAGTCAATTCAATTCAAGTTTTTGATAAAGCCAAATGAAAAAGAATCACACAAAAAAGGAAAATGGATAGATATGTATCCTTTAAGGCTCAAATGTTCATAAGTTTTAAGCAAATTCACCTAGTCCTCATGTAATACTTCATCAATCAACTGTCTCACTTTGTCTAAGTGCATACCCTAACTTTAAAATGTTTTATTCTTCATCTTAATTAGTTTTAGTCCCACTTCACACACATAGTCCAATTTATTCAAAATAGTTTAGCAAAAGTTTCTTTGATACTTCTTATTTCATAAACCTCCAAAAGCACTAGGTACAAACAAAAAAAAGTTCTCAAATAGTCTAAAAATGCCAAAAATGTCACAAAATTAGAACAAGGCAAAACATCCCCACTCCAAACCCATTTAAAACGTTATCCTTGATGTTTAACAATAAAACATATAGAGAAATAAAAATAGAAAAAAGAGAGACAAAGAAGAGATTGCCTTGTTTTTCTCTTTGTTTGGTTGGTTGTGGTGTGTGAGCCGAGCCCTTGTGTTGGTGCAGGCTATAATAAGTGGTAAAGATGATGGCTAGGTGGGATGCAACAGAAGCTCTTGGTGGGCTGAGAAAATTGTTTTCCAGGGCAGGGTGTGTAATGGGTAAGAGGCAACAATTATCCTAACAAAAGAGTGTGTTAGCTCTAGTGTCAAAATCTACATCTAGTGTCATTTTTAAGAAAAAGTCAAAAATCTTCTATCAAACCATATGTACCACCCATTCCATATCCTCATAAGATGAAAAATAGGTAAGATAAGGACCATTTCAGGAAATTCCTAAAGATTTTCAAGAAGTTGCATATTAACATCCCATTTACTAAAGTATTAGCCCAAATAGCAACATACACAGTTTTTTTAAAGAAATTTATCTTAAAAACTTGAGGAGTGTGTTAAGGTACCTTTAATTGAGGAATATAATACAATATTAAATAAAATAAATCCAAAATTAAAGGTTATAGGGAGTTTTATTATTCAATAACATTTTGATGCATTCAATCATAATTGCTTATGTGATTTTGGTGTTGGTATTATTACCTTTATCTCTTTTAATGAAACATAGAGTAGTAGAACTCAAGTTGACAACAATGTCACTCTAACTAGTTAATAGGTCCATTAGATATACAATAAAAGAAATAGAAGACCTACTTCTTAAAGTATGAAAATTTAATTTTTTTATAGACCTTTTGATAATAGACGTGGAGTATGATGAAAATTTAGATATATAATTGAGTTAGAAGTGAATTCTTTTTAAGAATTTTCATCATCATACATGAAAAGAGAAAAAGGAAAAAAGAAAATAATATTTTCGTTGAATAAGTGAGATCTAAATAAATTCAATATGATAGCTTTAGATTAACTCAAAAGTTGAAGTTAAAGAGTAGAGCCATTAGTTATTTTAAATGGTGACCTAACTAAGTAACTAGAAGAATTTATTATAAGATTTTTAATTTTGTGTCAAAAGGTTAGGTGACTTTTCAAATAAAATTTCGATGCTCTTGTGTTAATTTAAAGTTGATGTTTTATTTCTTTCAATAAAAGATATGAAAATTTTTGAAAAAAATTGAAGCATCTTTCTTATTTATGTTTACTTTATACATTAGGTTGAATTTTGTAAATTGAGTTAAAATTTGAAAGATTATGGAGTGAATTAAATTTGTTTATTACTTGAGGTAAGTAGCTAAATGCCTAACAATTTCACAAACTTAATAATTAAATGAATAATGAATGATCTATATTGATGTGATTAATTTGATAAATCTTTTTTTAGTTGTCTTCTATTTAAGTTAAGAGTGATGAGATTGACTTACTTAGGGATAAACAAATGCTTAAGTGTAGGAGAATTGATAAGGGCTAATCATATCATATCTTTTAAAATTATTTTGAGATTATTTTGGTTATGGTTTAGATTGTTTTCTATAGGATACCTAATATGATTTATATTTTGTTGTAAAGCTTTGTTCTAGCCCTTTAATGAAGAAGAAAGGTTGTTGAGCACATTTTACAACTTATACCCTAAATATTTCTACACATACACGGGTCATAGTAATATGAGATGCCAATCTTACAAGGAATTAGTGAAATAAGTGAATCACAATTTTTTTTAAAGACCGAAAAGTGTAATTAAAATAAAATTAAATAAATAAAAACTAAACAGAAAAGAAAATAATCGAATATGGAGTGATTGAAAAGAGAATTTTAAATTAGTGCAACAAATAAAATTTAAGCACCACCAATTAAATAATAAAAAATCATGCAAGAAAGATTAGCTGATTATCAGAAGCGGGATTTATCCTATCATTAAATGCTAACATGATTACTCTTGAGTTAATATGGTATCAGTCCTAGACTTTCGAAGGATGGATTACTACCTCTTGAGTTATAATCATTAAACCCTAAATCATAACTCCTAATTGAGTTATGGGATTTGCAATCTCTCAATCAATAAAATGCCCACATATCCAATTAGATCTTAAGCACTCTAATAAACTATCAAGCCCTCTTACGAGATCTCTTTATGTGTAAATTACCGATTTGATTATTTGCATGATCTATTAGATTATTTAACTCTCATTACCTGATCTAATATTTTTGCTATTGGTTCACTTTCTTGATTTGTTACTAAAGCATGCAAGCACAATAAATAATCACAATACCCAATGTATTAACATCAAAAGAAATCACATTAATATTGATTCAAAAACAAATACCTGAAGGAGTTTAGAACATCATCATAAAACCTAAATCCATCACTATCAAATCTATCTCATACATTCAAAAGAAAGAATAATAAAGATGAAATGAAAATGTCACTTGGAAGGTCAGGATGCATTGGGAAGACAGCAACAACAACCTTTCTTATTCCCTCTTCCTTTCTCCTCCTTCTCTCTTCTTCTTCTCCTTCCTTGGATCTTTCCTAATGTAGCAAATGGAAGCTCTCAATCTAGGTCATTTTTCCTTTTTTGTAGTCTTTACTAATTAGGGTAAAAACTAGGCTTTACCCAAGCCCAAAAGTCTGAAATAACTCTCCAAATCTTAATTTCGTGAGGTCATTCTATGTTTTTCTGTGTGCTAGCCATGACCGTGGCACTTGAAATTTTACTTTTGTCATTATCGTTACTTGTCCATTTTGCTTCTACCATGATTGTGGGCCATAGGCCACGATCGTGGGCCTTGATCTTCCACTAGGCTTCCTCCAAATCTTCTCTGTTCTTCAATATATGATCTCAAATAGTAACAAAGACATCAAGGCACCTCAAATACACAAAATTGAAACTCAATAGGATGCTCTAACCCATATAACACTTAAAACATAAATATCTAACCAATTGACATAATTCTAAACCTAAACATACATGAATCAATTAGTTAACCACTAAAAACATACTAAAATACCTATTAAAACATCATGCAATCCACAACTATCATATCTGTAAACTTGAATTTTTTCTTGTCCTCAAGCAAAAATAAAGCAAATAAAACACAAGCATATCAAAAAAACAACACACTCAAATGTAATAATGGTACAATGGCATTGAACTTCACAAAAAAATTTAAATACAAACACAATCCTTGAAGTTGATATAACCTATTAACTTATGAAGTCTATGTCCAGGCTCTTTGGACTAAATATACATACTAATTAAGACCTTAATGTCAAATTCATTCACCCCCATCACTTCCATACACACATTGATAATTATTCAGTCAATTAAAATTGTAATTATCACCAAGTAGCTTTTCATGAAAATTCAAGCTCTTCAGAAAGATCAGCAGGATTTATTAAAAAT
Organism: Erythroxylum suave; assembly: GCA_027563595.1. Taxonomy (NCBI): domain Eukaryota; kingdom Viridiplantae; phylum Streptophyta; class Magnoliopsida; order Malpighiales; family Erythroxylaceae; genus Erythroxylum; species Erythroxylum suave. The sequence continues at coordinate 15,812,578 of JAOSBN010000004.1, read as the reverse complement.
GCACTATTTTTGTTAATTTTCATTAACATGAACATAGCCTTTTAACAAGAAGGCAAATATTTATGATGAATGTCGCTCAATTACTCAATTAGGTCATGTTTTTATTAAGCAACTTGGTTAGAAAGTCATTATAGCTTTTTGATATGAAGGTAAACATTTGTGATGAATTTCATCTGATTACCCAGCTAGATCATATTCTCAATTGCCTACTAGCTCTATTGACAACATAATTTAAATCCAAAAGGGCCAACGGAATAGTCATGCATTTAAATATTTTTATTTTTATTTACTATTTATCTTGCTTGCCTTATTTCTTTAGCTAATCATTCTCATGAAAAGATACTAACAATGCTACTTATTTGATTGCCTTAAAATTATAATTAAATGTGGCAAATTTCTAGGATGAACGAACTAACATCATATCCTAATTAACACACATATTTAACCAAAGCAACCTAGAACACTAATTTCACAAGCCAATAGATCTTAGCAACCTAAAAGATTATGATCAAAGCTAAATCGATTTCGTTAAGTCCTAGCCATTAACAAATTCACATGATTCACATCATACAAACCTAAACAAAACTAACATATAATATGCAAAACTCACACTCAAACTAAAACATATAATGCATGTAACACAACCCTCCCCACATTTGGACAATGCATTGTCCCTAATGTGAGAAGGAAAAATAACATACCAGGTGGGAATCAAAATAAAATAATTAAAAAACATAAGAACAAAATAAAGACAGAAATGAAAAGATAAGGGTTAATGCATAAGAACTTGTAATGGTGATTAAGGTGGTGACGGCGTTGGAGTCTGAAACCAACTGCACTTGATGTCTAAGATTGCTTCCCTAACCTGTAATTAATTTAGAAAGAATAAGAGAATTAGCAATCCAAACCATTCTAATTCATTAAAATTTTATTTTTAGAATGTAAAAAAAAATCTAACTATGCAATAATTTCAATCTAACTAGTAAACATGCTAAGTTTTAGTCATCAGCTTGACTTTGTATCCTTTGAAACTTAACTAAGATCAATTATGAGTGGCCTGCTTCCACCCCTATTTCCCAATTTCAGCTTTGTAGCTTGTATATAAGCTAAATGTTAAAAGATAATCAAAGTACAATATTAATAAAATTAAGAAAACCAATTAAGTTCAGTAATTTCATTTTCACTAACAAATTATCAATAAAATAGGGAGTAACAAAACTCCTAAATATTTTATCTAATCCAATAGTTTATCCTATAAAATGGTGAGTTGTTCTTATTCTTCCTCAGTCACCCCTATCTCCTCTTCTTCTTTCGTTTTATGAACAGAGACTTTCATATCTTCTTCAACCTCTATGACCTATGGCCTATATACTCTATTCTTTGTTTTCTTCTTCTTTAGCTTTTAAAACAAAGACTTCCTTATATGCTTCAAACTCAATCCTTGTTGTCTTCTATTCTTCTTCCTCCTGCTCCTTTAAAGATTTGACTTCATAAATTCTCATAAATGAGCTACCCTTATTTGGATTCTTTAATACCTTATTCATACTGAATTTCACTATTCATCTCCAATCCAAAAGATGAGGTTGTCTTCATAGACATCTACCAAAGCTTTTCCGATGGTCAAACATGGTAAACCAAGGATTTGCGAAGTAGTTTCAATCCTCCTCAAAGTCAAGCATGACAAAATCGACAAGAATGATAAACTTCTTCACTTTTATAGGTGCATCATCCATGATGCCAAACGGATTCTTTATTAATTGATCTACCAACAAAATACACATAGATTTTGCCTTCACATCTCTTAACCCCAGTTTCTGTCATAGTTATCATTTAATTATCATCCTGAATTTGCTTAACAGATAATAAGTCTTTAAGGAAATTCACGTACTTATGTTTTTGTTTTGACACTTCCATAAAAGACAAGTAAATTTATCTTTTTTTAATCTTTTCCACAAGCTTTACGTATGGTGTATTCCATTGATTCTTTTTAAGTCTTTATGGAAATCGTATTTTCAGTGGATAAGGTGGAGGATGAATGTATAGAGGGTCTTCATTCTTGTCTTCGTCCTTTTCTTCTTCTCTTGCTCTTCTACAAAATGGATCTTAGCTCATCTTTCTAGTGGTTATTCTAGCTCTTTCTCACTCCTAAGTTTTATAGCCCTAAATTGCTCTCTTAGGTTTACTTCCATGTTGCTCAGAAAGCTTTCCATACTTCTCTTACAGAATTCCCTGTAAAACTGGCTCATTTGAACCGTTAGGTTATGAATAGAAGAGGCATGATCTTCTATTACTTGCTCAAACTTCCCTTCCAATCTCATCTGGGCCTCTTCCATATTCATGATCTTGTCCAATCTAGAATCCCATGAATTGGACTCTTCTTGTTGAAACCCTCGCAAGTCTTGAATTCTCATTTGGGTTCTTACGTTGAAGGATCAAAAGAAATTTGGGTGGTCTTGTCTCCCTAGATTGTACGTTTTCCAATGAGGATGACTCCCCATGATATATTTCCTCCATCATTGTTCTTTTTGTCTCTTCTTGGCATTTAACTTTTTTGGATTCCTTATAGTTGCTTGTGATGTCCAAATCAATGTTTCTTCAACTTTGTGCCCAAACTTCCTTCTTTTTCTTTTTTCTTTTCTTTTTAATTTTGTATGACTGTGTACCACAATCACAAGAAAGGGTAATAATTCCTTAAAACAATGGAATTCAAAAAGTCCTAAACTAACTCACTTGCAACGACACCAAAAACTTGTTAAACAAGTTTTACAATTTACAAAACCCTCAATATTTTCACATGCGCACAAGTCGAAGCGTAGTATATGAGGTGTCGATTCCATAAGGAATTTTTGAACTAATCGAATCCTAATTTGTCTAAGGCCTAAAAGTGTAATTAAAGTAAAATAAAAATAAAAACTAACAAAAAAGTAAAAAGTTATGGAGTGAGTGAAATGAGAATTATAAATTAATGCAAGAAATCAAATTTGAGCACCACCAACTAAACAATAAAAATAAAAAATTGAATATGGAGTGAGTGAGATGAGAATTATAAATTAATGCAAGAAATCAAATTTCACTGCCACTAATTGAACAATAACAAATCACATAAGGAAGATTAGCCAATTATGAGAAGACGGATTTATCATATCATCAAATTCTAACATGAATACTTTTGAGTTAATATGGTATCAGTCCTAAACTTTTGAAGGGTGGAGTACTCTCTCTTGCGTTATAATCATTAAACCCTAAATCATAACCCCCAATTGAATTATAGAATTTGAAATCTCTTAATTAACAAAAAGCCTATAAATCTAATTAGATCTTAAACCCTTTAATAGACTATCACGTCCTCAAAAAAGATCTCTCTTCGTATAGATTACTGATTTGATTATTTGTCTGATCTATTAGATTGCTTAACTCTCATCACCCAATCTAATCATTTTGCTATTAGTTCACTCCCTCGATTTTTTACCAAGCGTGCAAATACAACAAATAATCATAATACCCAATGTATTATCATCAAAAGAAATCACATTAAAATATATTCAAGAATAAATCCCTAAAGGAGTTTAGAACATCATCATCAAACCTAAATCCCTCACTATCAAATCCATCCCATACATTCAAAAGAAAGAATAACAAAGATGAAATGAAAATGTCACTTGGAATAGTTGGGATGGATCTGAAAGTCAGTAGCACAAGTAGCCCTTCTTTTTCCCTCTTCCCATCTCGTCCTTCTCTCTTCTTCTTCTCCTTCCTTGGATCTTTCCTAATTTAGCAAATGGAGTCTCTCAATCTAGGTAATTTTCCCTTCGTTTTGTAGTCGTTACTTATTAGGGTAAAAACTAAGTTTTACTTGAGCCCAAAAGTCCGAAATAACCCTCAAAAACTTAATGTCTAGAGGCTAGTCTGCATCTGTCCACACGCAAGCCACAATTGTGACACTTAGGATTTGGTTTCTACAATAATCATGGCTTGTCCATTTTTCTTTTGCCACGATCTTCTAGATCTTCCATCATGCTTCCTCCAAATCTTTTTCGTTCTTCGATATTTGATCTCAAAGACTAACAAGCATATCAAGGTATGTCAAATACACAAAATTAAAGCTTAATAACATGCTCTAACCTATACAATACTCAAAACACAAATATCTAACCAACTAACATAATTCTAAACCTAAACATGCGTTAATCAATTAATTAACCACTAAAAACATATTAAAATGCCTATTAAAACATCATGCAACCTACAACTATCAAAGGTTGAGCAAGATGGAGAAGTTTTAGAATAATTTTGGAGGACTATGAAAACAACATAGATTAGTGTTTTGATTGACTTATTTTGTTATAGTCAATATTGTAATAAACTGCAAGTGCATGGCATAACTATAGCTAGTATCGACAAGAACGGGTTGATCTCACGAAGACTATAAGTAATTGTCCTTCTCATATTATCTAGCCTACATATTGATTTTAGATTTTTAATAAAAATAAAATAAAATGTAAAAAAATTGAAGAAATAGTAAACAATAATGAATGCAAAGATAGTGGAATTCATTTAGAAAACTATCGTTATTAGAAATTAGTATGTAGGTTTAAATTCGCTTAAACCCTTATTAGATTCATATGTTATCATGCAATTCTTTTGTTCATGTACTCTACCATGGAGACTCCTATAATATTCTAATAACTGACCTTAAGTCTACTAACAAATAATCCTAAAGTCTTTAACTGAATTATTCAAGTTAAATCTTATAGGATTGGGTTACTGATTAATAAGTCCCTCTATTAGTTTTGACCCTAACCTAAAAGATTTATGTCATATCTTTTGGGTTACAATTAACTCCTTATAATTAGGGTAGATTCATTCATACTAGGATTTCTCAATCTATACGTATGAAATCAAATTATGATATAATATTCTCAAGTTAATAGAACATAAATAAAACGCATAATTAGATCACAACATATCAAACAAATAACTTTATTAATAAAAGAATCTAATCATATCAAAGTATTAACATAAGTTTCATAAAACCTAAATGCTAATTGAACGTTTAATTACACATGATTGAATAAAAAATCAAGAAAACACTAAAAGAAAAACAAATAGAAAATAATGGGTTCATAATTCTAAATCTCCCTGATTGTCTTCTATTGAATGTTATTGTGATGTAAAGGCTTAATCTTGAAATTCGATGGATCTTTCGATGGTTTCTTTGTGTTTTCTACTTCCTTCACTACAAGAAAATCATAAATTAGTGGCAGAAATTTATCGACGGAATCCAAATCATAGCTAATTACCGACGAAACACCATAGAGCGTCGGTAAATATGCCATCAAAGTTTCCATTTTGCTACGGACACAATTGTCATCAGTAAAGGTGGAGGGAAAGCATTTCGCGCAAAATTTCCAAAGACGTATAGCAACAACCCAACCATTCCCATCAGTAAAAATTATAGGAATGCTTCCCATAATTAAGTCAGACATTTCCCAACGGAAATAGTTCTGTTAGTGAATTTTGCTTTGTTTAATAATCAGCATTGGTTATTTACCAATGAAATAATATCTGTCATTAATTAACAGTCTCATTTACCAATTAATAGCTTAATCTGTTGCAAAATAAGGCAGAAAGATGTGGTGGGTTAATTGATGAATTTAAATACCAACAGAAAATATGTTCCGTCGGTAAATCACGATTTGAACTAAACCACGTTTTAGTTATCTTCGTAACCCAACCCCTCTCTGCCACTTTTCTTCTTCTTCTCTCCTCCATCTCTGTCGTCGATTTTTGGGTGATTCTCCTTGCTTCCACCATCGATTTCTATGCGTTTTCTAGCCCATCGTGTTTTATTTTCCAGTAAGCTCTCTATTGCGTATATTTTCTTTGCAAAAAATGCAGGCCTTATATGTATACTGTGGGTGTTTTAGGTGGTCATTTTTTGTGTGATTATTGTTGGTGTATGTGTTTTTTTGTGTCATTGTTGGTTGATTTGTTGTTTACATATATTGATGTTGGCTAGTAATGGAAAAATGCATTTGTTTTGTGATTAGTTAGAGATTATACAGATTGAAGTATATTTGATATTGAATTGTGTATTTGAAGAGAAGGGATCATATATTTAAAGTGTATATTTGAGATTGTGTATTTGAAGAGAAGGGATCCTGTTTTTAAAGTGTATATTTGAGATTGTGTATTTGAGGTGTGCATTTAATTTGAAGTGTGTATTAAAATTATTATTATTATTATTATTATCATCATCATCATCACCATCATCATCATCATCATCATCATCATCATCAACATCATCATTATTATTATTATCATTTTACTTATTAATCTTTTACTTATTATTAATTTTATTAACATTAAATTTATTATTTTTATCAATTATATTTATTATTATTATTAGTAATATTAAATATATTGTTGTATTATTATTATTGGGGATTAGGGATGGAGAGGCGACAGCGATGGCGATAGGGATCTGATCTATGCCGGCTGCTTCTCCTTCTTGCTGTCTTCTAATGGACTCATAGTTGTTGTCTTCGTTGGTTAATGAGTTTCTCCAGAATGAGATCTTCAGGGAGCGTCTCCAGCAGCTGTTTGCGTCTTCGACCTCACGTGCAGAGACGCCGTGTTTGTCTTCGTCTTCATCTGCAGCGACACAGCGTACGCAGACACACGTTGGCGGTTCCATGGCTGGTTTGGCATCTGAGATTTCACAGAAGTTGGTTGCGACTGTCGTTTCACAGTAGTTGGTTACGTCCAAGATTTCGACTTCCGCGGTTGTCGTTTCACATGCAGAGAAGCAACATACGCAGTGCATTCATGCCGACACAAAAGAGGTAGTTACGACTTCGGTTCCACTAGCGACGTACAGTACAAAAACTCATGCATGCGGCTTTCCCTCACAGCTACAGGTTCTTTGCCGTCAGCATCGACCACGACGTTCAGTACACAAACGCATGCATGCGTCTTTCCCTCACAACTACAGGTTACTTCTTTTCCGTCAACGTCGACCACATCGTCGTTGGTGAAGGTGGGGCAACACAACGTTGTTTTACCGGGGGCGATTCATACGGATGCCATTCGTTCATCCTCTTCCCGGGCTGATCCGCTGGTTGCT
>JAOSBN010000004.1:15783359-15805352 GCA_027563595.1 Erythroxylum suave | reverse complement strand
TAAAATTTAAAATATACCTTATTAGACTCCAAAAATTCCTAATTCATAAACTCTAATTTATTTTCATGCTAGATAATGTAATAAAATAAAGAAAATATTAATAAAATATAAAATCCTAAAATCGGGACCCAACATAGGGCTGTTGCAGAATAAATAGCAAACTATAAGACAGTCGCCATCAGTCATTAGAGAGCGAAAATACTTAAGCAAAAAAAGAGATTACGTTACTCCCAAGAGAAACCCCGGAGAGAAGTCAAGAGATCAAGGAAGGAGACAAAGGAAGAGAAACGAGGAGACGAGCTTGGCACAAAGTACTTCCCGAAACAGGTGTTTTCCCGCTGTCACCGTTTCTGAGATTCCGTTCCTGATAGTAAGTCCATTTATTTCAATTTTATTTATGTATAGAATTGAAATAGATGTTGACATTTATTGCGCTAAATGTTGAGTAGAGTTTATACTCACCTTTAGATGTTAATTTTTGAGATCAATGAAATTCAATTGATTTTGTTTTCTATTGTTTGCTTGCGATTCAATTATGAGCTTAATAATTTAGTCATAAACTGAGAGGGTGAGCCGGGTAAAAGTCATTGATTTGGGCTACTGAGAGTTAGGTGAATCAGTAAGTAGGGAATTGATCAAACCAGTCGAATTGTGTAATGAGAGATCAAGCATAAATTTCCGATAAGTTAGTAGACAACTTAAGAATTTATTTAGGTTTTGGACCAATTTTAGATTGAGAGATTGTAATTTCCATAATTTGAATTAGGAATTATTAATTAGGGTTAAGAATTATAACTGGAGAGAGAGTAATTCAACCTAGGATCATCTAGATCCATCAAAAGTTAGTGGCTGCATAATTGGTTAGTTTTCATTTAATTTCGAATTAAATCCTATTTCTCTCCCTTAGTTATAACTAGGTTGATTTCGGGTTAGGTATGAGTTGCTATTTTGTTTATTCTTGTTGCACTTTAATTTCTCAAATTTGATTATCAATTGATTTAATTTCTGCATTAGTTATTTAATTAGGTTAGTTGCAAACTTAGCTGCCTTAGCCTTTAGGATTAGTTTTCTTCCTCGTGGGATCGACACCTTAGGTACCATGCGAACGACCCGTGCGCTTGCGGCAATTACCAAGGTTATTAATAGTAAAACTTAACTTGTGTAATCTTAAGCGAACAGAGATGGCATAAACAAAAGAGAAAAAAGGCTTTTGGTATTCTAGTTATTTGAAAATGAGAATATTAATATATTATAATTTATACTACAGGACAATGTAGTGGCAGAAGAATTGCCTAGGTATATTAATAAAATATTTGTTTAACCTTATGAAATCCTTAAGAGCATTACAAAATTGTAAATAAAAAGAATAACATTACACAATTAATGTTATTGAAGAATTGTATTTTGTTTTAATTTTTAATTTTCTTGTTTTTATATACTACTATATTATGAAGAGAATAGATTATACTTTAAATAAATAGTAAAATTTTAAGATAGGATGAAGAAGTAAATTTTAATTTTTATGATATTAAAATATTATGACTTGTTGATCAAAATTTAAATCAAAACAGAAGTTTATTTAAACTTTAAAGAAGTATATTTAGAGAAGTACATTAACAAATTATTAATTTATAATTTAGTATAAATAATTAATTTTATTTAAGATAATTTAAGAATATGTTAAAGAGTGATATTTAAACTTTAAAGAAGTATAGATGTTGGCCCCGGGTCCCCATACGGATTTTATGGCGACTACATGTCACTATTGAGAATTTATTTGTAATAATAATAAATATAGTTGGGAACATTGTAATAAAATAAATTATAACATTTAAATTTAATTAGAGTCTAGACAAGGAAAATTTATGGTGGGATCATAGAACGATTTTAGACATACAATTAAATTATTCAAAAACAAAAATGATTTAATAAAAACAATTAACTATTAATAAGATAATTAATAGATAATATCAAATAAAAGAAATAGATAATATTTATATTAACTAAAAAAATTTTATAGGAAAAGTAGAAATAAACCCAACAATTTAATGAAAAGTTATCCATAGCAAAAATGAACAAAGAATAATGGTTTGGGTGTTAAAAGAATTAATAACAATTGGATTTTGTAAATGAGGAAGGAGTTTGACTGGCATGTGAGGGAAGCTGAAGGAAATGGGTGTCGCAATCGTACTGTGTTACGATCGCAACTTTTGGGGAAACTGGGATTCTCGCGATCTCGACGAAGGTCGTCTCGATCGCGCTTCGTTGCGATCGTGATTTTCTGGGACTGTCGCGATCACGCTCTGTTGCGATCGTGATTGAGTGGAAATCTGGGACTGTCGCGATCGCACTGTGTCACGATCGCGACTTCCCCCCAATTAGATATCCTTACTTCTAAACAACATACCTTTCAATCCAGAAGTCAAAAAATTATAAACTATATATCGTTGACAACTAAGAACAAGATCTACAACTTTTATGAAGATAATTTTATCTAATTCAGCCTATATCGATATAGTTTAATCATTTAAGTAAGGTTATCATTTCAGTCAAAATTATACACCAATTATGCAAAAATGTACACCGACACTGCTATCTTACAAGAGTCATAACTTCTGCGTCTGAAGTCCAAAAATTTCAATCTTTATATCGTTAGAAAGCTAAAAGAATAATCTACAACTTTTATGAAGATCATTTAGCCTAAATCTACTAGATCATTGCAGTTTATTCCTTAAAGTTTTAGATCACATTTTTACTCTATTCTTTGTTTTCATTCATCTGTTCACAAACAATTCTCATACAGATTTCAAAGGGACCCGAACCAACATTCCATTTCCTACATACCAAACTCCTTTAATGCACAATTTACTACAACAAGTCCATCCAAAATCTGCCAACACTCAACACACACATCCAATTTAACAGAAGAAGTAAAATTCTGCATATATAACTATACATACATATATCGGAAAAATTTCTGCATTTACTGTCAACTTTCATTGTCCATTTCCATTGTCAACTTGCAACGATAAAGTTGATACACATTTTCATACTTCATTTCACAATGCTATAACAGTATCATGGTTGCAAAATACATACATTAATGTTTATGTTGACATGCTTCTAAGATCACCCAAAAATGATTCACACTAACTTAGTTACAAAAGTCTGAAATTCTTGGAGATTTGCCAAAACTTTGCAAGGCTCACTTATGATCTACTGATTCTTCACCTGAGGAGTAGAAAATTTTGGGGTGAGCCGGAAAGCTCAGTGGCTAATATATATTTATAGCCGGTGATAATAATGAACCATACATTACATATATGAAACCATACACAACATATATGAATATTCATAATATAACACATCATCACAAAGAACATAATGGCTGAAAGTTATCATCAAGCATAACAGTCAAAATCCATCATAATTTAACATATAAAAAATGCAATGCACAGCACAATGGCTCGAGAGTTCTATAGAACGAAACGATGAAACCGAAGTTTAGACCGTGAAACGAAATGAGTTCGATTTCTCAGGATCTCGTGGCCACAAGCGGGTAGCCGGTAGAAGGCTATAAGTCATCGTGCACGAGACAAACGAAACGGATTTCTCTCTTGACATAACAGGTTTTTCAATGATCATACATTCCATAATATATTCATACTTTCATACTTCTTAAATCTTCTATTTTTCATTCACACAAAGTCATAGAATTTTCACAATGCAACATGATATACAATGGATAAAACAATTATATTCATCATACATAAATATAAACTTTAGCTCATCATCACAAACTATAAACATATTACCCACCTATTTAACTTGATATTTCCAAGAGTCAAGTTTGCTCTTCTCCTTGCTCTTGACGTCAATATTCTCGATTCCCTAAGAACAAACATATTTCATTTAATCACACACACAAAAAACTTTCCTTAAACCTAGCTATCCATGAATAAGCTTACACTTATTCTCTTTTTTATTTTTATCTAGCTAGAAAAACTAAGATCTAACATTAACCTCTTATTCTTCTTCTTTCTTTCCTCATCTTCAACGTATAAAAACCTAGTTTCTCCACTTCCTTCATCATTTTCTTCACATAAAACCTACTTCTTTCTACTTCTTTCTTCTATCAAAACTAAAGAGTAATAAGGTTTACCTAATAAGAAAAACTTAGTTGAAACTCTTCCTTCTATCTTTTTCCTTGCTCTTTACTTCTTCCTTCTCCTTGCTTCGTTTTCTTCTTCTCTCCTTCTAGGTTATTCACGACTCTCCCTCTTTTCTTTCCTTAAAACACACGACTCTTCTCTTCTTTTGTCTTATTAATTTAAGACATCTTTTTGTGTTTTTACCAATTTACCCTTCCTTATAAAAGAAATTCCTACTAACTCCTTCACTTTATTCTTCTTCTCTTCTTTCCTACATACTCACGACTCCTTCTTCTTTTATCTTATTCATTTAAGACAACCTTTTTGTTTTTACCAATTTACCCTTCCTTATAAAAAAAATTCCTACTAACTCCTTCACTTTATTTTAATTCTTTCTTTTAATTCATACCACTATATAAAATTCAGAATATACCATATTATACTCCAAAAATTTCTAATTTATAAATTCCAATTTATTTTTATGCTTGATAATTTAATAAAATAAAAATATAAAATCCTAAAAAAACTGGATCCAACATAGATAATGAGTGACAGTAAAAGAAATATTAGTTAGTAATTGAGTGAGAGAGGTTATTTTGTTTAGGATAATTTACGAATATAATAAGAATTGATATTTAAAATTTTAAAAAGTATATTTAAAGAATGACATTAAAAAGGATATTAATTATTAATTTAATATAGATAAGTAATTTTGTTTAATATGATTTAATTTATTATTATTTATTATATAATAATAGACATTTTTGTTTTTTTTTGTCAATGAAATGTTTTATTAGTTACTTATTCTTACAACTTTTACTGTTATTTATTATATACAAGTTTTATAACGATTTAATGCCGGTCGAATCTCTAAACCTTAAATCTTTCCTCTGGCTTGTTCAATATCTAGTCCGATTTTTAAATTAAGCATTAGTTTTTAAAGAGAAAGAACATATATTTATCATAATTTTATATTAAATTTTAATCCGTTATATAATTCTAGATTCTTAATGCGACTGACGCAATTAAGAGTTGAAATTAGTCCTAGTTGAAACTCCATCATTTACTAACTCAAACTATAATAAAACGAAAGAAAAAGCTAATATAATAAGGGAAGCAAACCAGAAAAGACAAATAACTAGAACGAAGGCGTAAGTATACGAGTGAGAGAGATATACATTTTACGTGCGTTGTTACGACAGTGATATAATTAATAGGCATATATACATGATCGATGAAAATCACTTTGCAGAGTTGGCAGGACGAGCCTGCGCGATAAACATGCAAATACTGGAAAGAGTTGTTTAGATACTTCTGAAACAAGTTTTGCACCAAATAAATTACCTATTTACTGGTTAAATTCATAAATTATAGAATTGTCTTTAAGACATTTGGCTTAATTAAGGTATGTTTAATTAGCCGATAAGTAATGGCTCAAGAAGTGGATTGCATGCTATTTTTGCCATCTCACTCGATGAAAGATGTCTCGAATTTCATTAAATACATCGGTCATTGAATGAGCAATCACGTAGTGTCGAAGTCGTTCAATAACAGGCATGAAAACACAAAACGAAACGAAAATTTACTAATAGTGCATGTTTCTAGAACTCTGTATAAGATAGCTTTCTTCTTGCCCTTTCAGCACTCGTAGAAATTCCTAGTTACTCCCTACGTTAGTGAAACTAACATTAAATTTACAGTTCATTGAGGTAAAGCTTTACTAATAATTGGCCTGACAAATTAATTCTGAGAGAATATCTTGCCACGCATGCTCTCGTGTCTAATGACTGATTGTTGGTGTCTACTCGATAAGCCTAACAGGTCCGTTTCTAGTTTTGTTAAATGCTCTACATTAGGAGGTAAATTACTACAAGAAGTTGCATCAGAAGTAGTCATCAAATGCTCCTTTATCACTATCCCACTTCTCAGAACCTGCATAATGCAATCGGCAAGACCGAAAATTAAAAAAGAAGCAATCAAAAGAAAGAAAATTATCATCTATCAAAACAAGTCCTCAAAAAAGTAGAAATATTACAATCTTGATTATTTGAGTGCGGGAACTACAATATCATGGGCTCGTGAAAATTTCCTAGGAGTTTAAAATTTCAAGAACACATCTTCCTCAGTGAGACAGTTCCAATCAAGTAGCTAACGAGCTCACTTGAATGTGGTAAGTTCCAGAAGAGTCATAATTGCAGATACAGTTCGAAGCCAGCTAACCTGAATTTTCTGTTGTTGAAATATCCTGAACCATAAGTTGAAAGGCATTAGAATTGCGAGAAGATGATTTGATTGAGGCTGGAATTTTAGCTGGAGCTGGAAAAGTGAAATCAGAATCACTGGATGAGACATCCGAGTCATCAGAAGGAGGATCAATCCGCACCCTCGGAGCAATAAATCTAGAAGAAGTCGAGCTTGATGACATATTCAGGATTGTCTTTAGCTCGGCAAATTGGTCTGACATGGAATACAACATCCTGAGACACACTAGACCAGATATAGTATTAGTCATACATGAAGTACGCTTGCCTATTGTGAACATGGTACTTCATGTATATATATATATTCACAGATGCAGTGTTGAAATCTATAATTTGCGTCCAGTTCTAAACTGGAACATGATACAAGTAATTTCAAGCCTTTCGCACTGTTTCTACCTGTTCAAAGAGGCCTGAAGTTGATAAACTCTTCTTTCAGTTTCTTCTAATTTCTTTCGTCTTTTCTCACTTAATTCCAGTGCTTCGGCATATCTCCTTTCAGCATTATCAGCTCTTTGCTTTTCTGTCCTTACTAAGGCCTGTGCAACTCATTTATTAACCTTTGCATTAGATAAATTAAAGAGGAGATGAGAAAATTTATTAGCAAATTAATAGATGAACAAGCATGAACGAATTATAAGCTATTAACAGAAAAGAATCGAGATTGCTAGGCTCCTCTGAGGTATATACTCAATTAACACCAGATCAAATTACTAATATAATATGCTAGCTTTCAACAGCTATCCTCCCTTGGTTCTTCGTCCATTTTAAACAACAATGTTTCCTAACTATATTTATCGTTTTGAATCATTCCGTTGGTTATTCTATCTTGACACCAAAAGACTAGCTTATTCTTGATCGGGAAGCAAGTCTCTTATAAAAGTTGTTTAGATCAACCACTTTACTGATGCAAATCGCAAATCTACGAGTGGTGGGATATCTGCATATAATAGTTAGTATCGCCATCACCTTTAATCTCTCGGCCTCTGCTCTGGGATTATGAAAACTTTCAGGGTCTTGGGGATAAGCAGATGTTTCGTTGTTTAGAGAATGAGCTCCTAGTTCCGTGACATGTGAAGCATTATGCGGTAAATCTTCCATTGAATGATGTGAAGCATTTATGTCCATTTCTTTTGCTTCTTCCAGGACCATCTGATTTACATGGTTAGCAGAGCTCACTGTTAGATAGCATAAAGAATCAAAGTCAACTAAAGAAGGATTGCAGAATCCATTCAATTCAAGATTCTTGATGATAGGAGAGAAATCAAAGGTGCACAGGTATTACACGACGAGGAAGTTGCTAATTAGAACTTATTCCTTACCCTCGACGGTTTTTCAGATTGAAACAGTCTTTTAAGTTCATCACTTTTTTGTCGGAACGAACTAGTGTTTTCTTCACCCTCCTGAGAAGGAAAATTAGCAATTCATTAGCAGCGCCATGTGGTTAACTATTTCCATTTTCCCAAACTGAAAAAGGTGCTAGATGGAAAAACAACACAATTAACTTAATAAGTTTATCTAAGCAGCAAAACGAAGGTGAGCTTGATACAGATGACCCAAACATATAAAAATTAGTACAGAAATCGTGATAAAATCAAAGAAATTAAAGGACAAATCCTCAATCAAGTACCATCATGCTTATTCCCGTGCACCCACAACTCTAAAACATAGGATGAAAAAATATATACGGCAAAGTCACTATCTTATTTGTGCTTATATATGAAATAGGTGAGCGAGCCTATAAATACAAGAAGTATACTATCCCCTCTAAACAAAAGTTTCCACGTTTAATTCTTCAACTGCTTCACAACTCTAACCTGCTATTCTAAGGAGCATTCAAAGGGAAACTCAAAGGATATGCTTGAACTAGGGATTTGAATATCGTCATCAATGATCGAAACAAAATAAAGTTTGGCTGATGTCATCTTGAAATAATAATTAAAAAATTTTGAGGTTTCTTATAAGTTTTTCATAATCAAGGCCTAGTCTAGCAATGAACGAAATAAGAAGGTTATCCTCTAAGCATAAAATATGGTTGAAAAAGTTGGCATATGCCGACACCTACAATCATAAGGTTTCTCTGTTCTTTCCCAGAAGATTTTCCTCTCCATCTTCTTTGTGACAAGGCTGATGCCTTTTGAAGCTGCTTGTAGTATGAAACAGCGCTATGACAGCGCCAAAAACTCTGCAAAGTTTACTGGGTAAGCAACCACAGGAATCATACAGAAGGCAACAAGCAATTGGCTAGTTGAAAACCTGAATAACAATAGCAGCCCTGGTTTTCTCTCTAAATTTCAGTTCTTTACGTGCAGCCATTGCTCGTAAGCCTGTCTGCAAAATGACTGAAGAGGACCTTATGCCGGTATACGTTCTTCTAGCAAATTGTCTACGCAAATTTTTCTGGATTTTAACAGCAGCAGCTTCCTGTTTCATGCGTTTGTATGATTTGCGAGAAAGTTTTCCTGCGAGAGGTAACGTACGGATAAATTTAGAACCAAAAACCATAACATGGGCAGCTGATTGAATCCTAGCAGTGCATTTAAGAGGTTCAAGATTTGAAACAAAAACTTAAAGAGTCTACGGAGAAAGATACAGTTAAATTCTTTAATTACCATGCGTCCAAAGAAATCTTTCGCATTTCATGAAAAAGCTCTTCACATTTGCCTATGAACTCACCTCTCCAATGAGACTGTAATTTAATTGAAGATTTCCGCAACACGATATACTTTTTTCGAGTAGTATGAGTTCTAAGCCTCCTTTGGATGAGTGCCGCTGAGTTGCGAAGCAGCCTTGCTTTCCGTGCGTCTAACTCAGCCAGCTGGCCAGCTCTTAGGAAAACCTTTGTTTGACCCATCTGCCAAATTGTGTCCAATTAAAACCTTAGTTTTAGGCTAGTACGGTAGCCTTGAGCGCTTAAGTAGTTTCGGAAAGTGTTTCTGGTAATACCTGATATCCTGTAATCTCCAATTTCTCCAAAATCCATTTGCATGCAACTTTCTCTTCATAGCTGCAAGCAAATTGCAAGAATAAGCTTACAAACTAGAACCAATCCTGAATCAATCCAAGCATAAAACTCCTTTCTCTTTATAGCACTTACTTCCCTTTGGATACCTCTGGTGCTAGAATAGTAAATCGTGTCAAAAATTCAGAAAAGCTTTTATGACCAGGGTATCCAGCGCATTTTATTCTGATTGCCTCCAAGACTCCCTAAAACAAATATGTACGAAATCATTAGACATTTAACAAATAAACTAGAGTGGAGAAGTGCCAAATTTACTCACACCAGATCTCAGTTGTTGAATGACATTGGTGTTCTCAAACAAAGAAGGTCTCAATGAATTATTTGGCTTCACACATCTAATGTAGTGGGGCACTGTGGAATGTAGAATCTCCATCAATTGTTGCAATTGAACCTGCATAAATTTGACAAACACTTTTGGTATGTCATCAATGCAGTGCCAAGAATTATTGAAAAGACCTGAAAAAAAAAAAAGATGTACTTTGAAGCGCGATCCAATGGATGAGAACTTGGATGATTTGGACGTATCCTCAGAACATGGAGGGAAAAGGCCAGCTACAAAAGAACAATTCGAAGCACTCAACAAATCTTGATGTTCAGGAACAATATAGTCTTTGTTCTTGTCTAAGAATTGATCAGAGTGGTACAGAACCTGGAAAGAAGTTGATGGAATGGAATCATTAAAAACGCAATTTAAAAATAAATCTGTAGGAAGATGTATAGAGCAGCAAAAGTAAATAGCATCTCACCTCTCCTGCATAATGGACAATGGTGAAATCTGAGCGAGTCAGTTTAGGCTTGATGAACCTCTTGTGATCTTTGAATGTCTGATAAAGCTTTTCACAAAATGTCTCATGGGTTGATTTCGGGAACATGCTGTGGCAATAATGAGTTTGCATTATATAAGCAACATCATCACTGAGGTTAACACTTCTAATTCAAATTAAAAGCCACAAATTGCTACCATACCACGTTTCATCAAGCAAAGTAATGATTCCACCAGGCTTCTGCGAAGTAGTGTGTAGTCTTAATTATGAAGGAAGAAACACAGCCGGAATTAAAATTCATCAAGTGTCAAAGAGAAAGAAGTAGGGGTTGCGAAATGCAATATAGAGACCTTCTCAATAAGATCCAGAACATCTTGATTATCAACATAATTTATGTAGCTCCAATCAATCCCCTCTTCAGTGTACTCCTCTTGCTCCATCTTGAATACGTGCTGTGTGGCACGGCATTACAACAATAGGATTATATGATGAAGTTAGTTTCCATTTGCAAAAGTAGACAATATATAACTAACCTCATACCTGGTTGAAATGTTGTTGCAGCTTTTCATTCGTATAGTTAATGCAGAATTGCTCAAAACTGCCCAAGGTATCAGAATTATGAGATGCTTAAGTAAAGACAAGTAGATATCAAAGTCTGCGTTTCAATCAGAATAAAGTATGAGAGGCTCAAGTAAAAACTACACATCAAAGTATGTGTTTTACCTATTATCTTTAAAGCTCTCAAAACCATAAATGTCAAGGACCCCAATCAGACACTTAGAGGTAGGATCTTGCCCAATGGATGCATTAATTTTATCCACCAACCTGATCATACGATAACAGTTATACTATCCAAAAGAATATTAAATAAGCGGCACTGTCATATTAACGATGTGATGACCTAGGAACCGATATATTTTTACCAATTAAACAAGCGAGAATATATAGTCCTGGCTAAACCATCCCTGCTAACTGCTGCACCAAGAGGATCAAGACTTCTCTTTATGACTTCTTCTGGAGTTACCATCACACGTTTACACAGTGCATCTTCTAGTGACTCAGGATCACACCTGAAACAAGTGTACAATAGACATTCATATGCTAACATATAGGAATATGAATAAAAACTCAGGGATGGCTTTAGTCACACATGAGAAGCTCTGAAGTTGTTTGAAGATGAAACTTGGATTGCTCATCTTTCACTACTGATGAATCAACATCTTCATCTTTAGCAAATTCAATATTACCAAGATGAAGAATTGCAGCTATAACTCTGAAAATGGCATCCTACAAACGTATGGGGAGAGAGAGATTACTCTTCAAGAAAAATACCTACTTCTTGCGCTTTCAATTTGATTAACAAAGAGGATCATATATTAGGATGTGAAGCAACCTCCAGACCTGTTCGTTCTCAGTTATTCCAACGATACTCATAGCTCTCCTAGTGGAAAGATACCGACTGGCATCACTCACACCATCCAATTCATAACAATTGGATTGGTTAAGATAGTGAAAAGACTTGGGGTTTCCCAATTTATATTTCACAATCTCCTAAATAAGCCAGAAAATTAGTTAGTCATCAAAATGACACAAATCAATGAACATAGAGCAACTGGCGTAGTAGACAGTCCAAGGAAATGCCCACCTCTTGTGGCGCGGCACATAGAAGATAAAAACAATGATAGTTACGCTCAGGATCCGAAATCTGACACACACGGGATCTCTCTAGAAGATAAGTTCTGATTGCTGCTCCTGAAATCCTCCCCCTCTCATCAAATTGAATTTCAACAAACTTTCCAAAACGACTGCACCATTGTTTCCAACAGAACATTAGTTTATTAAAGTTGCTGCCGAATATGCTTAGAATGGATCATCACATCTTAACAGCTACTTCGGAATTTGCTTTATAAAGGATGATTTTAATAGCTAAATACTAATGCTAGATTGAACCGTTAATTAATTAGCTAAGAACATAAATTGCTAAGCTCAATTCCAATTTCAAGGAATTCAATTACATATAAGTTATGAAAAACATGGCTCAACCAATGTTGTGGAAAATGTAAAACAATTGAACAGTGGAAAACCTGAAAGTTCTCACCTGGAATTGTTATTTCTAGCAGTTTTTGCATTGCCAAAAGCTTCAAGAACTGGATTCGACTGCAAATAACTAATTAGTATAAAAAGTTTTTGGTAAAACAAAGCCAACATAAACAGAGCGGCCACCTCGTAAGGAAGCACTAGAAACTAGGAAATATGTACAGTATATAACTATTTCAACTCTTCCACAAAGTAGTAGATAAAAAAAACTTGGGGAGCTGTTTTCTAGAATCCTTGATCATCATACAGGTACAACATTTGGATTTTACCATGGTATGTGCTTTAGCAAGGTTCATAGAATCTCCCTAAGCAATCCTATAATGAGAAACATGATACACTCGCTAGTTATGTAAGCGATTTCAGCCTAAATACTAAAAAAATGCTCATCCACAAAGTCAATCACTCAAATAAAAGAGTTTGTATCCCTCAATATTTTCACATGAAATGACTATACTAGACTGTATGAAAAAGACGGACGCAGATGGCGGGCTAAGAGTTCTAGTATTCACTATTTGAGCTGATATTTAGTCATCCAGCTTACTTCTAACACTTGCTGTTCAACGGTGCGACCTTCAGCAGCAGTATGACCGCCCACATATGCAAGGTATCGCATGAGCATTTTTGTTGTTTCAGTTTTTCCGGCCCCACTTTCACCACTGACTAGAATTGAATTGCTTTTACCTTCATTGATCATTTCCCTGTTCCAAAAGTCAGCACCTTGAGTAAATAGTAATCTGTGGAGGCACCAGTATAGAACCTAATGCGATGATTCACCTGTATGCAATATCAGCAATTGCAAAAATATGAGGGTTGAGATCTCCAAATGGTGCTCCCCTGTATCGATCCATCATGTGAGAATCATATAAATGTGGAAGTCCTTCAAATGGATTGACAGCAATAAGAATGTTTCCAGTGTAAGTCTGCGAGAATGCCAAAAATTATAACAAAGCTGCGGTAAGAAAATGATTTGTCCTCGAATAAAGTTAATTCTTTCTTACATAAATTTCATTCACTGCATATCTTGTCGACAAATTGTGCAGAACTGCAGGCTCATGCAAATAATGCAGCCTAGTCATGTCATCAACTCCACCTTCGGGTGGCTCAGCATCTCTTGGATATATATGTGATAAACTGGCAACAACCTGCAATTTTACGATTCATAAAGCACAAAGGTGAGCCGGAAGTCCAACAAATTGGGAAAAACAACAATATTACTTACAACTTTATAGTCGCAAATTTGAATCTCAGCTTCTTCTCCTCTAATGTTAAGTACAACTCCATCTACCCAAACTAATTCTGGATCTTCAACCCAAATCTGGGAACCGACATCAATTTCTCCTGGGATCCCCTGTACCAAGTGAGACTTATGTTATGATGCAATGCAAGAAACTGTGATGGAAAGAGAGCTCTGGAGTTACAGGTTCTTTTTTTTTTGGCCTAATTCTCTCTGATTCATCATTTTATGTTCTCCACTTGTTTTTTAATTCTCAGCAGCAAAAACTAAAAAGTTGCTGTCTTCCAGCCCTACGAGTTCGCTTTACTTGGAAATATCATATTCATCAAAGAGTTTTCATCACCACGTTATCGGCTTCAAACACGAAGCATGGTTAATCTTGTACTTTTGGGGTTTACTGTACGCACATTTAAGTTGCAATGATACACACTTAATGTACGAACATGCAACATCTATCAGAACTAGCACATTGGTTTTTTTCTTGAACGCATAATCACCATGATTGTTGATAAATAGGTTGAGGAAAATATTATTTGTACCATTTAATTTGTCACTACGTTAAAAACATGTGAAAATAAGAACAATCAAAAAGCAACAACAACAGAAGAGAGAAGGAAAAGGAAACCCTACCATTCTACGACGATGAGCAGAGGTCTGCTCCTTTCAGATTATCACAAAATGATAACTAACATCCTCCTGAGTTTGCTGGAAAGAAAGACAAGTCCGTGGACAATCACAACCTTTCCAAGATGGATGTAAGATTGTCGAAATTAAGAAAATGAAAAAAGGATGACGTTGTTGTTGGAAGGTGAAGAAGTGAAGAGAGGGAAGTTGTTGTGTTTTTTCCAGGATGTTCGCGGAGTGAGATGTGATAGTTTGTGGAGTTTGAAGCCAAACTTTCTTCCTTCCATTTCGCCAGCTTGTGGTCTGTCCCCAGACTCTATTTTGGCGGGGACATCATGACCAATATGCTACGTCATCGTTTCTAACGGTCTTATTCTATTCAGCGCGGGAATAACTGTCATTCCATTACTAAGAGCTGCTTTGCTTACGTTATGTTTGGTTATTTAAATGCATGCATATATGAATCTCAACCAAACTAGGAGAACAGTCTTATAAGTCTCATAATTGTGGCACTAAGAGATCCGAGACTCTGATGCCCTGTAGTGCAATCAAATTCGTTTGTCAATTTGAAACTAATTATATGACCATCATTTTAGTATTATTTATGATTATAATAACTAATATTATTCAAATTATTCGCATACGAAAATAATATAATAATATTAACCATAATTACAAATAAGAACCACTAGAATATTGGTTAAATTTTTTAACGAGTATAATATGTTACAAATTTAGAGATTTCATATTTGAACGTAATTCTAAACAAAATAATCAAATTTTAGAGATCCAAATAAATTTTAATTCTTGATACTATCTCTTCGTAAACCTCTTTGAGAGATAACATGTTCCTTTTTTTATATAAATATAGTCTTCTATTATTCTCTTATAGACTTATTTTTCTTTGTTATTTTTACCTTTTAATAGGAATTAGTTTTGTTTAACTATGGCACCTTTACATTGCATTACATACTTCCTTTTGAAATGTTAGGTTTATTGTTTCTCAATTATGCACTTCTATAATCATTTACACGACTTTTGTAAACATTAGGACGCCAACCATTTTTCTATTTTTTGAAATGTGCATTAGAAACTTTTGGTGAGCTTTTTATGGACGCACCCTTTCATTTTATTTCATAAATTTTTATTCACTTTTTAATATTATGTTGTTCTTACTCATGATAGGCATTCTTATTATCTTTAATGTCTTGCTTAGAAGTTAGCTTATTCTTTATTTTTAAATTTAATTTCTCAAATGTATTCAAAACTTATTTTTTAAAGGGTTAATTACCAAAAAATGCCGAAGCTTTCTCAAATTTTCAATTATAGCATGAACGTTAAAAAAAAGTAATAAAATGTCAAAACTTTCAATTTTTTAAAATTCTAGTCCGAACTTCAAAAAGTAGAGTAAAATGCTTAAATTTTTATTTTTTTCAATTATAGCTCGACATTAGTGTTTCTATTAAGTTTGCTGATATGACTTGTCACGTGTTTAAAAAAACCTTAACTAAAATACGTGTCAGTTAAAATTAATATAACAAATGAATATTAATGAAACGACATATCTGTGGGTAGGTGATTTGGGCTGTTATATATGTGATCAATGTAAAAAGTAAAAAAAAATCTAAAGCATTAAGATGATAACTAACAAATAAGGAGTTTGAGTAACCTGTGAAACTAAAATATCTACTCAAAGTTCAATAATCTTCTCCTGATATTAGAGAGAATTATGAAAATTAAGTATAAAATTAAAATAGAGATTAACTTCCCCTCAGTTTATGCATAAGTCATAATTCAATATCAAGAATAAAGAAAATATTTAATGTCAAGTGTAAAAGAAATATCCAAGAATTTACTTAAATATAAATTTAGTCGAGTACAAAAAAAACCACATATACAAAAGTTACTCTCCCTAAATTTTATCAGTCCCTTTAAATATAATATCACCAATCTCTCTCTTCCTTTCTTGAAATCATAAAAAAGAAATAAATTATCAAAAAATTCATAATATAAAGAATCATGTGTCAAGCTACCTTTGTTAAAAGATCAAAACAAATTTGATTGAGGTTGGTAGGCTAGTTCAAGAAAGAAGGCTATTAAATATTTAAAGAGTCAAAATAATTTATAAAAAATGTCAATCTTGAAAGAAACATCCTTTATTTTGCCTACTTTTAAAAATTCTCAATTTCAGTATTGTGCCTAAGTTAAACAAAAAATTCAATTAAAGAAAAAAGAATAAGTTTTAAAAGATTTGAAATTAAAAAAAGCAAAATTGTAATATCATATAATCAATTTGACAAAATAATGTATAATTTTGAAAATCTAAATTCAAGAAATAGAGATACAAAAAGTGCCTAAATTACCAAAATTAAATTAAATTAAAGATGTATCGACATAACTGAAAGGGAAGAAGCATTGACTTCTTTTACAATTTAATTATGGAAGTATCAATTTGAAAAGAAAATTTAAATTGTGAAAAAATTAAAAATCTCTAAATTTGGAACCTAAGAATGACAAATTTTAAATTTTATTGAATGTAACAAGATTTTTATGAATTAAAATATGTTATTTTCCAATGAGAAGAGTGAAGTGTCTAGCGTTTTAAAAGATAAAAATAGCCAAGATGAAAAATAAATGAAAAGAGAAGTACAGCTTCAACCATGAAGATTGGTTGACCGTACAACTTCATTTATCGACTAGTGTATGAGGTTGACCAAACTTATCAACCAACTTAGGTATAAATTCACTAGTTGTTGAAGCCAGGAATTAGTCATTATATTGATTATACGTAGAGCATTGATTGACTAGTATAGCATATTAGTTGGCCAATGGGCATTAAATGCACAAATTCACTAGTCGTTAAGAGACTAAATGACCAGTAGTTACATTAGTCGATTAATACATTGACCATTGATATAAAAAGCTCTCAATGAATCAGATTTAATAACTTTAAACTATATTGGTCAACCACTATCCTATATACGTTGACCAATTACTGCAAAAAACATATTTTAACAACTTTAAATGTTCAAGACCTTTTTTTTAATGCAATTGTGCTTTAACAACTTCCTAAAATATTCCCTAAAGAGTGTTTGAAAGATTAAGAGTTTTTTTTTATTGAAACTAAAAGCTTCAATACCTCTTAATGAATCTAAAGGCTTATGCAATAAAGTGAAATGAAATGTTTATATACGATAAGCCTTTTATAGCATCAAATTAACAAAATAAGATCACAAATAATAACATAAAATGTAAACTGACCTGATCAGCTTCGTTTCTTTTGGGTTTAATCTTTATTTCAACTGTTGCAAGCTTCAACTTTTCTTTTTTAACTTTATAATCTCTTTTCTTAAGTTTATGACTTTATTTTGTTCTTATATTGCTTTTCAATCAAAATATTAAACTTATTAGTAGTAATTATATTTTTGTTTTCATCAAAACATTGATTGAAACATCTTTTGGTTCGATAATTTTAAATAAGGAAGCACATCTAGATGAAAGATTTTTGAAGATTAATTCATTTTAAAATAACCAAATATGTTATATTATAGTCTGAATGAATAGTCTCCATAACTTAACTAGACATTTATCAATTATCATACTTTTTCCTATAATGATTCATTTAAAGAACAAGGAATACATGATTTAATATTATATCATTACTTGAAAAATTTTGACCAAATCATCGACA
Source organism: Erythroxylum suave (assembly GCA_027563595.1). Lineage (NCBI taxonomy): Eukaryota > Viridiplantae > Streptophyta > Magnoliopsida > Malpighiales > Erythroxylaceae > Erythroxylum > Erythroxylum suave. The sequence goes on along the minus strand of JAOSBN010000004.1, from coordinate 15,787,511 downwards.
CATCATAAAAGTGGACCAAGATGTTGCAATCTTTTAAATGTTTTATTATACCATTTACAAAGTAAATGTTGGATAAGGACACCAACTCCTCTATTGATATGAAAGATATACTAGTTAGAATGATTTTATTAACAACTACCCATGTAAAAGATTGTGCAAACTATTTTAAAAATCATTAACTTTAGGAGTGTTATTAAATATATCTTAATCTTAAATTTTTAATACTAAATAACAATATTTTTAGAGCCCATGCACATATATATCCTAAATTTGATCATGTCACTAATTTCGTTATTATTGTTGACATGTTAGGTTATATGAGATATGCTTATGGACACTTGTAATTATTTATCTAAATTGAATAGATTTTCCCTTCAAATTTATACCTCTCTCTTATGTAACCTTGTTACTTAGTCCATTACAAATTTGGTGATTAAATAAACATCGTTATCTCTTTGAAACTCCTCCAAATCAATGTATATATCATAATACTTATTGAATATTTCAAGCAAAAAACCATAAAATTTATATTTCTAGCCCAAATTAACTTTACCCCTTGAAAATGGTAAATATTTTAATCAATTTTATATCTTCGATCCCTATAATTAATGTTTGGTTTATTTTTTATTGTTCCTTATATGACCTTCTTCTGTTTCTTTTCCTTACTAAAAAGTGTTTTCTTATGTTGTTTGTTTATTTAATTCCTTTTACATTTGTTTGTAGTTGAGGTTTTGTTATGTTTTGGATGCCTTATTACTATTCATTATTTTAATGTTTATGAATGTGGAGGTAGGTGGATGAATATAATAATTAAGTGTAATGAATTTACTACATCTAATGATTGATGGACTATTATAGTATATTGGTAGTAATTTTGTTATCTTTACTTCAAATTAGTTTTCGAGTAGAAAAAAATCAAACCTAAAATACATATGTGAACTTTTATTTAAAATTTGGTAAATAATTTACCACTTTTTCGTTAATTAAATTCATCAAAAAATTCTTTCCTCTCTTATAAGATCTATATTATAGAGCTAAGTATGCATTTTATATTTAATTATAATAATAAAATGGGTATGAATGATGATTTCATATTACTTATTAATTTATTCCACTGTGTAATTTTATAGATATTTATGTTTCAATCTAAAAGTGATATTTTGAGTGTTTTATGCATAATTATAAGATGTATATAAATATAATACGATAAAATTTAAAGGATTTTCATTAAAATAAATAGTTATTCAACATTAAAAACATGTGAGCATAATTATCTATAGTTTTTGTTTTTAATTGTACACACTTCAAGATTGTTTTTTGGAAAATGAAATGAATAGATAAATTATCCAGAAACGAAACAAAGGTTAAAACTAAGCATATGACAACATATTAGCTCTTCAAAGGTTTCCGCAATAAGGCTCTTGCAAGTTACTAATATAATATATAAGACCTTGACATGACACTAAATAAGGGAAGTACATAAGTTGGATGACATTGTGTTGTGGTAGATGCTAGCAAAGTAATGCATAACAAGGCTAGCAACTTGTTAGTAGTAAGGAGGAGAGATTAATATCCGTATTAAACAGTCTAAAAGATGGATTAAACTAAGATATTGGTTTGTAGATATGGATTTCCTACAAACTTTTTTGTAGTTAATAATGTTGAGGTAAGTTCCATCTAATTATTATTTCAATATTGACATAAGTGCAGAGAGTCATTTCATAATTACTTTTCTAACATAGCCTATTGTATTTCAGGTTAATGTTCAAAAGTTATACTTAGAGTCCTAAAAATTCTTGCATTTATCTCTTGCCAAATACTCATTATACTTGTGATAAACATTGTATAAACTTTGAATCTAATTCTAAAGAATAAATAAGTTAGACCCCGTTTCCAGAGCCCACCGTTCGGAGTTAAAAATGTTATAGCTTTATAAGCATATCAACATGAGCATCTTTTGTATTTTCTATTAAATTGATGTCTATGTTGAAATGTAACAAACTCTAACTGTGTTTAAAAATGAGGAAGTGAAATTAGATTCCTTTCCATGTCTGATTTTGCTATTTTTATTTTTTTAGATTTGGTCTAATGAAACGTATGTGTGCATGTTCTTCTCTGTTGAAATTGCCAATGTTGTTAGTATTAGAATAGCATGTCAAATTGGAGAGATTGTGTTCAGACGCAAAGGAAAATATAGAAGAAGAGTATTGTGTGTGATGACGTCACACACAGATGCAAAGGAAAGTATAGAGGAAGAGTATCGTCTGTGATGACGACACACACAGATGCAAAGGAAAGTATAGAGGAAGAGTATCGTCTGTGATGATGTCACACATAGGTGCAATGAAAGGCAGACGATAGAATGAGAGGCAGATAAAAGGAATCGTTTGTGATGACGCGTCATAACTCAGACGATAGAAGGCAGATGATAGAATGAGAGGCAGATGCAAAAGAAAGACAGATGCAAGGAATCGTCTGTGATGACACGTCATAACCCAGACGATAGAAGGCAAATGATAGAATGAGAGGCAGATGCAAAAGAAAGATAGACGCAAGGAATCATCTGTGATGACACGTCATAACCCAGACGATAGAATGTAGATGATGGAATGAGAGGCTGACGCAAATGAAAGGCAGACGATAGAATGAGAGGCAGACGCAAAAGAAAGACAGATGCAAGGAATCGTCTGTGATGATATGTCATAACCCAGATGATAGAAGGCAGACGTTAGAATGAGAGGTAGACGCCAATGAAAGGCAGACGCAGATCGAGAGGCAGACGCAAAGGAAAGGCAGACGAAAGATAGACTATAGATGGTCAACATAGACGAAGAAAGTCAAATACAGACGATAGACCACAAACGATAGAACACAGACGATAGGAGGTCAAACCTAGATGATAAAAGTCAAAGATAGATGATAAAACACAGACGATAACAAGTCAAACACAGACGATAAGATAGTCAAACCCAGACGATAGCCAAACTTAGACGATGGGCCAAACACAGAAGAAGAAGTTAAGAAATTATGCTAATTGACTCGAAGCATGTATATATGCAAATTGTGGACTCACTAATGCTATTCTTCAACATATTTGGGCTTGAATAGAGATGAGCCAGAAAGGGGATTAGTTTAGAATGCAAGTATTTGTGTAAAATGTTGGATATTAGAACGCAATAATTGGGCTTCGGAAATGGGGTCGGACATTTACAAACTAAAATTATAGAGAGATAAAGTGAAAATGAAAGTGAAGGTAAAAGTTAAGTGAGAATTGAATATATACGTGGTAAAAAAGGGTAAATTGGTAAAACATTTCACTTAAAAAATGCGTCTTCCACCTTTTCCCATAGTCGCAGGTCACGAGTAAGTTGGTAAAAAGCTTCACTTTAAAAACGCATCTTCCATCTTTTTCCCATAGTCACAGGCCATGATCGTGGCCTGTTATGCCATGATCGTGGCATGTGGCGCATCAACTAATGGAAAATTAGCCGTAGGCCACGATCATAACCTCTTAGTCCACAGTCGTGGCCAGTGTTTTTACTCTATCACCAAGCCCTTTCTTTTCCAATTCTTTTCCTTTCCACTTCACTCTATGCACCTACGTAGTCTCCCCCTGATTCTGAGATCCTATTCCTCTTTTTGCTTTTATTTATTTAACGAAAAAATAAACCTAACTACTAAATTCAACTGATTCGAATGCTTTGTTGTTCGGTTTTGCCCTTCGAGGTTGAATCAAAAATTTAATTCCAAGGATTGCAATATAGGATGCAACCTCTAGTCGTTTCACTTAATTGGAACCTAATGCAATCGATCTAATCTAGCCTAAATGTCATGAAATGCAACTAAATTGGTTAGGAAGGGGGTTTGGTTCTTTAGAGAACTAACATAATTAAACTAATTGAAAAGGAAATGTATGAAAAGATGTTTTTGGATTTTTGGGAATAAGAAATTGATAGTTAAAATAATGATCAAATTTGATAAAATCCTTTTGAAAAATGAGCTTTGGCTATCACGGTTCAAAACAAATCTTTGTGGGAGTAAAAATCACTAAGTTTCCAAATTATAAACTTTAAACAACTCTTTAAGTCCAAGGTTTTAATCAATGAACTCCATTTCTTAAAACCTTGTTGAATGCATCTTAGTGAGTGCCAA
>JAOSBN010000004.1:15765778-15783259 GCA_027563595.1 Erythroxylum suave | reverse complement strand
AGGCTAGCTTAGACCTTTTTCACTAGGTTCCAATTAAGTGAGACGACTCGAGGTTGCATCCCGTATTGCAATCTTTGGAATTATAATTTTTGACCAGTTTCCAAGGATCGATCATAAGGTCAAATCGACAAAGCCGCGATCAATCCTATAGGGCATCTTTAGCTTGACTCAAAGGTGCAGAATTGAGCTTAGAAGTGAACTTAAAAAGAAAGCAGGCACTTTTTCTACTAGAAGCTAAAAGGCTCTTCTATCAACAGAAGGCTAAATGTATACATATTATGGAGGCTGACAAAAGCAGTAAATATTTTCAATCAATGGTGTGGAAGAGGGGAAAAAAAACACAATATCACACCTCATAAGGGACGATGGGAACGCAAAAACTTCAATGGAAGAAGCGATGAACTGTTGTATGAACTTCTACCAAGGTCTCCATGGAGCTTCCATGCCCATGGATCCGATAGAAGCTAATATAGTCACTAATGGACAGATTTTAGATGACCAAGCAAGGGAAGGGTTAGTTTCCCCCATTAGCAAAGAAGAGATCAAGAAGGCATTGTTTGATATAGGGGATGACAAAGCACCTAGACCAAATGACTATACTTTAGCATTTTTTAAACAATAATGGGAGAGAGTAGGGAAAAGTCTAATCGCAGTAGTACAGGAAGTTTTCTCCATAGGAAAAATCCTGAAGAAAATAAACCATTGCACTCTCACCCTTATACCGAAGAAGAAGATTGCCCTTAAAGTTACAGATTTTAGACCCATTGCTTGTTTAAATGTAGCTTATAAAGTGGTTACAAAAATTTTGAATTAGCGAATCATTAAGGTGATCAGAAATATAGTTGATCTGGCTCAGGAAGCTTTTATTTTTGGCAGACATATGATGAATAATGTGTTCCTAGCTCAGGAATTGGTAAGGGGTTACACAAGGAAAATAATCTCACCTAGATGTATAATCAAGGTAAACATCACCAAGGCATATAATACAATGGAGTGGAGTTTCCTTCAGAGTATGATGAGATGCTTAGGTTTCCCTTTTAAATTTACCGGTTGGGTTATGGAATGTGTGCAGTCTGCTTCTTATTTAGTGTCAGTTAATGGAACTATGCATGGCTGGTTCAAAGGCCGATGGGGACTGAGGCAGGGCGATCCAATGTCACCTACCCTATTTCTATTTGTGTTGGAATACCTATCACGATTACTAAAGTGTAAAATAAACAATACCCAATTTCACTTCCATCCGAAGTACAAAAAAATAGGTATAACTCATTTTGCTTTTACGGATGACCTCATGCTATTTTCAAGAGGGGATCGAGCCTCTAATGGCATTTTAGTGGGACTGTTACATGAATTGGAGATGGTTACTGGACTGAAATCCATTATATAGAAGTCCAGCATCTACATAGTCAGCGTGGAGCAGTATGATAAGGAACTTTTACGACAGATGGTGGATTACTCATTAGGAGACTTTCTTGTTCGTTACTTAGGAGTACCCTTAGCTCTGATGAAAGTCTCCGTAGCTTAGTTCTCAGTGATAATCCAGTTGGTTGAGACATTTCTGAATGCGTGGAAGGGGCAATCTTTACCATTTGCGGGTAGAATTAAGCTTATTAATTCTGTTATTTAAGGTGTGCTAGCTTTTTGGTTACAAGCATTCCTTGTTCCTATAGCAATACTGGATAGGATAATTACCAGCTGTAGAGTGTTCTTGTGGGGAGGGTGACATTATAGAGTGGCTTGGGACACTATATGTATACCGAAAGCAGAAGGGGGGTTGGGATTGAAAAATTGTAAGACGTGGAACAATGCATTCCTGGCAAAGGTTCTTTGGAATATTCATGCTAAAGAAGATTCACTATAGGTGAGGTGGATACATGAAGAATATCTCAAGGGAACATCAATTTGGGACTGGACTCCCTACAAATGAGATTCACCTTTACTAAAAAAGCTGGCTTAGATTCGGGATAAAATGGTGGATAGATTGGGAGGCCAAAATGAGGTTGTCCATGGCATGCAAAATTTGTGTATGAATGGCATACTCTCATCACCAAAGCTTTACGATTTGTTGCGGCTGAAGAACACCAGTAAACCTTGGATGACATTTATCTAACAAAACTATATCCCCCCAAATTTCTCATTCACTATTTTACCCAGCCTCAGAAATAGACTACCTATTAAAGATAATTTACAGTTCCTAAAGATTGATAGAACCTATGCTCTGTGCAATCTAGAAACTGAAACTGTTGACCACTTTTTTTCAAGTGTGCTTTCACAGGTGAAATTTTGCGAGCCATCTATGTATGAATACGACTAACCCGCATCATCTCTTCATTACGCAGGGCTATAAAATGGATTAGAAAATATTACATTGGAGTAGGTATAAGAAGCAAAGCTGCCAGACATGGCCTCATGTTCACCACGTATCTGATATAGAAGGCAAGAAATTTAACTCAATTTGAGTTTGCTTCTTTTACAAGCTCTGATGTCATCATTAAAATAAAAACAACTACGTATAGAATTCTATATAGGTTGTATCCCATCGATTTGATTATATTTTGACATTGGATGTATGCAAACTTGCTTGCTATATTTGCTTATTTTTGGATGTATAAGGGGTTGAAACTAATGATCCCTCTCAGGTGTATTGGGCATTGGGTGTCATACTGTATTACTTTTACATAGATTTCCATAGGGAAAGGGTTAATTTGTATAGGCTTCTAGATGGATTGGGGTATGCCCCAAATATTCATGTATCATGTCACTTACATCAGCCCCTGGTTTGGGGTAAGATGTCTTAATTGAGGTTTAGTGTGCTGCAGCCTTCGGAAATATTGGGACAATGTCTGCAATGTCCCTATTGGATTCACCACCTATAGATAGATTGGGGCATGCCCCAATATACATATATAAGGGATGTTCATGGGTAAGACACTTTTGTATAGGAGATACTATAGGCTCTCAAATTTCTGTTAGCTGAGGCCATTACTTTCGGTTGTACTAGGGAACATAGATTTTCGGATTACATATCTATAAATGGCTGTATTGGGGTCGTAGGCGCATTTGGTAGGTGGCTAACATGTTTGATTAAGGGATACCCCAATGGGAGCTAGGTATATCTGCTGTAAGTTTTGGAGCCCTCTATTGTTGCGGCCATGCATAAGGCCTTAAAGATCACTTGCTCCTTGCTTCTCTTTGAGTAGTTTTGGAGGAGAGGGGAATTTTGCGTATATCCAGCAAGATTAATGCTTAGGTTAGTGCACTCGGTGAAAGCTTCTGATTATTAGCCCCTGGAGGTTTTGGATGATGCATAGAAGGTAGTGGTAAAAGTACTCTTGGTTATTGCCTCTCTTCGGTTGTATTGGGGAACATGGCTATTATTGTTTTGGATGTACTGGGGAAGTGGGAGTAATTGCTGTAGGTTTTAGGATCATATAGAGGAGCAGGGTCTGTATGGTTGGGGCAAGCCTCGACCATCGTGCTTTAGTTGAGTATTCTGAACAGGGAGGTTGTTGATTATTGAAGGTCGGAGTATGCCCCTAGGACTGTGTACATATTCTTTTTGGTATAACACATTTACATTTTAACCAAAAAAAGGGTTTCTCTAGGGTGAAATTTAACATAAGCTTAGCTATTAGGAAGTGAGATTTTACCTAAATTGCCATTGTGTTCCTTTGGCCATATGTGAAAATTATATGTTTGGAAAGATCCTTAAGCAAGTTCTAAATCCATTATAAAAAAATCTCCCTCAAAGAAAGAATTGTTTACAAGAAATAAATTCTTGACTATTCAGCCCACAAATTGCTTACCAATTTTAAGTTCTATCCACTTACAACAAAAGCACACTTTAATTTCTTTCACAAATTTGATAGTTATAAGCAGATAAGGTATTATGTCTCCAAAATGAAATAATCATCAATTAAGGTCCCTAAATGCACTTTAAATGATTATAATCATGCTACTATATGCTTGAAATAAGGAATGAAATGAAATTAATAATGAAAAGAAAAGAAATAAAATCCAAGATTTTTTATCATATTCTAAATCTAAACACAAAGAATGACCTACAAAGAAATCATAGGCAAACATACAACCAAATTCTCCTAACACTTAGCTTAAACATTGTCCTTAATGTTTAAGAAAAAATATCAAGTGAAAATGGAAGTGGTGCATTTTGGAGGTAAAATATTTCACCTACTTATCAATCATGCTGTGCTGAACGGAAGTTAGAGGGTTGACTAGACTCTCTAGATGAGTGCTAGTGGTTATGGTTGTTTGTAATATAATGACTTATATGTATAACCCTCTTTTAAAGAATGGAGATTTAGGCTTAAACAACTTCTTAATGAAGATTTAGATAGATCTTATTCCATATTTTTTCCAATTTAGTTGTATTTTCATTTAGATTATTCAAAGTCAAGCCTACCCTTTTTATAATAGGATAATCTTGGTTAATGAGTTAGTACATGTTCTACTGAAGTTGCTCTTGTGGTTATTACACGTTTGTTTCTTATCCTTCGATCTCCACTAGAACAGTCATTTTCTTTCTCATACTCAACTCTTTAGTTTTTCGGCTTCTTCTCTATGTAATAATAAATAATAAGAAATGGGTTCCTTTATAAAGTGTTTTATTATAAGGATAATTAGTAGAGGACACATCATTAGCTATCATTAACTCAATGATAACTTTGAGAAGATCATATTCTTAATTAGAACTTTCATAGTCATAAGATACTTCCATTAATTATTTTTCCAACTTTAATAGCCATGTTATATTTGATCATGTAAAGTAAACCTACAAAATTAACATTTACTTCATTTGGATGGGTTTATGAATGAAAAAGGCATTGATGAAGTAATTCGAAGCCTAAATTTCAATAGGGAGTTCAATAGGTAGAAATTTGATTAGGTTACCATTGCTCTCCTTCCACAAAAGTTCTTTTGTACAAAGGGCTACTTGGTTCAATATATCATAAGTAACTCCCAAGTTTTTATTGATTCTCTCTATCGAGTTATTAACCCCTTCACCTCTAATTTTTGTATGTTTAATAGTTTCTTGCTTTCCCACTTGGTACAAATCATTGTTCTAGAATTCCTTCACCAATGTAAGGAAAGCAAAGTCTATTAGCTTTGACTAATATTTTAATATTTGTATTCTTTGGATCTTTAAAATCAAAGCCCTTTTTATACTTACATTCCTTATAAGATACTCTTCATAAAACTTCTCAACTTCAATAGAAATCAAATGGGAGTGATGGTCTTGAGGAGGGTGAGAGGATGTCGGTGTTCTCTTTCATATTCCTTGAGCAATCTGTTGTTTCTTAGTTTATCACATACCATTTTCCTAAAATGAGGAGGATTGAAAACAAAATGATGATTTGCAGAGACTAAAGAAAAACATAGAAAATAAATAATAGAGAAGTGCAATCAATTAAGCACAATTCATCAATTTAATAAGCAAATTATGAAGGGATTTCATGATGCAGATTAGGTAAATTTTAAAAATTTTTAAACCGATAACAACAAGGATCGTTTCTATTATTGTTGAATGTTTGCATCACAATTAAATTTATATTCCTACAAGAGGGATTGTTAAACCATACCTTTGTTCTCTAACGAAGTTATATTCCTCTTTGGTTCACCTTGAATCTGTAACAAGAAGGACATTGAGTTCATGCTAGCATTCTCTTCATTCGCACCTAGCTTCGTCACCCGTTTCTTAATCGATTACTCAATCGATACTTGTTTCAACAAGTTATGAGGGAGAAAATGGCTAACAAAAAAAAACTCTATATCCTAGTCTGACCAAATGTACCATTTGTATAGCATCAAAATATTCTTTAAATTCCTACAGTATTTATGGCAATTAAATCAAGAATGGTTTTGAAATAGCATACTTAATTCCTATGTCGGACCTCATTTCTGAAGCCCAACTCTCACATTTGAATATCCAAACATTCTACCCATCCACTTGGATTCATAACTAACCCCTTTTAGGCTCAACTCCATTCAAACCCAAATACGTTAAAGAATAGCGTCAATGAGTCCATAATTTACATAAGTACATGCTTCGGGTCAATTAGTATAACTTCTTAACTTTTTTCTGTGTTTGTCCCATCGTCTGGATTTAACTATCATATGGTCTATCATTGAATTTTTATCGTCTAGGTTTGACCTCCTATCGTTTGTGTTTTATCGTTCGTCTTTGACTTTTTATCGTCTGGGTTTGACTCCTTATAGTCTGTCTTTTGTTTGCCTTTCATCTACATCTGTCTCTCATTTGTGTCTTCCTTTCATTTGCGTCTATCTTCCATTCGTCTGTCTTCCCTTCGTCTATCTTTCTATCATCTGCCTTTTTATCGTCTGTCTTCCTATTGTCTGTCTTCCTATTGTCTGTCTTTCTTTGCGTCTGCTTCTCTATCGTCTGCCTTCTTTATCGTCTACCTTCTTTGCGCCTGCTTCTTTATCGCCTGCCTTCTTTACTGTCTGCCTTCTTTGTGTCTACTTCTCTATTTTCTGTGTTATGACATCATCACAGACGATTCTTTTCGTCTGTGTTTTCCTTTGCGTCTGTCTTTCTTTGTGTCTACGTGTGACGTCACCACAGACGATACTCTTCCTCTATACTTTCCTTTGTGTCTGGGTGTGACGTCATCACAGATGATACTCTTCATCTATACTTTCCTTTGCGTCTGGGTGTGATGTCATCACAGATGATACTCTTCTTCTATACTTTCCTTTACGTCTGAACATAATCTTTACAATTTAATGTGCTATTCTAATACTAAAAACATTGGCAATTTCAACAGAGAGGAACATGCACATATATGTTTCATTAGACCAAATCTTTAAATAACAGAATCATCCTTAAAAGGAATTCAATTTCACTTTCTCATTTTTAAACACAGTGAGAGTTGGATACATTTCAGCATACGCATCAAAACTAAAACAAAATACATCAGAATGCTCAATATTGAGGTGCTTATAAAGCTATCCAAAATCACTAACTTAGTATAAAGATTTATATCTATCTTGAGGTTCCGAATGCCTTGCAAAGATCATTGATCTTCTCGATTTGCACCTGAGGAGGGAAAAATTGGGGTTGAGCCACACAGCTCAGTGGCTAAAATACTTATAGCCATTGGCAATGAGCCACACGTTCAAGCATAATTATATATATATATATATTCATATAAGCATACACTATTCGACAATCACTATACCAAGTCACATTTCACAATACAATTCATTTTCACATAGGACATACTTGGTGAAAATTAGAATCATCACTTAACATGTCAAAAATGCAAATGCACAAACGATTGGCTCGAGGGTTCCGTGAACAAAACAGAGAAACCAAAGTTTACTCCATGAACAAAACGAGTCCATTTTTGGATCTCGTGGGCCACAAGCGGGCAGTAGAGAGAAGGCTTTACGTCGATGTGTACTTTCGTCAATCACAATTTGTACTTTCGTTCTTCTTTCATTTTATTATTTTTCTTATATTTCATGCTTTTTCTTCTTTTCATTCAATTCCAAATTGTATAACCTTTTTCAAGGTATAACACAATCACAATGAAATCATGAAATTTCAAATATTCATAATTATTACAATATCAAACATAACAATTTTATGCAAAACACATACACACACATAGGCAAGAATTTGCCCAATTACACAATAACCATAAATATTTTACCTACCTAAGACGCTTAACAAACAAGGTTCACTGTTGTCCTTCCTTTTCTCCTTGAATCAGGCTTGCTTGGTTTCCTTGAATCTTCACCAACTAGTAAGATTCCTGGCTCTAAAGAAAGCTCTTCCCTTCCTCTTTCTTTTTTCCTTTTTGAATAACCTCAAATTCTCTCTTTAAGACTAAGAAAATTCATGACCTAGTTTAAATTTCTATTCTTTTTAACTTCACTGAAACTTCTCTTCTTCTTTCTCTCTCTTCCTTTTTGATTTTCTCTCCTTCTTCCCTTCATTCACGTTTTTAGGTCTTCTTATCTACAAGACAATCTTTTCCTCTTCCCATTCTACCCTTAATGGGTAACAGAAGCCCACCTTACCCTTCCTTTAATGCCCTAGTGTTTCTAACCTTAAGAAATATTCCAAAAATACCCTTATGCATTCTTAATTCTTCAATTTAACTTACACCATACTATAATCTAGCTTAATTTTAATTTTTCCATTTAATACTTTAATTCCATCAATCCATCAATTAAATCCTCCTAAACTTGACATAATAATTAACTCCAATTAAAAGATTTATCTAACAATACCATACATTTATTCAAATCATGCTTACTAAAATAAATAAAAAAATTCGGGGCCCAACATCCTAACCTTTTTGTACTAGAACAGTGATAACTTCTTCTAGAGAACTCCAAATGCCCTGAAGCCTTCACGAATAGATTCTACACTTCAAGACCTATAACACTGATAGGTCATTTGTCTAGAATGGTTATCTTTTCTCCTTTCAAATTCCTATTCAATACCACCTTAAATTCTGACATGAATTTGATGGCTATAACAATACATGTATTCTCTCTCTTCATTTGTTAAAATAAATTCTTTTGGGCTTGGGCTATAAATAATTTTATATTTCATAAAATTTATATTATCCTCAAAATATACATTTCAAATAAATTTATTTCCCATCTAGGTTGTCACGTCATGTGACAATATTTTAACACTTACCTTTATTTCATCAACATGAAATCTTGTACACTGAAAATATATTTTATTGTTTCCCATTCAGTTGGTATGACCTATATCAAGGATCTGTATTTTGCTGGAAATGAAATACAATATTTTATTTCATAAACTATAAGCGGTATTCTAGCTATACATTACAGCTACCCAAACAATATAGATGTTTATTAAACCTTTTACGTAACGCAGTCCTTTTAGTAATTTTATTATTAAAATCACTTGTGTCCCTTCCTTGCATTATAATATTATGATTAATATACAAAGTAGGATTGTGTAATCTTTCTATTATAATTGTTTCTTGGTCTCCATTAAGTAAATTATAAATTATAACTGTACCTCGATTATATTGGATCTATTTATAATTCTACTTTACCAAGGGGCCTATAAAATACCATTACTCATTATTAGTGAGTGGCAATGATGCTATTTACAAGTATCTTTTTCCTGCACAGGTTATATATAAATAACTACTATTTTTATCACCACTTGTTATAAGCAGCTTTTAATAATAATTATGTTATACATTCCTCATGTGAAAAGACATATGTATCAATCTTGGAATCAGAGGCACAATAAAAACATTAATGACACAAACACAGTCCATATAATGTTTTATCTATTAGGTCTTTTCAATATATGAAACCTTTCATATATTCATGTTATTAAATGATAACCCCTTTTCAATGTTTACAGAACTACAAGATACTTTTAATCAACACCACAGTTTTATATGGAATATTAGTGTTCCTGTTACTATCCAATTCTTATGAACATTTTAGAATCAAATATTCATATTATTTAGAGTTCTACAGTTCAAGACCAAGTTCATCTTGTTGAACACATCTAAATAAATATAAAACTCATGGAACAAAATATAAATAACATTAAATTCATAAATATAAAATATAAAAGTTATCATCTTAGATAACTTTTAGAACAAAAATCTAACAATATCCCACTTGTTCTTAAAGTTATCTCTTATACATTCTTATGTATTAACTCTAAGACTAGGGTTACCTTCTGACTCAATTTGTTATCTCTATCCACTCTCTATGTTCCCTTAGACCCATGGAATCAAAGTGAACTTCGCTCTTTGCTTAAGATAAAGATTGTGCTAGCAGATCTGTTGTGTTACTATCTATGTCCACCTTTAATAATTTTATTCTACCCTCTTCTATGAAGTCTTTAATGTCAAAATATTTTCTATCCATGTGTTTGCTCTTGTGATATTCCTTCGATTCCTTGATTTGTGTAATAGCTCCACTATTGTTGCAAAACAGTTCCAATGGTCCTTGGATGGAAGGAACCACATCAAGTTCCTCAGCGAACTTCTTGATCGAAACACCTTCTTTGCTAGCTTCAGCAGCAACCATCACTTCGGATTAGCTGGTTGAGCCAGTTGTTGTTGATTATTTGAGACTTCTTCAACTAATAGCAACCCCATTCAGAATAAAAACATATCCAGGTTGTGACCTCTTATCATCATAATCGGTCACAAAACTTGTGTCGGTGTAGCCTTCTACAGCGAGCTCCCTTTTCCCTCCATACATAAGAAACTTATCCTTAGTCCTGTTCATGTACTTAAGGATATTCTTGACCATAGTCCAATTAGTAGGACCTGTATGGGCTTGATGACGACTTGTCATATTCAGAGCATACTCGAGATGAAGTCATGTACACACCATAGCATATATGATGGAACCAATTGTAGAAGCATATGGTACATCCTTCATGATTTCAATAAATTTACATGGCGTACCACATTGAGATTTGCTAAGTGTTACACCTTGAGTCAGTGGCACATTTCCTTTCTTGGAATTCTACATGTTGAATTGTTTCCACACTTTGTCAATGTATGTACGTTGACTTAAGCCAATTTACGAGACCTGTCTCTACATATCTTAATCCCTAAGATATATTGGGCCTCTCCCAAATCTTTCATTTGCTTCATTAAGGGAATAAAGTTGACTATCAATAATATGTCATCGACATATAATACCAAGAAAAGTGCATAGCTCCCACTGATCATCTTATATACACAAGGTTCTTCCTTACTTTGGATGAATCCAAGACATTTAACCTTATTGTCAAAGTGTTTTTTTCAACTCTTAGATGCTCGCTTCAATCCATAAATGGACCTTTGAAGCTTGCGTACTTTACTACCATTATTTGGATCTCCAAAACTTGAGGGTTGTACCATGTACACATTCTCTTTTAAATTCCCATTAAAGAATGCTATTTTGACATCCATTTGCCATATTTCATAGTCTAAAATGCAGCAATGGCTGGTGATATCTGAATAGACTTAAACATTGCAACAGGTGAAAAGGTTTCATCGTAGTTAACCCCTTGAACTTGATTGAACCCTTTCATTACAAGGCTTGCCTTGTATGTTGTCATGTTTCCATCCATTTCCATCTTTCTCTTGAAAATCAATTTGTTTTCAATGGCTTTCTTGCCTTAAGGAAGATTTGCCAAGACCTATACTTGGTTGCCATAAATAGATTACATTTTAGATTTCATGGTTTCGTACCATGATTTTGAGCCATCTCTATTCATGGCTTCTTGAAAGGTCATCAGATCTTCAGTATCCATTACCAACATCTCATGAAGCCCTATAGAGAAATTAGGTTTCTTTCTAGATCTTGTTAACCTTCTCAATTCTTGTGGCTCTTGTTGTTCATCCTGAATTTCTTGAACCTTTTACACAATCTCTTGTGGAATTGGTTCAATATTAGATTGAACACTATGTGGTGACGTTTGAACCTTTTCCTTAATACGTTGAGGAACCTGTACACTCATGCTCCCACTAGCTATAGGAACTATAATTAGGCTACTTCGATATTTATGGATAACATCTATGACCTAATTGAGGTCTTGTAGTGTTTCTTGAGTTTGTTCAAGTGTGACACTACTCCCGCCACTTTTAATTTTTTTGAGAAATTCTTTCTTTAAGAAAATTGCACCCCTTTCAACAAATATCCTATTTGTTGGCTTGTGTCAAAAGTATTATCCTTTTATTTCTTTTACATAACTTGTAAAGAAGCATTTATCTGCTTGGGGTTCTAGTTAGGTTGTCATCAATCTTTTAACGAAAGCCTCACATCCCTAAATCTTAAGAAATGACAAGTCAGGAATTTTACTTGTCCATAACTCATAAGGAGTTTTCCTAACATATTTATAAGGAACAATATTCAGTGTATAAGTTGCAGAAAGTAATGCATATCCCCAAAATTAAAGGGGCAATTCTGCTTGGCACATCATTGATCGAACCATGCCAAGCAATGTTCTATTTCTCCTCTCAAAAACACCATTCCATTTAGGTGTTCCAGGTGGAGTCAATTGTGGTATGATACCACACTCCTTTAGATATACACCAAATTCATTACTCAAGTATTCTCCTCCATGATTAGTTCGTAAAGTCTTAATTCTCTTGTTTAGTTGGTTTTCTTCTTCATTCTTGAATTCTTTAAACCTGTTAAAAGATTCACTCTTATTCTTCATTAGATAAACATAGCCATAACAATTGTAGTCATCTATGAAGGTAATGAAGTATCTAAAACCATCTCGTGGCCCACATACATCTGAATGTATTAATTCTAACAAGTCTTTTATCCTTATACCATTCTACTTGAAAGGTTTCTTGGTCATTATACTGACTAAGCAAGGTTCACATGTCTCTATTTCATCGCAATCAGGGAGACTAAGAAGATTACTTTCTTATAATTTCTTAATGCGTTTCTCGCTTATATGACCTAGACGATAGTGCCATAAGAGAGTCTTATTTCCAGGAGATACTTTGAGTCTTTTGTTATTGATATTTAAAATTTGTTTATCATTAACTTCAAGCAAATATAAGCCATCCTGAACAATAGCATTTGTATAGAAAATTCCATCTTTTGAAATACTCATACATGAGTTTGAAATAGTAAATACATATTCATCCTTGTCTAAACATGACACGGATATAATGTTCATACGCATAGATGGAACATAATAAACATTTTTTTAAATTAATAATTAAACCACTAGCTACTTGAAGGTGAATCGAACCAATGGCCATTGCCGAGATGGTAACACCATTCCCCACCTTCAATGTGACTTCTCCTTTCTTGAGATGTCTTCTATCCACTAGTGCCTGCATGTTTGCATAAATATGAGCACATGATCCAATATCAATTACCCAATCGTGAATAGATGAGGTTAAATTAATTTCAATAACATAGATGCCTTTCAAAGCTTTATGGTGTTTGCGCTCTATTTTGCCACTATCCAAGTGAGCCTTGTATTGGGTACAGTTCTCCTTGAAATGACATAACTCATGGCAATAATAGCACTTCATTTGTGGAGTTGGTGAGTTTTCCTTTTTGCCTTTGGAGTTGCTTGCTTAAGCTTCTCTTTTTCCTTTGTTCATGTTAGGCATCTTCCCTTTTCCTTTTCTTTTGTTGACTTTCTTGCTATTCTGGTAGATTGCAAGAACATTATGAAGTAAATCACACGTTAATATAGAATTTATGTACAATAAACTAGATACACAAGAAGGGGGTTGAATTGTGTATCCTTTTCGTGATTACAAAATCTTTAACAAATCCTGCTAAAAACTTCTCTAACTTATTAAAAGAACATCATAAAAATTATACGAAAATTGTTATGTAGTTAAATCGCAAATAACTTCTATATACTTGTTTAACAACAAAATAAACTAAAGTAAAAGGATAGAAGATAGACGTTGCGATTTTTATACTAGTTCACCCCAAACCTTGAGCTACGTCCAGTCCTCAAAGTTCGTCTGAGGATTTCACTATACTTCGACAAATTACAAGTATTCTTTCTTCCCTTCCAGAGCCTCTTAAGGTCTCTTACATAAAGTATTCTTTCTGCTAACTTAGCATCTCCAGGCTCTTAGTCTTTTCTTTCTCTCACTAGAATGATATTATGAGCTTTTGTTACAGTAGGGTTAGCCCTTTTAGTATCGCACTACAGAATTTTTCTTTTCTAAGTAAAAACTTGAAAGCTTAAAGATCAATGATTTTTCAAAGGTTGTAAGATTGTCTAATCTTCGACTACGACTAGTATTTATAGCCTAAGTCTCCAACTCTTCTTGAATCTTGATAACCGTTATTTAGTTGAGTTCTGTAACTAACTCCAACTAACTAACTATCTGACGTACTAGAGTATCTTCTTCTTTACATCGTTTGTGTTTTCCTCTTCTTTTGTGCTTTCAACTTCTTCTATATTTTCTGTTTCTTCTGTGTTCTATGCTTCTTTTGTGTTTTGCTCTTCTTCTATGTTTTCCTTTCTTTTATGTTTTGCACTTCTTCTATGTTTTCCTTTCTTCTGTGTTTCCACTTCTTCTGTGTTCTGCGCTTCTTCTGCACACTTAACATACTTATCAAAATGGTTCATTTATTTCTAACATTGTTATTATTTGATTGTCATCAAAATTAATCATCGTGAAGTCCTCTTGACTTAACAATCTCCCGCTTTTTGATGAAAACAAATCATCATAATTTTAGAAAGATAAAAGTGAATGAACTAATATTATTTAGATAATGAATAAGAAGACAACAAGCAAAATACACATTTGCTATCTTCTACTTTTTTATATGTTCTTCTCTTCTTTCTTATATTTTTCTTTCTTTTCTTCTGCTTTTCTTCTTTCTTCTACTTTTCTCCCCCTTTCTTCTTCTTTTCTCCCCTTATTTGTTATTAATCAAAAAGTTTATCTCAGATGCTTTATGATTTCAAAAAACATACGTTGCATATCAGTTCTGATCAACTTGAGCTCTTCTTCAATTAAAACTCGTAGATAGGCTACTTCCTCATGTAGATCACCCACTGAGTCATTCAGATCATCAACCTTAGTATGAATTTCTTCAATCTCCTTCACTAAGACTTCCTGACTTCACTGTTGAGAGTGACTTACTTCTTCCATTCCAATAGTAATGACTTGTTGAGGTGCACTTGATGGATAGAAGTTTGTAGCAACAAATGTTTCTGAAGGTAAAACATCTAGTTCAATGATTTTCAGAACAGGAGGTTTGAAAAATTGTTTGCCTTCAGGGAGATCAAAATCATCAAGTCTAGGCATTTTTGGAATAGGTTTTCCAAGAAGGTGAAAGACATCTTTAATTGAAGATATAAAACTCAAAGGTCTAAAGTGCATGATTAGGTGCACAAAAGTCTCTAAGTTAACAATAATACCTTCAACCTTGATAGTTTTCTACTTTCCTTTAGTCACTCTTCCAACTACATGAGAAGTTGCATCTGTGGTGAAGCGTCCACAAAGAATTCTTGATGCTTTTAAAATGTGGTGTGAAATATAGATTCCTCTTGATTGCTCTACATTGCATGCCTCATCTATGTTTCTGATTGCTTCTTGTATCTACTCTTCTATAAGGTCACCTGTTTTTCCTTCAGGGTACATCTTTTGTTTCCCTTTTTCTACATTGCGTACAATGTTTGAAGCTCTAGGTTGTACATCTGGTATAATCTTGATCAATGTTCTACTTATAGCTGGGTAGATAGTATATCGATCTTTAGTCATCTTCAACGGATATGGTTCTGAACTTTCATCTCTCAAAATCCCATATAATCTTCTTTCTTCATGATTCAGAAGATGTATAGACCGATTATTGACCAATATAGGTTCAACTTGTACCTTGACTATCCTTTTCACAGGTTCTCTTATTATGATTGAGCTTCTGCTTCTAATAGGTACCATTTCTTCTTTCACCTTCATTCTCAAATCCCCTTTTCTGATAGGATTATGAGATACCACTCTATGTTCAACTGATTTTTCTTTTTGTTGACCACCAATTGAAGTACTTTCTTTCTGACTAGTCTTCAACTTCTTATTTTCTTCTACTAGCCTAGAAGGTGGTTGTGATTGAGGTTTCTTCCTTTTAAACTTTAACTTCCTCTTAATTTCTGTCTCTTTAGTTGACTTTACCTGATGTTGTTGCAAAATTGAGACTAAAGACCTAGTAGCCTGTGGAGCTTTTTCTACCTTCTTAAAATCTTCACCAGGAGACTATCATTTCCCTCTCTTTTGTTCTTTTTTACGGAGAGTTAATAACCTTGGTGATCTTCTTGATTTTTTAACTTTCTCAAAATTAAGTGTCTCTCTGTTTCTTTTCAACGACACTTGTTTTTCAGATAGATTCACCTACCTTTCTTCTCTTTGTAAAATTGTCTCAGCTTTAGTTGCTACCTTTGACGATTTATTCTTCTTTTCTTGTATAACCATTCTTCTTAAGGATTGAGATTTCTTCTTCCCTTTGGTAGTAATATTTCCACTCACACTGCGTCTCACAATACGCTCCCCCTCAGTCCTTGCTTTTGCCACACAATTCGTATCCTCCTTTTCTTGAATTTTCAATCCCATTCTACAGATAGTCGACACATTAATAATGCTTTTGATATTCATCTTTGTCCTATTTCCTCTGTCAAGAAGAATTCTAGAATCTCTAAAGATTCTTATTAGCAACATGCTATATGGTAAGGCATTAGAATCCCTCTTCGTCTTCATCATATACCTCAAAATCAAGTGTGGAAGATTTATAGCCTGATGATTGAGTAAATAGAACAGGAATTGTTCATCTATCATTATCACAACGTTCTTCGATCCTGTTCTTCATGGAATATAGTGAAAAAGTATAGTATGTAGAACCCTAGCCTTCGGAACAAGATTTGACGCCTTCTTGTCCTTAGGGTCATTACTTCCATAAAGTTGTTGATTTACATGTGCCTTCTCTACACGACTTTCAATCATCCATCTAGTGTTATGAGGCATCTCTGCTCCAACACATAGACATCTACTGATCTTTTTGATTAGCTCCAGTGTCACAATAACCGACAATCTGTCGACCGTTGATACTACAGTATTGTCTACTACTTTCGCATTCTTCCAAAACTCACAAACTTCATTGACTTGAAAGAAGTTTTTCCATCTTGTTACATCAACTTCTGATTCAATATCCATTTGATTCTTCTTCAAGGAGTCGAAATCAACATGTCTTCCATAAGTCATAGCATGCTCTATTGTGATCTATAGACAGTAGAAACTTCTCAAAGTAATGAGATTAGTATCTGAAGATGAGAATGTAAACCGAAAGGGCTTGATATCAAGAGTAGAGTAATGAACTTTTTTTTAAGAGTTTTGCAAAAATTGATTTTAGAGGATTTCAAGATATTCTAGAGTCGGTGATTTTCTGAACCTTTTGAGAGTATTTCCCTTTATACTTCCTTCTCAAAATAATTACCGTCTGTAACTTACAGTTACTGCACTCTTGAAAACTTATGACTTTTTATCTTCCTTCTGAGAAAATCATCTAGGTCATGACGTGTCAGATGATTGACCACTCAACACTACCCTATTTAAGTTTCGTCCAATTTCTTTGAATCTTTCTTCATTCAAAGGCTTAGTAAAGATATTTTCCCATTGATGACTTGTCTAAACAAACTATAGACTAATGATTCCCCTCTATACATAGTCTCCTAGAAAATGATGTCTAAATTCGATATGCTTTACCCTTAAGTGTTTTATTAGATTCTTTGATAAGTTGATAGCACTTGTGTTGTCACAGAAGATTTGGATTTGTTCTTCTTTTATTGAATAATCTTCTAATTGATAATTGATCCATAACGTCTGTGAACAACAGCTTGCAGCTGGCATATATTCATCTTCTGCAGTAGATAGTGCAATTAAGCTTTGCCTCTTACTAGACCATGAAACTAGATTATGGCTAAGAAAGTGACAGCCTCTA
>JAOSBN010000004.1:15730544-15746437 GCA_027563595.1 Erythroxylum suave | reverse complement strand
CGTGTAACTCTCGGGTAAGAACACCATCAGACTTCCGGATTACACGGACCGTGTGAAATTACACGGTTAGCCCGTGTGAAATTATAACCCTGCAAAATTCACAAAACAAACGGGAGCAATACCAATTTCACAAAAACTTTAGAGAATCTACATTAATTGATGCAAAAATCGGGATAAAATAGATCTAGGAATTAATAAGAACAACAACTTATCAATTACATACAAAAAATTGTATAGCAATCGCAGAATACACAAATTGATACAAAAATAAGAAAGTACAAATGCAGACGCAAATTGATCATGACCTCTATCTCCTACTTGAATGCAATGTCTATACTCCCGTCTCCTTAACGGGGTAACTCTTCTGAGTTTGAAAAATATTGCAAACTTTGGGTGAGTTTTGCAAACTCAGTGAGTGACCATCCTCAATGGCTCACTCAATCACGTACAGTTCATATAATCATATGGTTCACTTCATATCTTTAATTCATCATGTTGAATAACATACACTTGATCATTCATTTCACATTTTACATTCAACACATAACACATTAAGAAATTATTCAAACCACTATAATCATTCATATCAAGCATATGCAATGCGCATGAAACTCACTTTCAATTTGTTACTTTTTTGTAACCGAGTGACTATAACTGTCCGCATCCATTATAGATACTGGGCTCATTGATAACTATCCCGTATCTGTTAGGGATGTCAGACTCATTTTACATAGTGAGCCTTTAGCTCTTATACACTTTCTGAGCTTTAATCTCTTTTTTACAATCTATGCTTTAAGCTCTTTTTCACATTATGAGCTTTAAGCTCTTTTTCGGTGGCTAATCCGACCATAACTACCTTTATATTTCATTCATTCATTCATGTAATGGAATGAATCACATTCATATATTTTCAATCAGTCACTTGATTTTGGATTCACAATCACTTTCACGTTCATCATCGAACCTTTGTCCGGAAGTCAACAATTAAGTTAAGAATACACTTATTTCTTCTCATTCACATACAAGTAGCACTTCAATATCACATTTATACATCAAGTCTCAGACCTTCATTGTCTGCCATCAACATAAGCAAATCACATTCATATCAATTATGTTCACATTGCATAATAATCATAACCGTAGTCATTCAATGCAGAAATTGAAATCATAACAAACAATGAAATGAGATTATCTAGGTCGACTCACAGTATGCTCCAGATTAACAATTACTTCCAAGATCTTAAACTTTCGAATGTGGACATTTATCCTACACATCAAAATTATGCAATACACACATTGCACACACATTAATAATTGCACCATTATAAGTATTCCTTTATGCACAAATGTGTGTGTGAAATATGTACAATGCATACTCAATGACAATCTCAGATATCACTCAGGATGTCAGGTACATGTCTTGCGAGAGTAGGGTGCTACATTTAATTTTTAATATATACCCTATCTTCATAATCTTAATTTTTATCGAGTCCCTGCACTCTTGAAATATCTCAAATGTCTCTTCACCTTTTTCCTCCTTGTTTAATTTCTCCAATCTTATACGTAAAGGTGAAAGGTTAATATTAACAACAATAAGGGAATCAACATTTACCTCTCAGAAAATGAAATATAATTTACCTCTGAGCTAAATGATATTCCATTTTCTGCTTCGAGCTCCTCCTCAACTTCTTCTTCACAAGAAATTCCTTGAGTAGTTCTCTTAAGATTCTCAAGTTCCTCTTCACTCTGTAAGATCTCTACACTAACATCCCTTTGGTGTATCTTGGGTTAAGATGGTTGCATCTCTCTATTTTGTGGTTCTAGGCGGTTGATAGCTTCCATCATCTGACCCGTTTGGCTTACCAAGTTTTGGATTCTAGATCTTGTTTCTTGTTGAAATTGCAGAGTATTAGTAGCAAGATATCTAACTAAATCTTCTAGGGATATACCTAAATTGCAACAAGAAACTTCTAGTCTATGTAGGAATTACTGTGTGCCTTTTAAACTATCAAGGAAGTAATTTTGATGATTATCTCATCCATAACTAAATTTAGTATGATCATTCCAAACTTGGTTATAAGATTGGGAATATGAGTTATAGAAAAATTACTTCCATCTATGAATTTTTTTAACAAGCAAAAAGTGAAAAGGTCGTTAAATCATTAAAAAGAAACTAATTATAAACAAATATGTACAAAAACCAATTAAAATCAAAACTAAAAACTAAAAACTAAAACACCTCACTTCCTAAAAATGGTGCCAAAATTGATCCAGCACGTTGTAACAATACTCCAGATTAACTAGACCTATAACTATAGCAGTGGTGAGTCTAGGTCGATCCCATAGAGAGGGTGTGTAACACTTTTGAAATGAAAAAAATCGATGTTTAGATTATAGGGGTTATTTTTAAATAACAAAATAAAATGAAACTAAGTTAACGAAAAAATTAAAGAAAACATTTAAAAATGAGAAAAGTGATGAATACGTTAGGGACTCGCTCATCGGTTCAATCTCGCCCTACACACAATTAGGAATACTTCATTAAATTGTTGTTCTTATACCTCTCCTAGAAATTATTAATCATAGGTTAACAATAAGCTCTGTTAACCCCTGTTTTCCTTTAGATCATCTTTTATTAAGAAGAGCTCGTTAGTTAAACCTAGCCGTCGAGCAACCTAGGATAAACTCTTTATAGTTAATTGGACAACCGCATTACGAGTTAGGAAAACAGATTAATTAAGGCCACAACCACGTAAGCTCAGTTCATTTAACCTAGGTTATGTTATATCTAATGATTCAAAACCATTAGTTGCGACAAACAAATCTCAACATAACAATTACGAATTATATTGAAATTCTAGCAATGGATTCATACATAAAAACCATCAAATAGAACATTCAATCATTCTTGCACATCACTCAAACAATAGGCAAAGGATAACATAATCAATCTGTAAGAGAGAAAAAAAAACCAACAAAAACAATGAAAGAAATGCTCAGTCAGGTTTTTTGGTGTCGGGAAGCTAGCTTTCCATAGGTCTCCAAATGATTGGAGCTTTGTCCCTTTTTTTCCAAAACTCGAGACTCCACTCTCAATGATGATTCCCCCAAACGAAACATTTGTTCTGTCATCACAAAACAATGCTTTCGAGTGACCTGTCAAAGTGTTAAGGCATGAAATTCCAATAGTCCAGAAGCTCTAAAATAGTGTGCATTCCATTTGTTAATGCGTGAAGGATGGAAAACAAGTCAGCATTAGGAGGAATTTGGAATGATGACTTTTGATTCCTTAAGGCATCAACAGTTTATTAAGACTTGAACCCTATTTTGAAATTTTGGATGATGCGATGAGGATCAGATAATAATCATTCCTAGATAGATCTCGTAAGTTGTGATGAAGATAAATGATGAAGATGTCATCTTATTGAATAATGTAATATAATTTAATTAGGATAAGATATGATCTAACTAATTGAGTTCAGTTAGTATTTTGACTTAGCTATAGCCTTGCTCCACATATGAGATAGAGAGTGAGACCACAACATCCAAAAGTGTAGAAAAACAAAGAGAGGGAAAAGAGGGTTAGATTCTCATTATTGTTTGATTGTTTTTTAGATTAGTTTGAGTGTGATATAATCTTTAGTTTGAGTGTGATATCATCTTTGGTTTCAATGTTGAAACTTTATGAGACAACTCCTTTTTGTGGTGGGGTGAGATATAAACTTATCTTGTAAATCGTTATTGAGATTAGTGGATGTAAACTTTTTTTGTAAATCTTTATTGGGTTTAGTGGATATATTCATTGGTTTTCCCATGATTTTTTCCAATCTACACTGGAGAGTTTTTCTGTATTAAATCTTGAAGTTTGTTTCGTCATTTAGTTTCTTTCATATTTTTTTACTACTGTAATAAAGAGAGTTCTTTCTTGTCGTTAATATTGGTTGATCTTTTGAAAAGTTGTGTCTTTATCTTCCAACAAAGTTAAACATAACATTTTCATAATCATGCTTTCTTGCATTTGAGGTGTTCACCAAGAATCACCTGTAAAATCCAATTAAATACAGTTCAGTGAGATGATCTTTTATACCATGTGAAATTAAGAATTTTTGGCGTTAAAGTGCCATTCCTATTTTTATTATAATGCGCTCACTTATTGATCCAACTTCACAATAAAATATTTTCTTAATTATGATATGATTAATTACAATATCTATCATTTGACATAATAACCTCTACTATATTTGAAATGTAAAATGTGTAAAACGAAGATGTTTTAGGGTAAATGAAAATTGCAATTTTATCGCAATATATATAGATACAATTGTACTTTTGATAGAATTCTATTTTAACAAAAAACTATAGCAGATTCTTGTAATAACTTAATCAATCCTTAAAATATTTCTCTTATGTTTATCCAGTCTAATAAATTATAATTAGTCTTATATATACAACAAGGTACATCTCATACATATAGGCTAATATATCTTAACATCTTAATAATTGTTGTGGTACTGTTTTTGGTGTCTAGTATGGAATATGAAATCTTAATTTAACATTTAATATAACTAAATCATCTAGCCAATAACTCCATTATTTTACTAAATTTGTTGACTTTGCTATGAATAATTTTGAACTCTGTTGCATTTTCCATATAATAATGTTATAAGATTCAATCTAAAACTTAATTATTATACTGTTGTTAACAAATTTAATATCAAATTATATTTCAAAGATTCTAAAATCAAAAGAATCATCATCAAGAAAAAAAATCTAATATTCTAATTTTAGAGAGTATGTTCAAATTATATAGTTAATAAAAACAAGTAGAAATTGGAGTTATCAGTATAAAAATCATGTATATATTCAATTTTAAGAAAAGTGTGTTTCGCAATATAAAATTTCTTTAATCATGTGCATCATATGTATTCAGTGGAAACTTTAAATTAATGTCAAAACTGTATAGTTGATCTAAGTAAATTATTGGTTTGCATTATTCTGGTTCACGTTTTGGAATATAAATAGTGTTAGTTTTTTATTTCTTTTTTTTTTGTTAGACCAAAAATCAAAAAAGAAAGATAAATGCAGTAGCAACAACAACAACAATAACGACAAATCTTAATATAATTCTTTTGTGAAAACTACAAAATAAGACTTATGTATATGAAGACAAAATAATATAGTGAAAATAAAGTTAAATGTAAAATTATATGGAAAAAAATAATAATGATATAAAAGAGATAATATTTTTAAGAACTTTGATATTTCTCAAGAGTATAATGGAATAGTTTCAAAAAATAAGCTTAACAACTTTCGAAATTTCTGTTTGACAATCTCATTGATTTGATAAACAATCAGCTAATATATAGATTTAGGAAACTATTAAGCTAATATATCCAGAAGCTAACTTAACATAACTATAAATTCTGGTTTTATAAAATAATTAAATTCAACATATTACTAACTTTAATTTTAACAAATATTCCAAATTAAATAATGAAATATTAATCTACTAAATACAAATTGTTTAATCCAATATTATATGGTGTATGTTAAGGATGTAGGACGATAGCCAGAGAGGTAAAATCCACCTAAGACTGTAAAGTGACTTGCTTATGGAAATAAAATGGGGAGCCAGTTATGCTTTTCAACCTGTTTTTTTTTTTCCTTTTTAAAGAACGAGAGTAAGGAGACAAATATTCAACTCTCTAAAAATCAACCAAATATTAATGACAAGAAATATCTATTCAAGTATGAGAAGAAACTAAAAGACGAACCAAATACTAAGATTTAATGTGAAAAACCCTCTAATGTAGAGAAGAAAAAATCACGTGATAAACTGACAAATAAATCCACCAAGCTTATATATATCATGATCTTATCTGTCACATCAATCTCAAAATAAAGCTGACACTCGACAAGAGATTATGAAATCACTTAGTCTTTTTTTTTTTTGAAAAATAAAATAGAATATATTATATCGTAGCAAAAGCTATGACACGATCCTAGCTAAGGATTTTACAATGAGAGTCAAGAGAGGCTAAACTAATCAGTACGTACATCAAATTAACCAATTTGCTCTAAGATCTTGCCTAGCAGAGCATTGCTTAACATTGGCAATCATAACCACTCTAATCATATATATTGACAATCTGACTGTCAAGTTCATATTTAGGCAGTTCCTATTCTTATATCATTGGCAATCACTTTAAGTCTTTTGAGTAAATTTTTCTACAGAACTGTTTTAAATTTCGACTTCCAATTCCGAGTAGGTACATGACATATAACAGCGCTACGTATAATATTTTATATTAGGAATGGGATAAACTCATTTTCATCTACATTTTTAAATAAAAAGACATCATATTAATGTTAATCAACTTCAGTCGTGCAGTAACAATGGGAGTTTGAAGGATGTCAGAGGATTTATGTGAATTGGAATCAAATGACAGCCATATGAATGTATGGAACTGCATAATGCAAACAAAGCATTACAAGAAATATGACGGTGTAATTGAGGAAAAGTTAACAAATTTATTATAGAATATAGATGGCTTCAATCAGCGAGAAACTACAAACGGCAACAGCTAAGGGAGGGATAAGTAAGTCGGGTTGTAGTTAGGTCAGGGTACATGTTCGTGCTGTACAAGTGATGGACTGGGTTGTATTGTATTCACAACAAAACTTCAGATGGATGCTGATGAAGATCTTTCATGTTGTTGTTGGAGATGGTGGTCGAACACGTTAGCGGTGGAATCGACGACGAGTTTGGCAGGTGTTCTGGTGATACTGCCGGCGACATTCATTCCGTTCAAGGTGCAGATGCCCTTGCTTCGTCCAGGGATATTATTGCGTCGGTTGGGAGTTGAAGTTATAGGACCAATTTTCGGCAGAGATTGTAAAACTAATCCTCGTTGCTTCCAGTACTCCACTTGGATTCCTAGTGGCCTCATTTCGGCTAGTTGAAAAGAAGCCAGGAAGATTAATGAAATGAATAGCAATCCCAAGATGGTTTTATGGTTACAGCAGAAGGCCTTCTCTTCTTTGTTTTAGTAATTGCCGAGCAGAAAGTGACAGAAAATTGTTATTACTCTAGGCGGTTTGGACCACAAGAATTATAAGGAAACCAGGTTGTGCATGGCTTGGTAATGAAGATGAATCTTGAGACACGTATGTATATATAGAGAGAGAGAGAACTAGGCTTGAGCTTTGACCACTGCCTCTGCATGGGCTTACTAGACGAAGCCATGTGCTCAGGTTGAAAGGAATGAGGAATTAATCAACACACGGTACATAGCTTAGACCTCAAATGAGCGACACAAATTAACGAGCGTGATACACTCATTTTGTTCAACCGGTCTAATAATATATATATCTTCTGTATCATAATAAAAAAGAACGTAAAATGGGGGGACTGGGAGGGACTGTGTCATGAAATGCATACTCTATTCAATCATAAATCAGACGGTTATTTTGATAAAAAATAAATAAATAAATCAGACGGTTATACCAGTAAAATTATTTGCGCGAGAAACACGGGAACAAACACTTCCATATGTAATAACAATTGTTTGTACCCTTAAAATGAAGCCATTGTTTAATTCAGCTCTCGGCGACTGAAACTGGTTTGTTTACTTGTTTACATTCTCATAATATCCAACTGTCAACAAGCATCTGACTTAAGAAATCAATACAATACAAGTGTGTGCACCCTGTTCTGTTAATAACGGCCTACGTGTCCGGCGAAGATACGTCGTCAAAGGCGCAACATTTTTGACGGCAACATAGGACACGTAGGCCGTTATTAACAGAACAGGGTGCACAGAAGACATTGAAATATAGATGATAAAATCAGCCTCTATCTAGACAGATTTAATTAGTGTATAGTTTCACGATAAATTTGATTCTATTTAATCTTGGCTTCAGATAAAGTAGACAAATTTGTTGGTCGGAATCTTAGTTGTCAGTAAGCCCATTCAAACTTTTATGTATAAGGTTGTGTTCCCCCAGGGCACATATCATAAACAGAGCATCAAACATTAGACAAAACACCAAGAAGAAATGCCAATACACTAACAGAATTACATCTTCCAAGTTCTGCAGTCTTTGCACAGGAATAAGTTCAATTTTTCCCTCATAGTTTAAGGCATCTTCCAACATAAATTCTGTATAGATCAACAGCCTTCTGCACGGTATACATTCACTGTAATTTATAACAGGGTTGGCATTTATGAACAAGACAAGAGTTAGACTAAAAATCACCAAGGACGTGGATAAAAAGCCATTTGTTAGTCAGAAGCAAGCCATCTCACTTTACAACAAAGCTGATTCACAGGAAGAATCATTTAGAAAGAGCTGCCTCCAGTTTCTCTTTCAACTGCATCGCAGCACCAGTTTGTGTCCGGATAGAAAAGGTATGAAGAATGTTGTCCTGGTCTGTTGTTGACACACTACAATCATGAGGTGTAACTTGATGTTCCCTGAATGTTTTCATAATGCTAGATATTGGATGAGAGTCCAGAGCGCAAGTCATCCTCACAAGTGCATCATCCTGTCCTGACTGGAAATCTATCTCTGGCACTGGGAATGGCTTTTGTTTACTACTTGATATCTCCCTTTCAGTTTCCAAAAGCCTAATCTTTGTTTGCAGGTCCGTGATATAGGTAATGGCATCACCAAGCAAAGAGGCCTTGTCCATCTTAGAGATATTGGGGACAACAGCTCTTAATGCATAAAATCTCTGATTAAGCTTCTCCCTCCTCTGTCTCTCCGCTTCCACGTGATTAAGTGGCTCTTCTCTCCCATTTGCAGGTTTTCTTCCTCTCTTCCTTGGTTTCCGTTCATCTGGCTGAGGTGATAAGTCATCCTTGTGCTGCTCCAAACCAGTAACAACAGATTCTGCATTGAAACCTGCATCAAGAATTTAGTCCAGATAAGGCGAGAGTTTTGAGTCATTTGTAATGTTTAGACAGCCATTAGAAGGATTTCCATCAAACTCTACTACTACCTATTGCTTGTATTGCATAAGATTCTGATGTGAAGACCAAATCATCTTCAACCTTGGGCGAAAAATTAATGCTGACTGATCTCGGTTTTGAGCCACCCAAACTTAGTTCATGCCCAAAGATTTTAGGAACCTTTGCATCTGCAGTGCCAGATTCGCCAAATAAAGTTCTTGCCCGCTCGAGAACGTTGTGATCTTCAGGCAGGGATTTCACCGAACCCAGTTCAATAACTCCAGACTTAAGAGGTAAAAACGCAAGTGTTTGGATCCCAGCCGATCTTGCTAACTCTGATCTAAATTGGTATTGAAACAAACAATCACCAATATCAGACACCCAAATTAATCTGCCAGACTTGTATGATTCCCCAGGACCATACGCTGAATCACAGTGAAATGTAAAATACATTGACGTTAGATAAAGCATCTCTATATCCGAAACCCCATCAGAACTGATTGCATAATTATCTTGATCCAACACATTAAAGCCTGAATGCAGCTTTTGAAGCACACGTTTCTTCACATCATCACTCTTCTCAAATCCCTCCAATCTGCCATCCCCAACCGGATTTTCACCCCCAGCTCTACCGACCTTCGGATCCCGGCAAATCCCATCTCCCCAAGCCAAGATGGATTCACCAGACTTCAAGCTGGAAAAATTCCAGAAAATCACATAGTTCCAACTAGAGCCTTCCACAAGCGGAGAAAGACCCTGTTGAAAACCCAAATTTCTCTGCGTTGAAAAGAACTCCCTCAATATGTTATTAGAAGCTGATAAGCTCAGAAACTTGCAGGCCTCACTACCTAATACAGATTCCACGACTGCCATGTCTTCACTTCCCCAAAATTTCTCATCCATTTTTCCTCTTTCACGATCACCACACAAACCTCAAATTCTCCTAACTTAAAACCTCAGAACTTCAAGCTCATCCCTCTAATCAAATTCCTGAAGACGATTACAGAGAAAAAGGAAAGAAAAGATAAACACGGACTAATCACCAAACTCCCATTTCAATAAACTCAAAACACGTTATTAAAGCAAAACAATATGGTCAAAAGGAGCAGGACGAAACTACTACAGACACACCGGGCAACTTCCTTTAAAGAACCTGCTAAAAAAGTGTACTAAATAGTAGGATGAGAGCAAGTAAAGAAAGAAAGGGAGAAAAAAAAAGATTTACCTGTGAATTATAGGAACCTACGAACTTGAGATGCCTGAAATTCCCATATAACCGAAACCTTGAAGACGTTTAGATTAGATCTGAGGTCTAGGGTTTTCCTTTCTTCAACACTTTTTTTTTTTTTTTCCTTTTAATGTTGAGAACTGAATAAAAGACTTGGTGCCACCAATTCACCAACTAGCTTTTTTGGGTGCGTGTGTGTGGTGCTTATGGCCATGTTATCCTCACCTCTTATAAAAGAGGAAAATGTGTTGCTTTCGTGTTGTAACTTGTAATTACGCCACATGCTTCACGTTGGGCTGTCCATAGAGAAATGGACCCCACCCATCACGTTGGGAGGAATAGCCAGCATTCCAATTAATTGTTACTGATTTAAATGTTCACCTTGCCTTCAATGAGCAGACCTGTCACCGAGTTTAAATTAAATAAATAATTATAATAATACTATAGAAATAAGAATAACAAAAAGTGTGATTTGCGAACAATATTTTAATTACAACATAACTTATAACTATAATATTTCGTTCAAAATTCAATTATAATATTTTTCAAATATTTAAAATAGAGTATAAATTAATTAAAAATTTAATGAGATTGAACTTTTTATTTAAATGTCACATTAATATTGATATTATTATTATTTATTTTTAAGATTTATTGGCAAGCCCTCGTGTATATTTTGTAATTAGAATAATTAATCTGTAATGTTAATTATTTAGTTTAAGTTGTTAAATAAAATTCATAAATTCCCTAATCAGTCAACTTTAATTTGTCAGAACCCTACATTAGTACTAAGCCTCCGGCTAAATTCTCTAGTTTGTCAAAAACCTATATTAGTACCACATATGTTTTATAGCTCCTTAATTTCTTTAATGCACAATCTTCACAGCTTCTTCAATGTAAATTCCTTTCTTAACGCTTCCTCCATCTGTTTGGCAGCTCCCTAATTTCGTTGTTGCATAATCTTCTTTCGGCTTCTTCAACGCAAATCCCTATTGTCATTAATGCTTTTCCCCTTTGATTCGTAGCTTCCTAATTTCTTAAAATCACAATCTTCCTCTCGCTTCTTCCACGTAAATCTCTGATGGATTGTTTGGTTCAAGAAATAAAATATATAAAGAATAAATTAGTTATTCTTTAGAATAAAAAAGATGAGGAATAGAATAGAATGAGTATTACTTTGTTTGGTTCAAATAATGAAATAGATAAAAAATTTCTATGCTAGTGTTTGGTTGAAAAATATAAACTTAGAATGACAAAGAAATAAGTAACAAAAGAACCAAAATATCATTTTCCTTATTATTATTATTATTGTTATTATTATTTAATTATATATATTTTTAGTATTAATAAATTTATTATTATTATAAATTTAATTAAACTTATTAATTATTTTTATCCTTAATTTTCTTCTTCTTCTTATTAAATTTATTATTATTATTAATTTTATTATTTTTATCATTATTAATTATTATTATTATTATTAATTTTCTACTTATTATTTTTTATTTTTTAATCATATATATTATTATTATTAAATTTCTTCTCATTTAACAATTATTAGGATTTTTCAATTTTCAATTTTCATACATCATATCATTTTTTAATTAGAAAAAATATTGTTATAAATTTAATTTAAAATTTTTTAAAATTCTAACAAAAAATTAAAAAATATTGATTGATCATCATCTTTTCTTTAGCTAATATTATTTGAGCCACATCCATAGATAGGAACGTCATCTTGACAACTTCTTTGCTTGGTACGAATGAACTGCGGAAGGTAAAATGCATAAGAAACAAATACACACATCCCTAGTGAAGCTATTCAGAAGCTGACTTCTTATTTGTTGCCTAGTTGCAGATATTAAACATCAAACTAGGATCTTAACTGCTACCATATTTAAGGGAACCTTGTCCAATGATGAAGAAGCAGCAAAGCCATCGTAAGGGGATGTTTGAAACTGTACTGCACAGTTAAGGTTGTAATCCATCCCATCATAGCCATCGAACGAGTTCAGGTCTACTGCTACTTGAAAGGCTTCCTTCTGCAAAGAAAATCCTTTTTTAGGAGGTGGTTGGGTCGGTCGTGCTAGGCCCAAGCCATTTCTCAACTCCGCTACATCACTTCTATGTTCAGCAGCAACTTGGGGACTAAAGTTACCTTCTCCAAGTGCTGGAACATCATTACTCTCTGTTATATTTTGATCACGCTCGAAGTCCAACACAGGACTCGATTCAACTTCCACGTTAGGCATCTCACTAGGGTTTTTCTTCAACCTGCGTGGAACAAACTCCACCCTCTACACAATTCAATAAAATATGTACCATAAATAAAGATAAAAGATATTTACTGTTGAAATGGCAAATTTACTGCTGATCATATTACTCTACCAAGCATAAAAGTTCATACATAAGAAATCAATCCAGAAATGGAGTCTTTTCTTGCATCAACTTGGAAAAATAAAGGACACCTTTTCTCAGTTTTCATGAGAGTCAGACTCTCTTGATTTGTACCTGGTTTTGCAAGTTAAGGGTTGCAGTATATTCATGAATGACCCAATTGGTCTTTACTCCATTAGGAACACGACCATCATGGTACACCAATGTCTTTCTAATACCAATTTCCTCATTGGTGCTCTCGCTCTTCACTTTACGATCCCAACCATTGGCTTTCCAATAACCAAGTTTGGTTCTTCTGTTGGCTTTCTTATTCTTGGAGTACATAACTAATAAACATTTTTCACAGTAAATGATGAAATAAAAAGGAATTAGCTAGGAAAGGAAAAGGATTACTTGAGTTTCCACATGTCCATGCTAAACGAGTGTTCGTGCATCTGCAATTAATGCACTCACGGCACATCCAATATGCTCATCAATTTCCATAACCTTTTCCACACTACTAGGCTCCTAAGAGAGGATTTCAAAGGAAAAATGCCTCTAATGAGTTGCAGTAGCTAAGACCAATAACCATATCTCACTTATCAAGGAAGGTAACTACATAGCACAAAAGAAAGAAACGCAATACTCATCAAACAAAGAAATATTCAATAAAAAATTGAACAAAAATTTCAAAATATAAACAAATAAAGTCTAATCAGGTTACAAAGCTACAAACTATGTTTCTATCACTGTAAAAATTGTTTAAGATCACGTAAGTCGTTCAAGAACAAGGGATTTGAAAAGGTCACTCAAGCTGGGTCTGACTACTCAGCTTTTACCACGAGAACGAAGCTATGATCTTTGTGAACTCCAGTTATCTCATATGCTAATTTCTTTTACTTGTGTTAACATATGAACAGATCTAAAAGTGAGATCATATAAATTTAGAGGATGAAATTGGTAGAAGACAAACAAGCAATGGCGAGGTGATGCGCCTCTCCATAGCAAGCACTTCACCTTCTTTTGTCTTCTAGCCAATGGTAGTTGAACCCAGCTGTAATTAATTCAAAGCAGATTTTGTTAACAAACACATAACCATCAGTCAACTTCTGCGTGCACAAATCAATCTTTAAGTTCACAATAACAATACAAACCTTTCACATAGCCCTGTTATCATTTATAATTGATCTGAAAATCATGGATTTTTCAATCAATATAATTGATAATTTTACCACCCTAAATTAAAATGAAATTACAATTTACATAAGATTACCATAAATTGCACTCGGTTAATAAATAGAAAGTACATGAATTGATTCAAGTTACCTTGATGGCTTTAATAGTGTATTCAACCTGAAACAATCTGCCTTCAGGAGAGCACGTGTTCACTCCTCTATTAGACTTGGTCTTTTCAAAGGGGCACACATGCACAAACAAATTGGAGTCAGAAAACAAAAAGATCAAATCTTTTCCATTCTAAGAGAAAAAGGAGCAAAAAGATACACTACCCATTTAAGTTCTCATGCTGATCATGAATGGAATAGCTTACCTTGTAAGAAACATCTTCGATTCAACCTAAACACACAGACATTGAAGAATGAAGGAGGCATGAATAGAAATAGTCACTCCTCACTAGCGTCTGATTTACTTTTTGAAGAGCCCTTCTTGGTAAACAAGACAAGTATCAAAACACTGGGTTTTTCTTGTGCTTTACACAAACATAGATTGGATTGGAAAACCTACAATTCGCCACAACTCAAGCAATTTCTTCGAGAAGAGTAGAGATTAGAGGCAACTAGAATTTTTCCTCAAAATAGAGAAAATTCTCTTCAACTTTGGAGAGATTGAGTTGAAGAGTGGAGTAGATCCAGGAGAGAATCTCAAATCTTCTGATGAAGTACGCCGCATCCATCTGATCTATATTTGTTGCCATTATTGGTCTATGCGTTGTATGGAGCAGAGAGACAGAGATGGAGGGACGAATAAATTTCTTTAACATACCTTAGAAATTCGTCGGTGAGTTGCTTGGAGAATCACGACTAGAATAAATTTGAACAATGACTGAAAAAAGTGTGAGAGTGGAGACGGTGCAAGGAGAGGATGAACTTGTCCAGAAGTGAGAGACATGTCTTTACCTATTCCGTACGTGCGTGGAATAGGTAAAGACAAGTTCATACGATCTTTACCTATTCCATCATGTCCGGGAATGGGTAATATTAGGAATAGATATGCTATTAGCTTTTTTCCAACCAAAAAACGGAATATTTAATAATTGACTGAAGTTTGAAGAGCCTTTGAAGACTGAATAACTTCGTCACTTTTCTTAAATCCTTCTGCTGGTGATCCAAGAATTTCAGCCAAAAAACGGAATCTTTAATAAGTAGGAATAGATAGGTAGTAGCATACCTATTACCCTCAACCAATCACACTGTAATTTCTACAACGCTTCTCTCCTCCCTCACATCTCGCACTAGATTCCTCTTGTCTTCTCTATCGCACCAGCTCTATTGGTCCTCTTTTTTGCATCTCGCACTAGTTGCTACCTCTTTTGATGATCAATACAATTTATATGTGAAGTGTTTGGTTTACTATATTTTCTCTATCTCATATCTTGCATCTCACGTCTTGCTTTGAAAGTGGACTATATGTTAAGTGCTTGGTTTAGCATAATTTAATTTGAATACTAATTTTAGTGATTAATTTCTTATGTTTGGTTAAAAAGTGAAGGAACATAAATTAATGAATTTGGGTACGAATGATTCTTCAACTATCACAAGAATTAAATTAGGAGAAAAAAGGATTGACTCCCTTATGTTAGTTACCACAAAGTGCACTAGATCTTCTTTTTAGGATTTCAGAAGTTACAATGCTTTATAGATATGACTAGACATATGATGTATATGTTTATCTTCAATATCTTTTATAATGATCATGTTTTCTTAAAATATATGACATTTTTCGTAATAAAATTAAAGATTAGCTAATGTTTGGTTAGTTGAATTAAAAATTTTCTGTAACTTGGTCAAAAGCTAGTTGGAGCAGTTAAGCTCCATATGTTATAATGTGGGCATAGTCCAAGTAATGGGTGTGGTAAAGCCTTGCTATGGCTTTGTACTTCACTTTTATTGTATAAATAGACGTCTTCATCAAAATTTTAAGTAATGGAGATGCGTAGAATAGAGTAAAAATTAAACTTGACTGCTAAATATAATGCCAAAACCAGGTAATGCAACCTAATTCTATCCAATCTATGCCCGTAAATAGTATAATTCATTAGATCATATGGACATAAAAGTTATAGGCATGGAGCCATAATATTAAAAGTGATACGATAA
>JAOSBN010000004.1:15686589-15717077 GCA_027563595.1 Erythroxylum suave | reverse complement strand
TCATCATCATCATCATCATCATCATCATCATCATCATCATCATCATCATCATCATCATCATCATCATCATCATTATCGTTTATGTCTATGTATGTATATATATATTTTTCTTGTTTCTTTAAAGTAGGTTTATCAGAAACAACCTCTCTA
The DNA here is from genome assembly GCA_027563595.1 of Erythroxylum suave. NCBI lineage: Eukaryota > Viridiplantae > Streptophyta > Magnoliopsida > Malpighiales > Erythroxylaceae > Erythroxylum > Erythroxylum suave. Next base: position 15,716,927 of record JAOSBN010000004.1, on the reverse strand, counting down.
TAAGAAAAGGGTGAGGCTATGTACTAGTGAAACTCCTTAGATCTCGTATATTAGTGGGACTTTCAACAGATTATTGTTGTTGTTGACACCAAATTTCTTACTTGACTGAAGTGAGGATTGTTAAGGATAGTCATTATCATAATATCAGTTTGATGGCTACTTATATAATATCTTATTATCTTATTACATCCCATTCTTTTTTTTTTTTTTCTATTTTGTGCACTCATAAAACCAAATGTATTTATCTTATTCTTTATATTTATCCTACTCCATACTCTTTGTTAAATCATTCATTCAATACATAAATACCATATTATATTTTATTATCTCTTGATATCAAGAACTTGATTTTTTCCCTTTGCTTCATAATGACAACCACCAATAATTTACTACTTCTTCCAGTAACACAAATCCTTTCTACCTTTTCTTCCTCAGTGCACCAAAATTTTTGGGTTAAGTTGAAGTTCATAAGTTATTTCACATGGAACTCCTAGTTTTTTCCCCTTTTAAATTGTCAAAATTTACATACTTTATCGATCGAAATTTCTTTTCACTGTTATAAACTATCTCTTCTACCTTTGATCCTTATTAATAAATAAGCAACCTAGCTTATGATTCTTGGTATAGAAAGGAACAAATGTTATTCTCATGGATACTTTCCTTCCTTACCAAAGATGTATTTCCATATGCCATTAGTTTAACATCCTCTTTTGATGGTTAGTAGGCCCTATCAAATGCATTTAGGTCAATATCACAAAATAAACATGTTTAATTTCTTTAGAATTGTAAGAGTTAGAAAAGAGTGATCTTGTCATCTTAGAGTATCTTCAAAAGTAAATGTTTTAGCTAACTACTTATTGCAATTGGGAGATCCCTCTCCTCAGCATAATTTAATTCCATATTCTATCACAATATTGGATAAGACAATCATAATATCATCATACCTTTAAATTTACATTTTCATCTAGTTTCTTTTTTTGAATTACAAATAGAACCTGTGGCATACGAGATATTTCTAAAAAGCTGTCATGTTACCTTAACTACTGATATTATTGTTAAGAAAAACTTAGCCCCACTTCTTTCTATGTCATTTGCTTTAACACAATAATATTCTCTTCGACTAATTGAATCTCATCTGAATGGCAATAACAAGGGTGCTTGATGTTGGGGTGCCATGGATTCATGCATCATATGCATGAAAATGTAGTGAAAGCGTTGAAATATAAATCTTGGCCATATGATAACCCCAAAAATTCAGAAACATACATGCATGCATAGACAGATCATAAGAACATGAAATTTAAACACTTATACCTTTTGTTCTCCTCCTTTCTTGATTCTTCTCCTTCTTTGGGTTATAGAAAATACCAAATCCTTCCTTGATCATCCAAAAACACGTAAATAGGAAGAAGAAGCAATGTGTAAGGGTGGTTAGAACACCAAACTTATTGAGTTCAAGTAGATGTTTAAATGGAGAGATAGATCAAGAATATATTGTGTACAATTAGATTTATGCAACAATTGCATAAATTACATGAAGAAGACTCAAGACCACTTCTCTCTCTAGAACTCTTCTAGACCCCTTATCCTCTCGCTTGACTATGTAAGAACTTGTTAGACCTCTTGTACAAAAGTGAAGAAGTCACTTATGTACATCTATTGAGCCTTCAGTCACGATCGTGACGTACTTAATTAATAGCCTTGCCTTAGGCCATGATCGTGGCCTACTTAAAAGCAACTATACACAATTTGTTTATCATATGATCTTTTATGCGTGTGACCTTTAGGTTCCCGATTATTTTGGATACTTAAATTAACTCTTATTTCGAGAAAATCATGGATGGTTTCATGCCACTTGAATTAACTCTTAATTGAAGAAAATCATGAAAGGTTTCATGATTCTAATTTAGTAGAATATAAGTCGATTATCATATTCGATAGTTAATTCTCTGACTTACAAACCTTTCCATAAACAATTATCATACAATTGTCCTTTCACCATATTGTACCCCACTTTGTTTGATGTATGGGCTATGTGTCAACCCCTACTAGAATGACTATGCGACATCTAGTCCAAGTGATGTTAGTTCTTGTCCTGGGATCTCATTACTCCATGTGTCATTGAAGACTCTCTTCATGACAATAACTACTCTGGCCAAAGACTCTTGAATAATGACCCCAATAAGAGGCCGTGGGTATCATCTCCTTCTATTAGAAGTGGTGAATCATTTATTAGCTACTTAATCACCTTCAAATTCCAATAGCTATACCCAATCACCATCCTAAGAGCAACCTCATCTTGAGGTAACAAGAATTGATGCAAAAGCATAGGATTAGTATCCAAGATATCCTTTACCTTAAGTCTAAGGCTATTACACCATTACTATGATGAGAATAATCACTGACATTTGATAGATCATCCATATATGATAATCTCACAGTAAGTCATCCAATGTACTTACCACTCTTAGTAAGCACTCATATGTTAACTCTAAACATCTCATACTTACAGTTTGTGAGATCCACTACTTGATCAAATCAAGAAGTATAACATGTGCTAGTCTTTCTGGATTAATAATGTCTTATCTTATTATTCCTATAACTAGGGATCATTTAGATACCAATATAATTGCACATGATGGGAATCTCATAATCATGATCTCATCATGATTTCCTTCATCCTATATTTTGTATCATGAACTTCATTAATTCGATTTAAGATCGACATCAATTCATATTTAAACAAACATCAAATTAATGAAAATTGCCTTATGCTTTATTAATCAAAATAAAGTTTGTACAAAAGTGCTAAAGGTGATTGCCTTTATAGCATTACTTTAACAATCTCCCACTTGCATTAAAGCCAATTGCCTTTATATCTAATACCATAGGTGAGTACGCTAGAATCAAATTTCATTTGAGGAAGTGGCTTAGTCAATGGATCGATGATGTTCTGATCTGTAGACACTCTCTCTATCTTCACATCATGTCTTTCAATTATCTCCCTGATCTGGTGATATCCCCTGAGTACGTGCTTGGACCTTGATGACACCTTGGTTCATTATTGTCACAATACAATAGTATCAAGTCTACAATACTTGGAACCACTCTAAGTTCTATAATGAACTTCTTGATCCAAACAACTTTTTTTCCTGCTTCCGCAACTACAATGTACTCTAACTTGGTCTTTGAATCTGCAGTCATCTCTTGTTTGGAACTCTTCCTACTGACTACTCCACCATTTAGTGTGAAAATATAACCTGATTGGGGTTTGGAGTCATCTTAGTCAGATTGAAAACTAGCATCCATATGTCCACTCACTATGAGATCTCCATTTCCATATATCAAGAATACATCCTTAGTCATTCTCAAGTACTTTAGGATATTCTTAACAACCATCTAGAGACACACACCAAGATCCAATTGATATATGCTCTTAACACTTAGAGCATATGATACATCTGGTCTTGTACATAACATGACATACATGACAGATCCTACTGCCAAAGCATACGGGATTATACTCATGCGAGTGCTCTCATCTTGTGTCTTGGGACACACAGATTTTAAGAGTTTTATCCCATGAGTCATGGGAAGAAAACCTCTCTTGGACTATTCCATGCTAAAACTCTTTATCACTTTATCTATGTATGATAACTGTGAAAGACCTAGCGACTTCCTTGATCTATCTCTACGGATCTTTATTCCCAATATATAAGTTGCTTCTCCAAGGTTTCTCATGGAAAAATTTTGGGATAACCAAATTTTGACTGATTACAAACCTGACATCATTTCCTATTAGTAATATGTCACCCACATATAACACAAAGAATGTGATAGCACTCCCACTAACCTTCTTGAACGCACAAGGTTCATTAGGATTTTGTGAGAAACCAAACTCTTTGATTGTCGCATCAAATCAGATGTTACAACTCCTAGATGCTTGCTTTAATCCATAAATAGATTTTTGAAGCTTGCATAACCTTTTTCCATCTTTAGATACGAAGCCCTCAGGTTGTATCATATACACATCCTCAATTAGGTTTCCATTTAGGAAAGTCGTCTTCACATCCATTTGCCATAATTCATAATTATAATAAGTAGTAATAACTAAGTGTTGGGCTCGGGTGACAAGTTATAATTCTATGAAGACAACTTTGTCTAATTTGGCCTAAATCAATAAAGTTTAATCGTTTCAAAACAAAACACAATTTTTTTGTCAAGAATGGTGCTACAACCTCTATTAATACCGATGGTGCCATCTTGTAAAGGCTATATCTTTTTTGTATAAAGTCCAAAAATTACAAACTTTCTACCATTAGAAAGCTAAAAGAATGAGCTACAATTTACGAAGATAGTTTTGTCAAATTCTGCTATATAGATACACTTTATTCATTGAAGTCAGGACACAATTTTTGTCCCCTTATTCCTTTACTGCCTGATTGACATTCTCACAAGAACCAAAAGACTCGCATCCAACAAACACAATTCATAAATATAAGACTGCTCACATAATAGACTCCCAACACAACAATTTAATTAAGAAAATTTTATCCAAAGCCATCAAACAACTAACAATTTTATTCCGAACTGAAATTGTCAACTTAACAGTGAAGAAAATTCTGCATGTATACAAAAGAGATATTCCTCAACTCTTACACTCATTTCTTAAACAAACATAGTTTCATCTCTCAAATAATGTAGAATTTATACATGAGTTCAATTATATATTAAGAGTCAAAACAGTAGCATAATCCAAAAATACAACATGAATGCTTAATATGCATGCAAAACTACCTAAAGTATACGGACTAACTTAGTTAGAAAAGATAGTAGTTGTTAGAGTTTACTGAAGTTTGTAAGGTTCAATGATCTTCTTTGTTTGCACCTGAAGAGTGGAAAATAATGGGGTGAGCTATGAAGCTCAGTGGCTAATACGTTTATAACCATTGGTAATGAGCCATATATACAACCAAGCATATACATATATTTATATTACATTTTAATCTAACAATCAAATTATCCACAATTTAAGCTCGTAAACAGACATGTTATCATATAAATCAAATCATTTATTCATTTTTTTTATCATCACAACATAGTATTCAATCATATATCTTATACTTCCCATTGCATATGGAGCATTATGTGCCTTATCAAAAATTTCATCCTTTAACTCTTGCATATCTGGAACACATAATCTATTGCCTACCACCATCAATCCATCTTCTCTTACCTCTACTTCTGAGGGCTTACCATTTTTAGTTTCTTCTCTAAGCTTGCTCAAGTACTCATCTTGTTCCTGCAATTCCTTAATCTTCTCACTTAACACTAGCCTTGCTCTAAAATTATCCAATATAATACCAGATTCGGCTTGCCTCAGTGTCACCTTAAGTTTAGCTAATTCCTGTAATAATGGAAAATATACCATTTTCACATGCCATAGTAGATTTCCTACTCAGTGCATCTGCTACTACATTAGTTTTCCCCAGGTGGTAGTTTAGTATTAAGTCCTAGTCCTTCAATAATTCTAGCCACCATTGTTGCCTCAAATTTAACTCTTTTTGGTTAAATATCTTAGATGCTTGTGGTCTATAAATACCTTGATGGTGACTCCATATAAGTAGTGTCTCCATATTTTCAATGTAAAGATTATGGCAGCTAAGTCTAAGTCATGTGTGGGATAATTCATCTCATAGGGTTTTGATTGCCTGGAAGCATAAGCAATCACTTTATCTCCTTGCATCAACATACACCCCAATCCTTTCCTTGAGGCATTGCTATATACTACATATCCATCACTATCAAAAGGCAAGGTCAAAATTAGTGCAGTTGTGAGCCTATTCTTCAATTCCTCAAAGCTCCTTTGACATTCTTCTGTCTATACAAACTTTTGACTCTTCCTTGTCAATTTGGTAAGTGGGGTTGTTATCATGGAAAGGCCTTCTACAAATTGTCTATAATAACCAACTAATCCTCAAAAACTCCTCACTTCTGCTACATTCTTGGGTGCTTCCCATTTATCTACAACTTCTATTTTCCTTTGATCCATATGTACTTCTTTTTCCGAAATTACATGTCTAAAAAACATCACTTCTCTTAGTCAAAATTCGCATTTATCAAATTTTGCATACAACTCTTTCTTCCTCAATATCTTTATGGTAATTCTTAAATGCTCTTCATACTCCTTGTCACTCTTGGAATAAACCAATATATCATCAATAAAGACTATGATAAATTGGTCTAGGAAAGGCTTGAAGACTCTATTCGTTAGGTCCATGAAGGTTATAGGGGCATTAGTTAATCCAAAGGGCATAACTAAGAACTCAAAATGCCTATATCGTGTTCTAAAAGTAGTCTTTGACATATCAGACTCCTTTATTCTCAATTGATGATAACCCGATCTCATGTCTATCTTGGAGAAGACTTTTTCTCTTTATAGTTAATCAAACAAATCATCTATGTGTGGGAGAGGATATCTATTCTTGATGCTAACATGATTAAGCTTCCTGTAATCCATGCACAACCTCAAGTATCCATCTTTCTTTTTCACAAAAAGAACCAGAGCTCCCCAAGGCAAAGAGCTAGGTCGAATAAAACCTTTCTCTAATTACTCTTTTAACTGCTCTTTAAGCTCCTTTAATTCTACTAAATCCATTTTATAAGTTGGAATTGATATTGTTGTAATACCTGAAAGAAGTTCTATAATGAGCTCAATCTCTCTGGGCGATGGTAGTCCTAGTAACTACTCTAGAAAGACATCGGGAAATTCCTTGACCACAGGAATATCTTCAAATTTTCCTCCATCTACCTTTGTGTCTACCACATATGCCAAGAATGCCTTATATCCTTTCCTCATCATTTTCTCTTCTGTTAGAGTTGAAATAATTCTAGGCGGGCTTGCTTTCTTGTCTCCCATAATCACCACCTTTTTACCTTGGCCAAGCTCGAACTCTATTGTCTTCTGTTTGCAATTCAAATTGGCATTATATTTTTCTAAGGTATCGATGCTCGAAATCACGTATAATCCCTTTATCTTCAATGGCATTAAATCCACCACTAATGTTGCTCCACTAATTTATATTTCACAATTTTTATAAACTTGACTAATAATGATAAACTAGCCGATTAGAGTATTAACCATCAAAGGGCTATCTAATAGACTCAAATTTCTACCATACATAATCATACTTGATGAAATAAATGAGTGGGTAGACCTTGGGTCAATTAAAACAATAATATCATCATTAAATAATTTAACCATACCAATCACAACCTCCAGAGCTACTTCTGCTTCCTCTCGTGTCATTGCAAATACTCTAGCCGATATTTGCCTTTTCGATCTTTTTAGAGGATTTACTTTCTTGGCTCTACTAGAACTGCCCACTTTAGTTGTAGACTTAACTTCCACAGTCTTAGCCTTCTTTGAAGCTTGCAACTGAGTTCCCTCTTGTCTAGCATACTGAGGGCATTCTCTAGGCATGTGCCCGTTTTCTCCACAATTGAAACATGCTCCAATCAACCGATAACACTCCCCTTTATGGAATTTGCTGCAATGGTCACATTTGGGAATGGATGACTTATCCCCCTCTCATCTTCTACTACCTCCAACAATTGATGCTTAAAGAGAAATAGTTCTCATCGTTTTGGGCTTGCTTGTTCCATTGTTCCTAGCCTCATACAATGTAGGGAAAGTCTTGGCACTCCTTCCTGGCATAAGAGCACTACCTCCCATGCTAAGCTATTCCCTTCCCTTCCTCTTTTTGTTCACTACACTCTTTATATTTTCCACATTCTCAACCCTTAAAGTAGCTTCTACCAGCTGTTGGAAGTCACAGAAATTCTGCGCCATCACTTTTTTTTTCTGACGGCCAAATGTACTCCCGCTTTAAACCTTCAGTACTTAGTCGTTTCGTTCACCATCAGCTCAGTTGCATATTAGGACAATTGTGTAAATCTGTGCTCATATTCACTTACCATCAGCTCCCTCTGGGTCAGACTCAAAAGCCCCTTTTGCTTTTACTGGATATAGACCTCATATAGATATTTCTTCTTATAGGCAGTTTGGAAATCCCTCTATGTCAACATTGGAAGTTTTATCTGACTCCCTGGTACACTTTCCCACCAATGCAAGACATCTCTCTGTAGCAAGCTCGCAGCATACATTACCCTTTCATCATTCTATCTGTTCCAATATTCTTTCCATCTTCGTCAACCATGTTTCAGCCCCTTCCGGATTAGTTGTTCCATTGAAATTCCATAGTGTCTTACTTCCTTAGCTTGTCAAATTATCTCCCTTTCTTAACTGGGGTTGGGGTTGAAGTTGATGGTATCTAGCCTATGGCCTAGGAAAAAGCCTAAGCAGAGGCTTAGAACATTTTAGGATTAAAAGGATTAGGCATTTGCTTCTGAAGAAGAGGTGACTCAGGCATTAGCGGTCGAAAGGGCTTGCTATCCTACCTTATAGTCGCCTCAGCAATTGTTGGAGCTCTCGACTCATCAGTATTCTCCTCTCTTATAGAGAATTAGGTGCAATAGATCTTTTCAAAACTCCTCGTGTTCTTCTATAAAATTATTATTTAGCTTATTTTTCATTTTACTCCTTTAAGAATATATTATTATTTAGCTTACTTTTCATTGTAATTTTTATTTCCTACATGTATGCATAATATGTATGTTACTCAATGCAATCAATCAATTCAATAATGCAAACAATTCATCACATACCATAATGATTCATAGTATAACATATTCTAAGCCTAGGAATCCCTAAAAACACTGTGGGCTTTGATACCAAAGATGTTGGGCCTAGGTGTCGAACCATAATTCTTGGCTACAATATGCTAAAATTTAAGGGACTTTTAAAATAAAGAAATAAAAATAAAAAATAAAAACAAAAAATAAAAAATTGCACAACCGTGCACAAAAGTGCACAGGTATGCTTTAATATGCACGAACGTGCATGGAAAGTGCATTTTTACAATGCATGATCATGTTTCCATTAATAATGTGGTTGGTCATGATTGTGCTTGTGCGCGATCGTGCACCCCGACTTTTCCATTCCCACTTCCAACCTTCATAACTTTCCACTCCAATGTCCAAAAATTTCAAACTTTATATTGTTAGAATCCGAAGAGACCAAGCTACAAATTCTACGAAGACACCTTTGTCTAGTTAGGCATAAATCAATACAATTTAATCGTTTAAAAACAAAACACAATTTTCTGCCAAGAATGGTGCTACAACCTCTATCAATACCAATGGTGCTAACTTGTAAAGGCCATATCTTTTTCTTCTAAAGTCCAAAAATTACAAACTTTATACCATTAGAAAGCTAAAAGAATGGGCTACAAATTTTGTGAAGATAATTTTGTCAAATTCGGACTATATCAAAACAAATTATTCATTGAAGTTAGGACACAATTTCTGTCCCTTATTCCTCTATTACCTGATTGACATTCTCACAAAAACCAAAAGACCCGAATCCAACAAACACAACTCATACATATAAGACTCCTAACATAACAAACTTTGAACACAACAATTTACTTATGAAAAATCTATCCAAAGCCATCAAACAACTCACAATTTTGTTCCCAACTGAAATTGTCAACTTAATAGAGAAGAAAATTATGATATATACAAAAGAGAAATTATTTAACTCTTACTCTCATTTCTTAAACAAATAGAGTTTCATCTCTCAGAGAATGCAGAGTTTATACATAACTTCAATTACATATTAAGAATCAAAACAGTAGCATAATGCAAAAATACAACATGAATGCTCATGCTTAATATGCTTCCAAAACTACCTAAGGTATTCAGACTATCTTAGTTACAAAAGATAGTAATTCTTGGAATTTATTGAAGTTTGCAAGGTTCAATGACCTGCTTTGTCTACACGTAGACAGTGGAAAATAATGGGGTGAGTTGCAAAGCTCAGCAGATAATATGTTTATAGCCATCGGTAATGAGCCATACATACAACCAAGCATATTCATATATTTATATCTCATTTTAATCTAGAAATCAAATTATCCACAATTCAAGCTCATAAATATACATGTTATCATAAAAATCGAATCATTTATTTATTTATTTATTTTGATCATCACAACAAAACATTCAATCATATATCATGTTTAACAAATAAAAGCAAAATGCACACATAGAATGGATTGAGAGAATCTCATAAAATGAAATGGCGCAACCGAAGTTTATGTCATCAACAAAATGAGTCTATTTTTGGGTGCTTATGAGCCACAAGTGGGCAGCCAGGAGAAGGTTTAAGGTCAACTTGCATATGACAAAGGAAATAGTATCTCTCTTGCCCATATAAGCAAATTTTCTATGCTCACATATTTCATAACATATTCATATTTTCATGCATTTTGTTTTGTTCTTTTCATTAATACCAAAAGTAGCAAAATCTTTCAAAGCAATCATGATATCCAATCACAGAGCATTCTTCCCTCATTCACAATGATTCAAAGACAGGCATTCAAGCACACACAATCATGTAAGAAATCAGCCCATCATCACAATAAACATAAACATATTACCCACCTATTTACTTGTAACTCCAAACTTAAGTTTGTCTTACCTCTTGTTCTTTCCTTCAACTTTCTTGGTTTCCTTCAAACAAACAAACTTTCATTCAAACTAATATACAAGTAAAAATTCTATAGAACTTTAATACTTCAACGTTGAGCTTGGATTTAAATTACTCTTGATATAAGTAAGCTAAAATAACTAATATCTAGTAGAAAATCCATGAAAATCTAAAAAAAATCAATTTCTTGGTTCTCTTCTTTCTCTTTTCATTTTCATCACATAAAACCTATTTCCTCTACTTCTGTCTTTTATCGAAAGAAGAAGAATAGATAAAGGAAACCTAGAAACTCAGCTGAATCTTTTCCTTCCTTTTCTTTCTCCTTTATTTTTCTTTCCTTCTTCTTCTTTTCTGTTTTAGTTTCTCCTTCTCTTCTTTTAGTTTCCTCTACGACTTGCTCTCTTTCTTTCTTACTTCCATAAGACTCTCATGCACTCTTCACCTATTAATTTATAATAACTTTTCTCTTTCTCACCTTGCCCTTCCATATTTAACTTAATACCAACTCACTCTTTAACTTAACTTTAACATTTCTATTTAATCTATACAAACACATTTAAATAAAATATATTCATAACTAACTCCAAAATTTTCTAAATTCAAAAATTCAAATTTCTACTCATGCTTACTAATTTAATAGAATAAATTCTAAGAAAAATTTTAGGGTCCAACACTAGGAGTATTTTAATGGATTTAAGCATGGCTACAGGCTTAAATGTCTCGTCATAGTCAACTCATTATCTTTGACGGTGTCCTTTAGCAACTAGCCTCGCTTTATAGGTAATCACATTACCATCCATGTGGATTTTCTTCTTGAAAATTCACTTGCATTCTATGGGTTTTAGCCCTTCGGATGGGTTAACCAAAATCCATGCTTGGTTTTCATACATGGAATCCATTTTATACTTCATAACTTAAAGCCATTTTTTAGATTTTAAACTCTTCAATGCCTCTTTATAGGTTGTAGGGTCATTGTTCTTTGTGAGGAATACATCATTTTGTTTACTTAGAGAAATCCATATCTCTCTGGATCATAGTGTATCCTATTTGACCTACAAATATTTTGTATGTCAAAAGGTTGAACCGTTGTGTCATCTCCATAAACAACACTTTCGGGTTCAGACAGTTGATTTTTGTCTGTTTGAGCATCATAAACTTTATCAAGTTCAACTTTTCTTACACTATCTTCTTTTGGAAGAAACTCTTTCTCTAAAAAGACATCATCTTTGAGACAAAAACCTTTTTCTTTAAAGCATTATAAAATTGATAACCAATTGTTTCCTTAGGATATCCTATAAATATCCAATTGTTTCCTTAGAATATCTTATAGATAGACATTTATTAGATTTTGCTTCAAGCTTGTTTGATTAAATCCACTTCACATAAGCCAGACAACCCTAGAATTTCATATGAGAAAGATAGGTTTTTTGTTAGTCGATATCCCATATGGAGTAAGATCAACTACTTTTGAAGAGACTTTGTTTATCATATAAATAGCAGTCTTGAGTCTATGACCTCAAAAGGATTTTTATAGATTTGGTAAGCCCATCATTGACCTTACCATGTCTAACATGGTTACTCCTTTTAGCTACACCATTATGTTACCGGGGGTAAGGTGGAGTTTATTGGGATACAATCCCGTTATCCCTGAGATAAGTTAGGAACTCCTCATTCAAGTATTCACCACCTCGACCTTATTGAAGTGTCTTAATACTTTAATCGAGTTGTTTCTCTACTTCATGTCTAAATTGTTTGAACATTTCAAATGCTTCAGACTTGTATTTTATTGGATATGCATACCCATGTCATGAATAATCATTAATAAAGGTAATGAAGTACATAAAATTACCTCTGGCATGAATAGACATTGGATCACATACATTAGAATATATTTGGTTTAATAATCTATTTGCTTATTCACCCTTTCCTTTAAAAGGTGAATTAGTCATCTAGCCTAACAAGTAAGATTCACATGTGTCATATGATTATTAATCAAATGACCCTAAGCTACCACTCTTATGTAGCTTAGTCAAGCATTTCTCACTTATATGGCCAAGTCACTAATGCCACAAGTAAGATGATTTTAAGTTATGTCATTTTTGTCTTTTATCATCATTGATATTTAAAATTTGATTACACATATGTAATAAGTAAACACCCTTGGACAATTTAGCAATACCATACAACATTTCATTCAACTAATTCAATAACCATTTCTTGAAAAAGTTAAATGAAATATCGTTTTGTTAAGATATGAAACAGATACAATGTTCTTTGTCACAATGAGTATATAATAACAATTATCCAAAATTAGCTCTAGCCTACTAGGAAGATACAAAACATATGTTCCTATGGCTAATGCAGCAACTTTTGCTCAATTTCCCACATGTAGGTTCATCTCTCCCTTCTTGAGTGGTCTACTATCCCTAAGACCCTATATATGAACACATATATATGAGCTACATCCAATATCTAATACCCAAATGTTATGATCAGAAATAGTATTACTCTTAATGACAAAAAACATACCTGAAGTAGATGGTGGGGCATCTAATGCCTTCTTCTGCTTCAGCGACTCTAGATAAGTTTTGTAGTTCCTCTTTCAATGTCCTTCCTTGTTGCAATGGAAGCATATCCCCTTTGATGTTGTCTCCTTCACCTTTTGCTTGGTTACACCTCCCACTGGCTTCTTGGACTTCTTCTTCTTCTTTTGGTTCTTCTTGCAAGAATTAGAAGTAGAGTTTACCAATATCACAACCTTATTGTCTTTCTTGACAATTTGCTCAACTATTTTGAGCAGATTAATCAGCTCAGGTATCGATGTGGATGTTTGGTGAATTTGATAGTTAAGCACAAATTACGAATAGCTATCTATAAAATTAGTCATAATTAAGTCTATAATTAATTCATAATCCATTACAGAACCCAAACTGGCTAACTTCTCAATGTATCCATACATCTTGAGCACATACTACACAGGAGATGATCCCTAAACCATTTTAGAGAAAAAAAAGCAACCTCGAAATCTTGAATCTTTCAGATTGTGCTTGCTCATCAAGTAGTTCCCTTAGATGGTAGATTATAGTATGAGCATCTATAGCCTCATATTGCTTTTGCAATTCTGTTGACATAGAGGTCAACATTATTCAGCTAGCCAACTCACTATCATTCAGTAGCTTCTTGTAAGATTTATGATCCTCATCATATGCATCGGTGATAGGGGGATGAGAAGTGGTTCATCTGGGACATATCCTAGTTTTTTAGATTTGAGAACGATTCTCAAATTCCATAGCCAATATAAAAAGTTAGGTCCCGTGAGTTTATTAGAGTCTAATAGAGAGCGTAGGTTCCTAATGGACGAAGACATCGTGATGAATCAAAAACCTAGAAGAACGAGAGAAAATTTTAGAATGTACACTAATGCATATCAATAAGGACTTTAATCACATGCATTATAGGTCCTTTATTCTTATTCAAATCCATAACCCTCACTACAATTCGAGAAAACTTATAGTTTTCTTAATGGGTCAATATCCAATATCATCAAGAATGACCTTCGGTTTGCCCAACAAGTCTCCTTAGATGAATTGGTAGGTATCATTCATACCAATTGCATTTAGTTATGATACTGTCGATTTGTGCCATCAACTGTTGATTTAGCATACTTATTGGGTTATTAAGTCTTGATTTGTATACATCTTATGTATGTAACTCAACTTTGCCTCTATCTAAGTTGACCTTGGGTTTGCCCAATAAATCAACGCTTCCAGTTAGGACTAACCTATTAATATGAAATATTATATGTATATATATATGAACCTTTTGAGAAATTGAGTGGATTCGGTCTTATTTATACACGAGGGAGGTAATAAAAAAGAAGAAGATGAATTATTCTTTCTTTTATAACTTAGGAGCCGTGCGAGATGAAAGTCTCATGCATGGTTTTGAATGAGAAAAAGAAGTGAGTAATCCTCTTTTTGACTCTGACTCTCCCACTCCAGTTGTTGCTTTTCTTTCTGTTACTTCAAAAGTAGCTGCTTTCGCTTCAACCACTCAATTTTTCGATATTCCTTTTTATTTCTCATTAAATGAATGGTATCTTCTTCTAAAAATCAATATATATATATATATATAGATATATATATATATATATACACACACACACCATAGAATAAATCCCTCAAAGACTTACGCCTTCTACTGACAACTTAATTAAATTGAGTCTATGTCCATAACCACCCTTAAAATGCATCTAATGCAAGTATCACACAAAGGAGGTTTAATTGAGGTTGTGACTTAACTATGCATCAAAAGTTTGTGATCATCAAAACTTTGTGATTCGATTCAACTCTTGAAACGAATCAAGTACTAGTGTTAGCCTTAGCTAATTCGAATTATGAGTGTGATTTAATTAGAAACCCTAAAATTCAATTATTTTGATATCTAAATTAAACACTTTAATTATAGTATTTATGCCTTTTTCTAGTCACACTAGAAATACTAAGCTCTACTTGGATTAATTCTAAATTAATCCCAAGGGTTTCTAAAATTCCTGTATATCAATTAGTCACCTATAATATCACTAGATCATCTCAAATTTATCTATATAATTTAACACATGCCAGAAATATCTTGATGGCCAAAATCATCAAGATAAATAAGCTAACCTACTGGTTAATTCGATGTTCGGAAAATTTCTAGAACCCTAATTTCAAGCACATCCACTAAGCATGCTACTATCATCAAAATAATACATTTCCTATCTCATAAAAATTTTATTAAGGTCTTAGAGCTGAAACACATACACCATAAGTCATTAAATAAGTCAACTCTATTAGCTTTCAAAAACCTGACTAATGTTGACTTTGACTTGATTTATTAATTGAATCAAATTCAATTACTTATGGAAAGTATCTAGAGTCTTATACTCATTCTAAATGTCCCTAATAAAAAATTCTAGAAACTAATTCCTAGGAATTATTTATTAACTGAGTGGAATTAGCCAACATATCACACCTCTATGACACTTGTCATATTACTTCTAGCACTAGTCATGTCATATTACTTCTAGCACTAGTCATACTTTACATCATGCATCCATAAGATAATCAGTTTAACAACAAGTTTCATGCATCTCACACATGTGGAAACTTACATATGCATACATAAATTTCATAAAAGCAATTTTTATAAAATTAATTTGGAATTTACATACATACATGTTCATCAAATTTTTAGAATTTCCCATAACTTCATACATGCATCAGGTTGAAACTAAATTTATAATAAAATAAAAAATGACATTCAATTGCATCTTCCATTGACATAAACATAAAATAACACCTTATCAACATTTTTGTGAAAGAAAATCAGGAAATTTTTTCTAGAATTATTACAAAATTTCCAAAATCAGCACAAGCATTCAGTTTTCCAAAAATTCCCAGAAACCAACATATGAATATATTAGATATTAACTCGAAATAAAATAGAAAATGTCATTTAATTACAATTTCATTGGACAGAAACATGATATAATACTTTATAAACATTTCTGTGAAAGAAAATCAAAAAAAATTTCTATAATTCATACGAATTATTCTAAATCAACATGTATGTCAGTCACAACCCAATAGACACTTTGTACATGTACAATACATCATCTAATATATGCATACACTTGCTCTGATACCACTGTTGGGGTACCATGGATTCATGCATCATATGCTTAACAATACAGTAGAACTGTCATAATCTAAATCAAGACCACATGACAGCCCCTAAAATCAAGAAACACACATGTATGGATATACAGATCATAAGAACATGAAATTTAAACATTTGTACTTTTTGTTCTCCTCCTTCCTTGATTCTTCTCTTTTTTTGGGTTGTAGCAAACATCAAACTCTTCGATCATCATCCATAAACACGTAAAGAGGGAAAAGAAGCAATGTGTAAGGGTGGTTAAAACACCTATTTTGATGGGTTCAAGAAGATGTTCAAATGGAGAGATAGATCAAGAATATATTGCAAGCAATTAGATTTATGCAACAATTGCATAAATTATATGAAGAAGACTCAAGACCACGTCTCTCCCTCTTTTGAACTCTTTTAGACACCTTATCCTCCCACTTCAGTATGTAAGAACTTGTTAGACCTTTTGTACATTAGTGAAGAACTCAATTATGTACATCTATTAAGCCTTCATTCATAATCATGGCCTATGAGCAATAATCGTGGCCTACCAAATTTACGGCCTCGCCTTCGGTCATGATCATGGCCTATGAGCCATGATTGTAGCCTACTTAGAAGTAGCTATGCACACTTTGTTTTTCATCAAATCTTTTATGCGTGTAACCCTTAGGTTCTCGATTATTTTAGGCTCTTGAATTAACTCTTGATATGAGAAATCATGGATGGCTTTATGCCACTTGAATTAACTATTAATTGAAGCAAATCATGAAAGGTTTCATGATCCCAATTTACTGCAATATAAGTGGATTAACATATGAACTCTTTGATAATTAATTCTCTGACTTACGAACCTTTCCATAGACAATTTTCATGTAATTCGTCCTTTTACCATATTATACCCCACTTGGTTTGGAGTATGGGCTATGTTTCAACATCACTTGGAGTAGATGTGATGCAGTCACATCTAGTCCAATTGATGTTAGTTCTTATCCTGGAATCTCAGTACTCCATGTGTCATTGAAGACTTTCTTTCTACCACATAACTTCTCTGTCCAGAGACTCTTGAGTAATGACCTTGACAAGAGGCCATGGGTATCATCTCCTTCTATCAGATGTGGTGAATTCTTTATTAGCTACCAAATTACCTTCGAATACCAATAGTTGTACCCAATCACCACCATAAGAGTGAACTCGTCTTGAGAAGAATTGATGTCAAAACACAAGATTAGTATCCAAGATATCCTTAAGTACTTCAAGTTTATTAATCTTTACATCATTGCTATGATGAGTTAATCATTGAAATTTGATAAATCTTCCATATGATAATCTCATAGCAGGTAATCCAAAGTACTTACTACTCTTAGTAAGCATCCACATGTTAACTCTAAACATCTCATACTTACAGTTTGTGAGATCAACTGCTTGATCAAATCAAGAAGTATAACATGTGCTAGTCTATTTGGATTAATAATGTCTTGTCTTATTAATCCTATGAATTGGGATTATTTAGATATCAACATAATTTCACATGATAGGAATCTCATTATCATGATCTCATCATGATTTCTTTCATGCTATGTTTTGTATAATGGACTTCATTAATTCAATTTAAGATCGACATCAATTCATATATAAATGAACACCAAATTAATGAAAATTGCCTTATGCTTTATTAATCAAAACAAAGTTTGTATAAAAGTGCTTAAGGTGATTGCCTTTAGAGCACTACTCTAACATAAGAGAATATTGGGCTGTGTCAGATAGATTTAAGAACCATATAGTTTTTTTTTAGCAATTTGATCCCTATTATCCAAAAAAATCTACAGGTATACATAAGTCAAAATTGTCTTTATTCATACCTTTTGCAATAATACATTAAACTACATCATTATTTCAATGGTTCTCTAGCACCTTAGTATCTGAATATAGAGGCTAATAATGATACTATTGATATTTCATCCCTAAGCATAACAAGTGACAATTACGGTAGAGACCATATACTTGTCGGTAAGGGACATGGATCACCAATATTCCACACAGGTATTATTTTCATACCCTTAGTTCATGAAAACTTTAATTTAAATAATGTTCTTTATGTTTGAAATTTAAATGAAAATATTTTATCTATCTAACAAAATTGCTTATAATAACTCATATTTCTTTAAGTTTTAGACTAAAGTAAATCACTTGTTAATATAGAAATCACGTATAATATGTAAAATACATAAGAAGGGGGGGTTGAATTGTGTTAATTCATCTAAGATATTAATCTTTAAAATCTTTTTGATTTTCTTGACAAATTCAGATGATTACAAAACAATGCACTTAATTTGATGAGTAATCCAACAATGGAAATTAGTATCTAGTCTTCTGTCAATAAGAAAATTAAAGAGGTAAGAGCTAGAGAATATGACACCATGGTTTATACTAGTTTACCTTTACCCTTGAGCGACGTCCAGTCCTCAAAGTTTTTCTGAGATTTCATTATCTCTTTCAACTTTACAAGTATTATTTCTACACTTGTAGAGCCTCTTCATGTCTCTTTCATAAAGTATTCTTTATCTTCTTTCTTAGCCTTTTCAGGTTCTAGGCTTCCTTTCACTCGAAAAGATATTGTTTCAGCTTTCACACTTACGGTACATATGTATTTGCTCTCTTTCTTTCTTTCTTTTCTTTCAGAATATTTTTCAGAGTATAAGAACTTAAGCAAAGAATTTCTCTAAGTATTTTTGTACATTCAGAGTTCCTTTTTTTTTGAAAAGTTTACGATTATAATTAATATTTATAATCTAAATCTTCAACGGTCTTCTTGAGAAATCTGGTTGTAGAATCTTCTCGAGTCTGTTATTAGTTGAGTCCTGTAACCAACTCCAACTAACTGATGTTTTAGCACATTCTTCAATTACATCGTCTTGCTTAGATTCTTATGCTTAATCACTTCGTTTGATCCATCTTAGACAATTCATCTTGTTCAGCTTTTACTTAAGTATTGTCTTGATTTGATTATTTGTGCTACTTATATTTATCTGTGCACTTAACAAATTCATCAAAATAGTTCACACAATTTTATTATTATTATTATTTGACTTTCATAAAAATCAATAGAAGAAGTGAAGTCTTCTTGACTTAACACTCTCTTCCTTTTTTATGATAATAAATAATCATAATATTAGAAGATAAAAATAATATTCAGACGAATAAAGTAAGATATACAATGATAAACAAAAAAAATTTCTAATTCTAATTCTCCTTTCTACTGTTCTCTCCCTATTTGTTATTAATAAAAAAGATAGTTCATTTTAGACGCTTGAAAATTTTAGAATACATTTGTTTAATATCAGTGCGGATCATCTTGAGGTCTTCTTCTATAGAAACACGTAGAAGTTCTATTTCCTCATAAAGATCACCCACTGCATCACCTAGTTTATCAACCTTAGTATCAAATTTCTCAATATTTTTAGCTC
The DNA here is from genome assembly GCA_027563595.1 of Erythroxylum suave. NCBI lineage: Eukaryota > Viridiplantae > Streptophyta > Magnoliopsida > Malpighiales > Erythroxylaceae > Erythroxylum > Erythroxylum suave. The sequence goes on along the minus strand of JAOSBN010000004.1, from coordinate 15,697,160 downwards.
AGGCTTCCTAAAATTCCATCTGCTTGGGACTGGCTTCAGTCCATTAGATGAAATTCTTCAAGAGCTCCGAATTAATGGTAGGATCTTGTAGCTGTTCACTAAGTGGACAAATATAATCAAAGATAGATGGTTTTCTAGGTGAATCATCTAATTCTATAATTTTGATTGAAGGTAATTTGAAGGGTTATTTTCCTTCAGGGATATCAAGATCATTAGGTCTGGGTAGTTTTAAATTGGTTACCCTAGAAGGTGTAAAATAGTTTTAACTGAAGGAATGAAACCTAAGGGTTTGAAATGAATGAGCAAATGCACAAAGGTTTCTAAGTTAAAATCGATACCTTCTATCGTGATACTTTTGTACCTTCCTTCTGATATTGTGCCAACTACCTTGAAACTTTCGTCTTTGGTAGATGATCCAAAATTACTTCCTAATTCCCTTGATATATGATCTGATACATAAACACCTACAGGTTGAGTTACATGAAATACATCATCTATGTTCTTCACTGCCACTTGAATCCCTTCTTCTGTGAGATCATCTTCTTGTCTTTTAGGAAATTTCTTCTTCTTTCCTTTTTCTTTACTGACTACCAATACTGGACATCTAGGTTGTACATCTGGTATAATCTTGATTGTCGTTCTACTTATCACTGGATAGATTATATAAGGATCTTTCGTAATCTTCAATAGATATGGTTCTTCCTTTTCATCTCGCAAAATACTATATAGTCTTTGATCTTCAGGGCTTAGAAGATGTATCGTCTGATCATTTACTATTATAGGTTCAACTTGAACCTTAACTTTCTGTTTAGAAGGTTTTCTGATGATAATTGAACCTCTGTTATGATCAGGTGTTGATCATTCTATGACCTTCATCTTCAAATCTTCTTTCTTTATTGGTTGAGGAGGGTTGTAAGTTATTCACTGCTTTTCAAAAATCTGTGTCTTTTATGGAACATCAGATGATGAAATCTTCTTCTTCTAAATAGGCTTCATCTTCTTTTGTTCTTCTGTTGGATTGGAAGAGAGTTGTTGTTGAGGTTTCCTCTTCTCACATACTAACTTCCTTTTTATTTCTGTCTCTCCAGACAGTTGTTCTGATTGAGTCTGAGGGACAGAGACAATTGGTTTAGTAAGATGCTGTTATTGCTCTTGCTCCTTTTTACTTTCAGAATCTTCACCAAGAACCAAAACTTTTTGCTTGTTCTATTCTTGTTGTCATAAAGTCATTAACCTTGGTGACTTTCTTGACTTCTCGGGCCTTTTTGATTGGAGTGCCTCAGCCTTCCTCTTTAAAGACACTTGGTGAGTTGGTTGTTGAACCCTGCTTTCCTTCTTTTTTGGAAACAACTTGGCTTGTATCAGCTTATCAGATGATTGTTCAACCTTTATCTCTGTTGATATTCTTTCAAACGATCGAGGTTTTGCTTGTATTTTAGACGAAACATTTTCTTTCCTGCTTTGGCATATTGAAAGCTCCCCCTTAGACTGTGCTTTCGGTGTGAATTATACATCCGCTTTGGCTTTAGTCTTGATCCCCATTTTATGAATATTAGAGGCATTGATAACACTCATAACATTCATCTTTACTATATTTCCTCTATTAAGTAGGATTCTAGATTCTTTGAAGAATTCTGTTAACAGCATACCATAAGTTAAAGAACCACTCTTCATATGATAATCCTCCCTAGCCTTATCATGTACCTTAGAATCAAGAACGAAAGATTAACTGGTTGGTGAGTGAGTAGATGAAACAGATAATGTTCATTATTCATTATCACCACGTCCTTTGATCCTACTCTTGGTAGGATATAATGGAGAAGAAGCAATCAAAGAACCCTAGCCTTTAGAATGAGGGTTGAAGACTTCTTGACTTCGGGATTACTGAATCCATATAGTTGTCAATTGATGCTGGTTTTGTCTATATGACTTTAAGAGATCCAATCTGTATTATTGAACAATTCTACTCCTTCATTTGGATACCCAATAGCATTTACTATAGAATCTTATATGATTATTACCGACAACCTATCTACTATCGATACCAAGGTGTTGTCTACCACCTTTGCATTCTTCTAGAACTCATATATTTCATTCAGATACATCGGCTCTTGGATGTTGAATAAATTCTTCCATCTAGCTGCTTCAATCTTAGGTACGATATTCATCTGATCATTCTTCAGGGAAGTGAAATCCACCAGTCTTCCATAGACAATAGATTTTGGCATTTTGAATCTGTAAAAGATAAAAACTAAACACAAAAATTTATTTCATTTAAAGAAGCGAGATTAGTATATAGAAAAAATTGAGAGAAAGATATGAAATGAAATAAGAAGGATTTGATGTTTAGAACAGAGGGTTGGATTGTCTTTGTTAAGAGTACTTTGAACAAGTTGGTTTTGAAGTTTTTCAAGAAAATTCTAAAGTGTAAGGTGTTACAGATTTTGAGATGATTTCTTTTTATATACACTCTTGAAAAGTTACCATTTGTAATGTTTTTTAACCGATCCTCCGGTAATCATGAAATTGAAACTACCAAGTGAAAGTTACCATTACTATTTCATCTGAAAACTTACGACTTTTCAGCTTCTTCAGGACGAATCGTCTGGATCATGGAGTTTTAGATGAATGGTCATTTAACATCACCATATTCAGGTTTCATATAATTTTCCTTGAATCTTTCTTCACTTCAGGGTTTAGAGAAGATATCTGCCCATTATTGATTCGTCTTAACAAATTGTAGATTAATGGTCCTTGTCTGTACATAGTCTCTTATAAAATGATGTCTAATTTCAATATGCTTTGCCCTTGAGTGATGTATTGTATTCTTTGAGAGATTGATAGCACTTGTGTTGTCACAGACGATTGGAATATAATATTCTTGGATAGAATAATCCTCCAACTGATGTTTTATCTATAACATCTATGAACAACACCTTGCGGCTGACATGTATTCAGCTTCTGCAGTAGATAGGGAAATTGAACATTGCCTCTTTCTTGACCAAGAAATTAGATTGTGACCAAGAAAGTGACAACCTCCATTTGAACATAATTTTTTAGAAGTTGCACCAAAGATGATATCGTCTACATAAATTTGTAAAATGATAAAATCATTTTAAATATTTTTCCTAAATAATGTTTTATAAAGTCATTTTTAATAAAAAAACGAACTTAGATGATCATACCAAGCAAAAGGTGCTTGTTTTAATCCATACAAAGCTTTATGAAGTTTATACACATAATCTACTTTATCAATGTCTTCAAAACCTAGGGGTTATTTTATATAAACTTCTTCGTCTATAAACCATTCAAAAATGCACTTTTCATATCCATTTGAAACAGTTTTATATTATAAAAAAGGCATATGCAAGCAAAGTCCTAATAGATTCTAGTCTAGCCACAGGAGCATATGTTTCATTATAGTCTATTCCTTCGTGTTGATTATAGCCTTGGGCTACTAATCTAGCTTTGTTACGAGCTACTTTTCCTAATTTGTGTAGTTTATTTTTGAAGGCCCATCTAGTTCCTATAATAGATTTATTGGATGGTTTAGGGACTAGAGACCAAACTTTATTCCTTGTAAATTGATTTAACTCCTCTTGCATAGCTAAAATCCAAGCTTTGTCTTAAAGAGCTTCATCAATTTTCTTAGGTTCTAATTCAGAAACAAATGCTACATTAGCCTCTCTTCTAAATTTAGATCTAGTTTTCACTCCTTGATGTTTCTCCTATAATCAAGTTTTTTAGATGAGAAGATTTATATTTCCAGTCTTTTCTTAAGATAGTGTTTTCAGAAATATCTATTACTTTATCAGATAGATCGTCTGGTGGTGAATCATCTAGGTTATTAACTAAAGGAGTAGATGGAATTACATCATCAGAATCATCTCTTTTATTTAGATGAGAATCATCATCAAATTTTATGTGCATAGATTCTTCAACAGATTTAGAAACAAGATTATAAACTCTATAAGCTTTAGAATTAACTGAATATCCTAGAAAAATTCCTGAATTGATCTTAGAATTGAATTTGTCCAAATTTTCTTTTGTATTCAAAATAATGCATTTGCAACCAAAAGGATGAAAGTAAGAAATATTTGGCTTTCTTCCCTTCTATAATTCACATGGATTTTGATTTAAAATAGGTCGTAAAAATACTCTATTTTGAATATAACAAGCTATATTTACAGCTTCTGCCAAGAAGTACTTAGGAAGATTCATTTCACATAGCATAGTTCTTACCATTTCTTGAATTGTCCTGTTCTTTCTCTCTACAACTCCATTTTGTTGAGGAGTTCTAGGAGTAGAGAAATTATGGAAAATTCCAACCTCTTCACAAAACATTTTGAATTTCTCATTTTCAAATTCTCCACCATGATCACTTCTAATTCCAACAATAGAAATTCCTTTTTCATTTTGCAACTTTTTGTATAAAACTTTAAAACATTTAAGAGATTTATCTTTATGTGATAAAAACAATGTCCAACAAAATCTAGTAAAGTCATCAACAATTACGAGACCATACTTCTTTCACCAAGACTTATTGTTCTGGTTGGAATAGACAAATCTATATGTAACAGCTCTAGAGGACTAGACGAATTTACAATATCCTTAGAAGAAAAAGTTGTCTTAACTTATTTTCCTTTTTGACAACTCTTACAGAAAAAATCTTTGTTAAAACTTATCTTTGATAAACCTCTTACCAAATCGTGTCTAACTAACTTGAAAATATGTTTAAAGCTAACATAACCTAGCTTTTTATGCCAAATCAGTTTTTAATCTTTTGATATAAGGTATGAAATATTTTGACTTTTCAAATCATCTAAGTTAATTTTATATAGGTTGTTTCGTCTCTTGGTAGAAAAGAATATAGAACTGTCCATGTTTTTGACTATACTAGAATTTTGATTAAAGGATACTTCAAAACTAGAATCTCATAATTGACTTATACTGTTTAGATTATGCTTTTAAGCCATTAACTAGCAGAACATTATCAATAGATGAAAATGAATCTTTACCAATTTTGCCAATCCCAACTATTTTGCCCTACTGGTTGTCTCCAAAAGTTACAGATCCTCCTTGCTTATGTTGGAGGTCTAGGAACATAGACCTTTTGCCTGTCATGTGTCACTAGCAGCCACTGTCTAAGTACCATTAGTGGTGGTTGCTTCTTCCAAGTAAGGAGATCTGCAGTATATATTATATCCTTCTACGTACCCATATTTTCTTGGGTCCTTTGGAGTTAGTCTTATAATTTTTCTTTGAATAATAATAAGAATATTATTTCTTTTCTTTCTATTAGGAACAAAATTCCTATTATGAAGAACATTACTATTATGAATATTATTTCTATCATTAAAGCCTAAACCACTTTTATCATTTGGATGTCTATAACTTCCAATCATGTCATTCATCCTTTTTGTACTTTCTGTAAATTTCAATAAATCTACTGAAAGACTATTAATCCTTTGCTTTAGTTGATTAATTTCCTTAGATCTATCTACAGTTACTTTCTTTTTCATATCGTCTACTTGTTTCTTAAGGCAGACGTTTTGTTCTTCTAAGAGTTTTGTGTTCTTTAAATTTTCAACAAATTTCTTTTTCAATAACCTATATTTTTTAAGGTAGCATGTGAATCTTCTAACAATTCTAAACAGGGATGCTAAAGATCATCAAAGTTAGAAATTACCTCATCATTGCTTTCTCTTTCAGTTACCAAACATATATTTGCTTGTTTTGATGTTTCTGAGTAGGATTCAGATTTAGACAAATCCAGATCTTCCTACATTGCCATCATGCTCTTTTTGTTTTCTTGAGTTTTCTTTTTTTTTTAGCAAGGGACATTCAGGCTTGTAATTCCTAGGTTTATTGCACTTATAGCAGACGATAGAGCTTTTCTCATTCTTAGTATCGTCTTTGCTATTCTTTTTGAAAGAGAAGTCTTTATTTCCCCTTAATTTCTTTTTCCATATCTTTCAAATCTTTCTTGAAATGAAGGATAGCTCATCTTCATCTTCACTTGAATCTTGATCAGATTCACTAGCATCATCAATCTTGATTTCTTCACTCTTTAATCCTTTTGAAGATGTACTTCTATTTTTCTGCATCTTCTAATTCTTCTGATTCTTTTGACCAGCCTACAATGTAATAGATTTATCCCTTCTAGGTCTATCTTTTGCATCAAGCTCTATTTTATGGATTTTCAGTGAATCAAGCAATTTGTATAGCTTCAGCTTGCTTAAATCCTTGGCCTCTTATATTGTTGTTACTTTGGGTCTCCATTTTTTTGGAAGACTTATGAGAATCTTTCTGACATGATCATGACTATTGTAGATTATCCTCGGAGCTTTAAGTCCATTAATAATTGTTTGGAATCTTCCAAACATTTAATCAATAGTCTCATCATCTTTCATCTTAAACAGCTCATACTGATAAACAAGAATACCAATCTTGGATTCTTTCACCTGGTTTGTGCCTTCGTGTGCAATGGATAATGTGTCCCACATTGATCTTTGGAATAACAAAAATGAGAGGTGAGCCAACGGCAAGCGAGCGGCGAGTTGAGTCCCATAGCTTTTGATTATCGGTGGGTTTTAGCTCTCTCTCTATAGCTTCTTCTTTTTCTTCTCCTTCCCTACCCCACATCCCTCTTTCTCCTCTACCAGATCCCTCTATTGTCCCCACATCTCCCCAACACTTTCCCTTTACAAACCCTAATTGTACCATTGACCAAAATACCGATCCCAACCACATTGTTGCCCCCACGACCTCGAACCCATCCCTGAAATGACAACTAACTGTCAACCTTCCCCAATCCACCTCAGCGACACACTCGCCCCCATCGTTGTAGGAGCTATCGTCTACCCGCCTTCGCAAGAACCCTTTGTGGCCCCCTTCACTTGATATAAAAAATCAGGGTCACCCTCGTTCTTGGAAGTCAATTGTGGCGATGGGGTGGCAGAAGTTATTGAAGCTACCGTGTTAACCTACTACCCCCAGGAGGTTCAGGAGGAAGGGATCTATGTTTTTCCTCCTCCAAAGTTGGCATAGAAGGGAGCTCAGCAATTTCGATTAGCCTTGGTCGTATTTTTCATTAGTAAGCATCCTGCTTACCCTATAGTTTTGTATACATTAACAAAAGCTTGGGCAAAATTTGGACTCAAGGACATGCTAATTACTAGCTCAAATAACTTCTTGTTTAAGTTTGGTTTGGAAGAAGGGCTAAAATTGGTGCTGGAAAGGGATCCTCGACACATCCAAGGCAAACCTTTGTTTTTGAGGAAATGGAGTTTGAACAGTGGGGAGCATGAGGAAGTCAAGTTTGCTCCAGTTTGGGCAAAGTTCTATAATAACCCAGTAGAGTATTGGAACACTGAAGGATTAGATAGAATTGCTAGTGCAGTGGGTCGTCCACTCCTTATGGATACCCAGACAGCCCTGATGTCGAGGATCATGTATGCCCGTATGTGTGTGGAATTAGAGTTAAAGGGGACTTAGCCATCTTCATTCCAATTGGCTACTTATAATGAGGAGGGGGCAGTGATCTTTAAAGAAATCAATATTGAGTATGAATGGCGGCCTGATCATCTTATCTAGAAACAGGAACGGACAACAATAGGGAGAGTATTCGAGACTGGACTACAACAGGAACTGGAAAAAGGACAGAGCTAGTCTCAAGTATATTACCACATCATGATATGCAATAGGGGTTACCTATGGTGCAGTCTGACCAAGGACCCCAGGAGACTAGTCCTTCCAAGGTGAAACCTGAGCAATGTCAAGGTAAGGGTTCTCCAATGCTGGCTAGCCCTCAAACATAGCCCAATCCAGGAGAAACAGAGGATTATACTATCTGTAGCCCTTCCGCGTCTAGTAAGGATCAAACAACATCCGAAGAAGTGAGTGGCAAACTTAAGGATTCAAACAATCATGTCAGAATTCAAGTAAGTTCAGTGCTTTCCTCTCTTATCTCTAAATTGGTTCATACTAGTCGGGGGGAGGGGTAGAGGGGAATCTTACTGTTCAGAAAAGCAGGAAAATTAGAAGGAAATAGAAGTAGGTGATGCAGTCGGTTTTGGTGTAATGGATTTAGTTTTTTAGAATGTAAGGGGTTTAAACAATCTCTAAAAACAATTAGCTGTTAAAGGTTGTATAAAGAGTTTGTCAGTTTCTTTTGATTGTTTGATTGAATCTAGAATTTAGTCTCTTGTATATTTGAATACAGTTTGCTCCACTGTGTTTCCTAGCTAGCACACTTACAGTAACCTTGATTATGCTTCTAATGCTAGGATAGTGTTACTTTGGAACTCAGGAAGTTATGCTTTAAACATTCTTTGAGCTACCGATCAGCTAATCCATCTAGAGGTATTCCCTAAGCAATGCTCTTCCTCTTTCTTAATGACATGTGTCTATGGCTCCAATAACCATAATCATAGGAAACTTCTTTGGTCATCCTTGTCCAATCTACAACCCTCTATTGCTCCAGTCCCTTGGATTATTGCCAGGGATTTCAATGCTATCTTGTCTCACCATGAGGTCGATCCTTTAAGTCCTTCAGCTTTAAATGGAACGACTGACTTTCGAATGTGTGTGGATGCTAATGCTTTGTATGAGTTGAATTCTAATGGTCCTAGGTTTACTTGGACCAATAAACAAAGTGGCAAATGCTACATTGCTAGGAAGCTAGATAGAGCTCTCAGAACTTCTGATTGAAGCTCCAGGTTTCCTAGTTCCTATAGTGTCATTCTTAACCCAAACATTTCAGATCATTCTCCAATAGTGGTGCAGTTCTCTACTACCTTGTATAAGAGATCATCCCCTTTTAGGTTCTCCAATTTTCTAGCTTCTCAACCCAATTTCATGCAGATAATAGAGGAGGCTTGGTCCACTCCAATTCAGGGCATCCCTATGTTCAGAGTAGTGTCTAAGCTTAAGTTGGTTAAAAAAGCTCTCAAATCTCTTAATAGATAGATCGGAGATGGGAATACTCGATTGAGACCTGTCAAGTCAACTGAACACCATTCAGGATCAAATGCGCCTTTCTTAGAATTCTTCTCTCCTACTCACCAAGGAATCTGAGACATTAACTGAGCTTTTACAAGCTTTAGCAGATCAAGAATCCTTCTTTAAACAATCTTCTAGGATCAAATAGCACAGAGAAGGGGATAGGAATACTGCATTCTTTCACAACTCACCCTAGCAAATAGAAACCGTAACTATATACACTATCTAGCAATGGATAATAGGACTAGGGTTTTCAGTTTCAAAGTGATTCAAGATCAGTTTCTTGCATACTTTTAGAATTTAATAGGGACTAGCAAAAACCTTCCTTCTTCGAAAGAGTTTGTGGTGAGTTTGTTTACTCAATCTTTTCCTGATGATATGTGTCACTCTCTTATTGCTAAGGTCTTAGTCAATGAGATCAAGCAAGCCTTCAATTCTCTCCATCATAATAAGGCTCCTAGTCTGGATAGCTTTAATTGATTCTTCTTCAAACAAACATGGCCTAATATTGGAGAGGAAGTTACCCTTTCCATTTATGATTTTTTCCAAAAAGGGAAACTTCTTAAAGAGCTTATTTCCACTTTTCTCACTCTCATTCCAAAAAAGGATAACCGTTCCACCGTATTGGACTATAGACCCATGTCTTGTTGTAACAAGATCTATTAGGTGATTACAAAGATCATAGTCAATAGGCTTCAAGAGCTGCTTCCTTTTATTGTTAGCCCCATTCAAAGTGCTTTTGTTAAAAATCGTAGAATAGGGGATAACATTCTATTGGCCCAAGAAATTTTCAAGAATTACCACCTCTCAAATACCCAGCCGCAGTGTGCTTTTAAAGTGGACCTTCAAAAAGCCTATGATTCCCTTCACTGGGATTTTATCCTGAATACATTAGCAGCTATAGGCCTCCCTATCAGGTTTATCAGGTGTATCAAAGCATGCATCACTTCTCCTTCATATTCTATTTTGATTAATGAACATCCCATCAAATTCTTCAGAGGTAAATCTAGGCTTAGGCAAGGAGATCCCTTACCTCCATTGTAACATCCCATCACTGATGGGAAGGGTAAGATAGTAATTTGAGACGGGTTAGGAGTGTTTAAAATTGTTTGGCTATGTTCATGCATTCATAAATGCATATGAATAGTGAATTTTGCACATGTAATGATTGTACATACATTTATGACATTTCCAGTATATTTGTTAATAAATGTAATTGTTATGAAAAATATATGATTTTTGTGCTTGAAATTTTAATTGTAGTGTGTTTTGTGAGTTTTGTATTTTTGGAGAATTTTAGAAATTTTTCTGGAAAATTTCGAGGTACTTTTTTGGATTAGGAAAAATATTGAATTTTAGACCAATCACATGATGACATGTGGACTAGTGAAATAATGACAAGTGGAAGGCATGCATTAGTGACATTTGTCAAGTTTGAAATGAGACATCTAAGTCACACTTTTGGCAAGGAACAGCGGCAGTGAGTGATCCTTCTTCTTGCTCTTCATCACCGAAATCACCTGCTCCTTTCCTTTGTTCTTCTACCACCGAAACCCTCATTTCTTATT
>JAOSBN010000004.1:15664887-15677886 GCA_027563595.1 Erythroxylum suave | reverse complement strand
TTCTATATCTTCCAAATTTTACAACATCCAACCTCTCACACCTAACACATCTTGTACAAGGATCACCCTTTCTACTTTATTTACTCTTCATTCTCAACTCCATTTCAATTCAATTTCATTCACAAATAATCCACGATATTTATTTGATCATTAACCAAAAACAGAGCATATACATTTACCCATTCATCATTGATTTTCCTGCACTCATTCTAACCCCTTTATGAAGATCATTCTACCCCAAAACATATCTATAACAATATATAAATTATTAACCGTCATATATATAAAAGAGCAAGGCATTCATATAGTCTTTTCATCATCCATGAAACACACATAAAAACTCTCATAACCAAGTCATCAATTTTACATTTCTCATCATTCTAGTTTCATTTAGCAATACCCATGAAGATTACATTACTTAATTTAGCTCTAAATCTTCAAAATCTCACTCAACCCTAGCTTCACACACAACCCATGATCATCATCTTGAAGGTTGGAAGGTATGGGCTTTCTTATGGAAATGAAGAAGGTGACATGGTGGAAATAGCAAGTGAAAGATGAGGAAGCTAGGCTCAATTTTAGTGAAGGCTATTAATAAAATGAAATGAAGAAGATGAAGAAGCTTGAAGAAAATGGTGAAAGTCACGTAGAAGAGAAGGAAAGAGTAAAATGAAAGACATTAGAGCATCTTGCAAAGAGGAACAACGTGAGAGAGAGGAGTGGTGAGTGGTAGTGACACTTGTTACCTCCCTATGGTCCTGTATGGATTATTAATAACTATTCTATTTGTCTCTAATTTCTAATCCAATTGTCTCCCTATTTTCAATGAAATTTGTTAATAAATCCCAAATTCATTGGTCAAAATTTCCATTTCCATTTGACAATTAATTCTACTACCCTTTATCATTTGTCTTGCCACTTGGTATTTTTTCTAGTCCAAAAATTACCCAAATTTTTAGAAAATTTTCTAAAATTCTCCAAAAATTCTAAATCAATACATATGTTCTCCACATCGATTTTCAATAAAATTAACTGAAAATTCTCACATAATCATATTTATAATCAATTATACCCAAAATTCATCAATGAATGTATGTACAAATGTTTTCATTTGTGCAAAAATTCAAATTCACATGTGCATGCAATAACAATATGCATGAGCATGAGATGCATTTTTCTTAATCTCTCATTGATGTAAGATGTACCTTATTTTAGGTTTTTAAGCCTTACTATAGGAATGGGATTTTATAAGGATGATGCTTGAATTGGAATGAATTGAATGTAAGGTTGATGATGAAGTGTTCTGGAATATATTAGATAGAGTGTTTTCACTTAACATGCATCTGTATTGTAGCCATATCTTGATCTCAGGATATCTAAATGGGATGATTTTTAATTTAGACTAAACTAGTGATACATGGATACAATGTTCATGAAGGAATTAATTGTGAATTTTGGTTCTAAATCTTTACAAATTTGGATTGAAGTTAGAGTACTAGGTGTTATTGCGGTGTGAGAATAATCTATATTCATTTGAGTATAAATCACATAATACTGAACCAAACTGCATGAACTTGATGCTGTTAGAAACTTATGAAATGTAGGCACATTTTTTTATCAGGATGTATTGCCTAAAGACCTCATTTTCTAAGTCAAAAGGGCCATGCAAAACTGACCCAAAAATCTATCTTGAGAAAAAATGTGGAAAATTAGAGCTGATCTTTCAACCTATGTTACATATCTTTAGGTCATGCATTTGAAGAAACGTAAAGAATGAAAGTTGTTTATACAGGTCTAAGCTTGACCTCTGTGAAAGTGGCTTGATAAAATAGTGACCAAATCTTGATTTATGCTAGTTTTCCTAATAATGCCAGTGATAGACATCTGTGTAGGAACTTTATATTAGTTCCTAATTTTTGGGGACTTTAGGGCTCGAATTAGTCAAAGTTTATAACATGAAAAATGATTATTGATGTCTTATTAATGGTTCTATGAAATAATTTGCCTAGAATATTGACAAGTTTATGTAGTTAATTGAAGTCATAACTTAAAGAGGGGACTGTTTTGATGAGGATGAGTTCAAATCTAGAAATTTTGATTTTTTTAAGGAATAAATGAGTTCTTTTAATACAAACATGATCTTAATAACATGAGAAATCTTTAGAACGTATGTTTGAATGAGCATTGAAAAAAATAAGGTCTTTATGAATGAGAATTAGGTGAATCTATGAGTATATGTTGCTGGAAAATTTTGGTGAACGTGTAGATTTAGCTTGCTAAAATTTTAGATATAAAGTACAAATTGTGTATGTATTATCAAAAGCTTTTTCATCATGGAGATGTTCAAGGATGAGTGTAAAATATGAGTTGTTAATGATATACATATCTTCTCATGAATGTAATGTGATTTAAAGTATGCAAGTGATAAACTAGGAATGATTGAATGAGAACTAGGAAATTATGTAAGTATATAATCCTAGGAAAAAGAGAGGTATATGTATGAGTGATCAATTGAAAGTGATCAAGTTTATTAAAGAAACATATACGAGAATTTATCATTGAACATACATAATACATGATACATTTATAGATGTGTTAATTTTTCTGAATGTGCAATGTAGTAATGTGAAAATGTATGTGATTGCATATAGAAGAGCAAGTAGAGCGACGCTTTCAAACATTGTCAGGACTCCACAGCAATAAGCTAGAGGGAGTAATTGTAAGTAACCTAAGATGGTCTTACCTTGATTAGTTGTTTGGGTTTGAATTGAATTGGAAAGTGATGTATGTGTACTAATTTTATGACATAAAATGTAACATCCAATTACCTTTGGGAGGTTACAATAGTAAATATGGGTAATTAACGAGAGCTTAGAAATGTATTTTTCATGCTCATAAATAATATGACAAACACATATAAGTGAATAGTGAAATGTTGCACATTTAAAATGACTGTACGTGCATTCATTGACATCTGGGTATAATTGTTTACAAAAGGTGATTGTTATTGAGAATTGTAGTTTGTTTATATTGAAAACTGATTTGGAGAATGTAATTGTTGATTCAGAATTATTGGAGAATTTTAGGAAAATTTGTAAAAATTTGGGTAAATTTTTAAACTAGGAAAATTGCCAAGTGGCAAAACAAATGATAAAAGTTGTAGAATTTACTGTCAAATGACAATGGAAATTTGGATAAATGACTATGGGATTTGTTAACAAGTGTCATTGAAAATTGGGAGATAATTAGAATAGAAATTGGATTTAGTTTATAAGAATTAGACATATGGCAAGTGACATATGTCACTTTCCAAACAATGCCTTAGCTCCACTAAGTTTTAAAACCCTTTAAAAACGTTGCTTCTCAATAAAAGTCTAATTGGTGTGTTTTTTTGGCTCTTCCCATCTTCCTCTTCGTGACTTTCTTCTCTACACCTTCATTATTTTTGTTTTCTTTAATATCCACCACCTCAACTTTAAAGATTACACTTTCCTTCATTTGCTTCTAGCATAATTGTTATCTTCTTCCTCATTGCCACAAGAAAACTCATCCTTTACCTCCTTTAGAAGATGAAGAACGTGGGAAGCTTGGGAGTTCGGGTTGAGTGAGATTTTGAAGAGTTTGGAGCTAGACTAAAGGAGTAACTGGAACGTCAACCTCCAGATGTTGCCGGAGCTTCCAGACATTAGCTTCAGGAGCAACTTGTGAGTAACCTAGATGGTCTCACTTAATTATTTGTTTTTTTAATTTTTGTTTTGAAAGGATTAAATGAATGCAACTTGATTGTTGATTCCAGACAGAAGGTCCAATGACTGTGAAATGTGGAATGGATATTGAAGTGCTAATTGTATGTGAATGAGAAGAACTAATTGTTTCTTGAATTGATTGAGTAATTATGAGATGCATTACATACATGAACGCATGATCAGATAATGAGAGTTGTAACTTGATTAGCCACCAAAAAAGAGCTCAAAGCTCTAAATGTGGTTAAGAGCCAAAGGCTCACTATGTAAAATGAGCCTTATATCCCCAACGAATATGGGATAGTATAAATGAGCCTGGTATACACAATGGATATAGGACAGTTTATCGCAACAATGTAATAAATGGAAAAAAGTCACATTGCATTCCATATTCTTTTTATTAAGATGTTTGATTGATTAAAATGCAAAAATTAGCCTATGCCTAAGTGAAAATGTGATACTGATGTAAAGTACAATTTTGTGGAATATTTGTTATGTGAAATGATGGGTTTCATGAATTGAGTGAACCATCAATGATGGTTACCTCGCTAAGTTTGCAAAACTCACCAAAATTGCAAAGATGTCTTTTCAGGACTGGGAGATGACTCTAGCTACTGAGAGGCTCTACCAACCTTGTAGATTGTGATTTGGCAAGAGAAGTCATGGCTCAAAGGTCGGTCAGCTAGGATTTTTAGACAGATTAGATAGACTTTGTATATTTTCCTCTTTCATATAGTACTTTTATACTAGGTTTTGATGATGTACATGTAGTAAGTGTTTAAAGATACAATGTAGACTTTCGGTTTTGTGAAGTGAAATGAGAAAAAAGTTGGTTTTAAAATATTGTGAGTTTCTTTATGATGCTTTATAAGAGAATAAAGATAGATGATGCCATGTTAAAATGAGGGTAGTGATTGAATGTAGTGTGCCATTGTCACAGGTTATGTACTAGAATATCTGCAAGGTGGAGCATGTACCTTACGGTAACAAGCTGCTTCATTTGGGTGGTATCGAAGCATAGTTTGGCATCCATCGGGATATAGAGGAATTTTAAGATGAAATATCACAAGAATAGCAGATAATGATTGGAGTTCTTGTTTATTATAGGTCATCCACCATAGGTGATCAAGTGGGGCATTCAGCTAGCCTAGGATCTGAAGGAGCTAGTAGAGAGTCTTCGGTATCTCAACCAGAGGAGATGCGTCCCAAAGTTCCCTAGAGAAGGGAGAGGAGGCATGATAGGTTGCCGAAGCAAGGGGCTGTGGATTTCTATGGTAGCACAGACCCTACTGAGGCCGAGGGATGGTTAAAAAGGACGGAAAGAGTTTTTGATCAAATAGGCTGCGAGCCAGACAAGATGTTTAACTACGCAGCGTCCTTACTTCAAGGCCCAGCTTTTCAGTAGTGGAAGACTGTTCCAGCAATATCACCAGGCCTTGGAACCTAAATTGGGAAGACTTCCTGAGGGTCTTCAAGGAGAACTACATGCCCAAGATCTACTTGGATAGGAAGAGGGAAGAGTTTCTGGATTTGAAGCAGGGTAGGATGCCCATGGCAGAATATGAGATACGGTTCAATGAGTTGATTCGATATGCTACTACCTTGATTCCTACAGAAGAAAACAAGTGTAGGAGGTTTGAAAATGGGTTAAACATAGAGATCAGAATAAGACTAGCGAACTCCAACTTAAGCAGTTTTACTAAGTAAAGAGCTGCTTCTATCAGAATTGAGCAGCTACAGAGAGAGGGACAAGCAGAGCCTAGGCAAGGGTCCAAATTTAAGAGGTCTAGTAAGATTCAGAGTGGTTCTAGAAAAAATTTCAGTAAGCGTCAGAATAGAGCTTTCAGACCACCAGCCATATCAAGGCAGTCAGGATTCAGATAGAGGGGTGGTTTTACACAGATTGGCAGTTGAAGAGGTACAGTGCAAAGCCAGTTACCCCAGTGTGAGCAATGTGAGAAAAGGCATGATGGAGAGTGTTGGAGACTATCTGGAGCTTGTCTTAGATACAGCTCCTTTGATCACCAGATTAGAGATTGTCCTGCTGCTGTGGGAACTCAGCCTGGTATGAGTGGTAGATCGGGGAGTGAAGCTTCTATTCAACGGAGTAGAGGTAGTGGGACTGGATAGAGGGGTTATGGTAGAGGTAGAGTGAGCATAGGGAGTCCTTCTATCAAGAATGAGTTACAGAGCAGTCGACCACAGTCCTAAGCATGGGTCTATGTTATAACTAGGAAGGAGGCTTAAGACTCACCAGATGTAGTTGTAGGTGCACTTCTCATTTATGATTTTAAGGCTTTTGCACTGCTAGATCCAGGATCCATACACTTCTTTATCACGCCGCATTTGACATATAGGTTGCATTGTTATAGGGAGTTTCTACAGTATAGGTTATAGGTGAGTACACCTTTAGGTAGTACTACTGTCATAGAAGAGGTCTACAAGGGGTGCTTGACTAGGATTGATCAAGCAGAGTTGGTGGCAGACTTGATTATACTACAATTGAGAGAGATAGATGTTATCCTAGGTATGAATTGGATCACTGCTCATAGGGCTATCATGAACTGCTATACCAAGGAGGTAATGCTAGAATCTCCTGGTCAGTCGGGGGCAGTATTCAAAGGAGTTAGTCACGCAGCGCTAAGCAAGATGATATCCTTCATGAGTGTACTGAGGTTGATGCAGGGAGGATGTGAGGCTTATCTAGCCTACATCATTAATACTAGAGCTGAGCAGAGTATACAAGACATTCCCATGGTTAGGGAGTTCCTGGATGTGTTTCCTGATGAGCTACCTAGTTTACCACCAGATCGGGAAACTGAGTTGACAATTGATCTAGTTCTAAGTGCTACTCCTATATCTATTCCTCCATATAAGATGGCACCTATAGAATTGAAGGAGTTAAAGGCTCATCTTCAGGAGTTGCTAGAAAAAGGTTTTATTCGACCTAGTGTTCCGCCTTGGGGAGCTCCAGTGCTATTTGTGAAGAAAAAGGATGCGACTTTGAGGTTATGCACTGACTATAGGCAGCTGAATCGGGTGACAGTGAAGAGCAAATACCTGCTTCCTAGAATTGATGATTTGCTTGATCAGCTACAGGGAGCTCAAGTATTCACTAAGCTAGATTTTAGATTAGGGTACTATCGGTTGAAGATAGCTGAGACTAATGTAGTTAAGAGTGCATTTAGGAGCAGGTATGGACATTTTGAGTTTCTAGTAATGTTGTTTGGGCTGACTAACGCCCCGATAGCTTTTATAGCCTTGATGAATAAGGTGTTTCAGCCCTACCTAGATCGATTTGTGATCGTGTTTATTGATCATATCTTAGTCTATTCGAAGAGTAGAAAGGAACACGCTGAGCATTTGAGAGTTATTTTATAGATTATGAGGGAAAAGCAGTTGTATGCCAAATTTAGTAAGTGTGAATTTTAGCTAGATCAAGTTGTGTTTCATGAATTCGAAAGCTTTTAGAAATGTGATTGAAATCCAAAGCTTCCTAGGATTGGCTGGATATTATCGGAGGTTTTTTTAGGGGTTTTCTCTGATCTCAGCCCCTCTGACAAAGCTTCTGAGGAAGAATATAGTGTTCGGATGGAATGAGGAGTGTCAGAAAAGCTTTGAGGAGTTGAAACATCGGTTAACTACTACATTGGTGTTGACTATTCCATTGGGGATCAGAGGATATGTGGTATACAGTGATGCATTGCAGCAAGGATGGGGATGTGTATTGATGCAGCATGGCAAGGTGATTGCCTATGTATTGAGAAAATTAAGGTCTCACAAGATCAATTATCCAGTACATGATTTAGAGCTAGCTGCAATTGTCTTTGCTATGAAGATTTGGAGACATTATTTGTATGGAAAGACTTTCCAGATATACATAAATCATAAGAGTTTGAGATATCTGCTAAGTCAGAGGGAGTTAAACTTGAGACAGAGAAGATGGATTGAATTATTGAAAGATTATGATTGCACTATTGAGTAACACCTGGGGAAAGCCAATGTAGTGGCAAATGCTTTAAGCTGGAAGTCTAATATTAGTGCAGCTAAAATCCAGTTATCGAGGCTACCTAATTTGACTCATTTGAGAGCTCTAAATGTGGAGTTGAATCTGGAGCAAAATGAGGCATTAATTGCTATACTAAAGTTGAGGCCAATGTTGCATGATAGAATCCGAAAAGTTTAAGGGAAAGCTCCCAATACGGTGAAGCTTATGGAAAGGTAAAGATGAATCTTGGTTCTGAGTTTGAGTTCAGGGATGAGATTTTATGGTTGAAGCAGAGGCTGTATGTGCCTAATGTAGATGATCTGAGGAAGGAGACACTTAAGGAAGCTCATATGATTGCCTATGCTATGCATCCTGGTACTACCAAGATGTATAACACACTGAAGCAGCATTTCTGATGGCCTGGAATGAAGAAGCAAGTGGCGGAGTATGTATCTAGATGTATGACTTGCCATTAAGTTAAAGTTGAGCACCAAGCTCCAGTAAGAAAGCTCCATTCATTGCCCATTATGGAGTGGAAATGGGGACGAATTACTATGGACTTCATCTTGGGACTGCCTAGGACTCCGAGGCATAATGATGCTATATGGGTAATAGTGGACCGGTTGACTAAGTCGGTCCACTTCTTACCAGTAAGAGAAAATAATTTACTTGATCGGCTAGTCTGGAGATATATGAATGATGTGGTGAGACTGCATGGGGTTCCAGTGTCAATTGTATTGGATAGGGATCCCAGATTTACTTCAAGATTTTGAAAGAGCTTGCAATTTGCTATTGGTCTTAAGTTGAACTTCAATACAGCATTTCATCCTCAGACAGAAGGACAAAGTGAAAGGACAGTCAAGATTGATAAGGATATGCTCAGGGTGTGTGTATTGGAGTTTAGAGGAGCTTGGGATCAATCTATGGCATTCATATAGTTTGCCTACAATAACCATTACCATAGTAGTATTGGAATGGCACCGTATGAAGCACTATATGGTCGAAAATGTTGGTCACCATTATACTGAATGAAGAGGGCTTGAGAATATTTGAAAGCCCAGAGTTGATATAAGAAATAGTGGATAAGGTAAAGTTAATCCAAAAATGAATCAAAGTGGCTCAAGATAGACCAAAGAGTTATATGAATCAACAGTGACGTGATATAGAGCATAATGTGGGAGACAGAGTATTCCTGAAAGTGTCTCCTTGGAGGGGAGTTCTGAGATTCGGTAAAAAAGGCAAATTGTGCCCTAGGTATATTGGTCCTTATGAGGTCATTGAGAGGATAGGAACTTTGGCCTATAAGTTGGCCTTACCGAATGAGATGTGTCAATTGCATAATGTGTTTCATGTGAGTATGCTCCGAAGATACCAAACAGATCCGAGACATGTGATACTAGCTCAGGAAATTAAGGTTACTAGTAACTTAAGCTATGTTGAGAAGCTGATCAAAATTGTGAGATCGCAGATCAAGCAGTTGAGGAACAGAGTCATTCCATTGGTAAAAGTCCCTTGGAGGAATCAATCCACTAAAGAAGCAACTTGGAAAACGGAGGAGCATCTGAGGAGACAATATCCCCACCTGTTCGAGCAAATAGGTAACAATTTCGAGGACGAAATTTCTTTTAAGGAGGGGAGAGTTGTAACATCCCATTACCTTTGGGAGGTCAGAATAGTAAATATGAGTGATTAATGAGAGCTTAGAAATGTATTTTTCTTACTCATGCATAATATGACATACGCATACAAGTGAATAGTGAAATGTTACATATTTAAAATGATTGTACATGCATTCATTGACATTCCAGAAATAATTGTTTATAAAAGATGATTGCTATTAAGAATTGTAGTTTGTTTGTATTGAAAATTGATTTGGAGAGTGTAATTGTTGATTAACAATTACTGGAGAATTTTAGGAAAATTTCTGAAAATTTTGGGTAAATTTTTTGACTAGGAAAAAAGTCAAGTGGAAAAACAAATGATAAATGGTTGTAGAATTTACTATCAAATGGAAATGGAAATTTGGATAAATGACTATGGGATTTATTAACAAGTGTCATTGAAAATTGGGAGACAATTAGAATAGAAATTGGATTTAGATTATAAGAATTAGATATGTGGCAAGTGACATATGTCACTTGTCAAACAATACCTTATCTCCACCAAGTTTTAAAACCCTTAAAAAATGTTGGTTCTCATTAAAAGTCCAATTGGTGTGTTTTTTTGTCTCTTCCCATCTTCCTCTTCGTGACTCTCTTCTCTACACCTTCATTATTTTTTTTCTTCAATCTCCACCACCTCAACTTTAAAGATTACACTTTCCTTCATTTACTTCTAGCATAATTGATATCTTCTTCCTCATTGCCATAAGAAAACTCATCCTTTACCTCCTTTAGAAGATAAAGAATGTAGGATGCTTGGGAGTTAGGGTTGAGTGAGATTTTGAAGAGTTTGGAGCTACACCAAAACTAACAACTGGAACGTCAACCTCTAGATGTTGCCGGAGCTTCCAAGCATTAGCTTCAAGAGCAACTTGTGAGTAAACTAGACGGTCTCACTTAATTACTTATTTGCTTAATTTCTATTTTGAAATGATTGAATGAATATGGCTTGATTGTTGATTCTGAACAGAAGGTTCGATGTGATTGTGAAATGTGAAATGAATATTGAAGTGCTAATTGTATGTGAATGAGAAGAACTAATTATTTCTTGAATTGATTGAGTGATTGTGAGATGCATTACATACATCTCAAATCAGATAATGAGAGTTGTGACCTGAGTAGCCACCGAAAATGAGCTCAAAGCTCTGAATGTGATTAAGAGCCAAAGGCTCACTATGTAAAATGGGCCCTGTATCCCTAACTGATATGGAACAGTATAAATGAGCCAGATATCCACAATAGATAGGGACAGTTTAGGAACTCGGTCACAATAATGTAATAAATAGAAAAGAGTCACATGTGCATTCTATATGCTTTTTATTAAGATGTTTGATTGAATAAAATGCAAAAATTTGCCTATACCTAAGTGAAAATGTGATGCTGATGTAAAGTATAATTTTGTGAAATATTTGTTAAGTGAAATGATGGGTTGCATACCATCAGTGATGGTTACCTCACTAAGTTTGCAAAACTCACCAAAATTGCAACATTGTCTTTTTAGGACTAAGAGACGACTCTAGCTACTGAGAGGCTCTACCAGCCATGTAGATTGTGATTTGGCAAGATAAGTCATGGCTCAAAGGTCAGTCAACTAGGATTTTTGGACAGATTAGATAGACTTTATATATTTTCCTCTTTCATGTAGTATTTTTATACTAGGTTTTGATTATGTAAATGTAGTAAATGTTTAAAGATACAATGTAAACTTTCGATTTTGTGAAGTGAAATGAGGAAAAAGTTGGTTTTAAAATATTGTGACTTTCTTTATGACGCTTTATAAGAGAATAAAGATAGATGATGCCATGTTAAAATGAGGATAGTGATTGAAAGTAGCGCGCCATTGTCATAGGTTATGTACTGGAATACCTGCAGGGTGTTCTGGCAAGTACCCTATGGTAACAGGCTGCTACATAAAATGTTCGAGGCATTTGATGCATGAATAACATATTAGAAGTGTTCCTTGAATGTGAATGTGATTGAATAAATGTGTTCTCATCTTATATGAACTGATTTCTAGACATAAAATGTCTGAGGCGATTGATGCATGAATAACACATTCCTTGAATGTGAATGTGATTGACTAAATGTGTTCTCAACTTATATGTTTAATGCCAGACTAAAAGTCCGATAATGAATATGAATTGGAAAGTGAAAGTGAATGTGAATGACTGAACATAATGATTTGATGTGTGTAATGCATTTCATTTTAGGAATGCATTAAATATAAAGGAAGTTGTAACTGGAGTTGCCAGTGAAAAAGAGCTTAAAACTTAGACATCTGTGGTAAAAGCCTTTAACTCAATCTGTAAAATGATTCCTGTATCCCCAACAAATAAGGGATAGTATGAAAGAACCTGGTATCCATTATGATCAAATGCCTTTTTCACTGTCCTGTATCCCCAACAAATAAGGGATAGTATGAAAGAGCCTGGTATCCATATGGATACCAGGCTCTTTCATACTGTCCCTTATTTGTTGGGGATACAGGACAGTGAAAAAGGCATTCGATCATAACAACGTAATAACTGAATTTAAGTCGCATAAACATTGCATATACATATAATATGAATAAATTGAACGATTGAAATGTTTTGAGGAATTTTATTGTATGAAATATGTGAAAGTTTATCTATGATTATGTTTACATGATCGCAAGGAAATGATTAATTATGTGGACTTTGAAATGTGACAATTGTGAACAAATTATTTCATGATATTACATGATGATAATTGAGATGATGTGAATTATATGATAACATGAATTGTTGTGTTAAATGACAAAAGTGAACCATTGAGGATACTTACTCAACTGAGTTCGTAAAACTCACCCTAAAATTTGAAACATATTTTTTACCATCAGAGGAGACACCCAGTTAGACAAACTGGAGTCTAACCACTGCTTTTGAGTAAGAAATTGAGGTCGGGATCAATTGTACCTTCATATGTCTATTGTATTTCTTTTGTATTTTGAAACCTGTATTTCACAAATATTGTACAACATTTATGTGATTTGAAAAGTATAATGACTTTATAACTGGAAATGTTTTGTATTGGGCCTAGAATATTACTGGAATATATGATGATGTGTTAATTGTTTGTAATACTTGCAACTAAAATTGTTTTTGAATAAAATGGGTCAGAAATTTTTATTGATTGTCTAAATATGTGTGTGATGTTTTAAAAAAATTATAATGAGAGTTATTCATCTGCTTTAATGCACCGCTTTCATAGGATGTGTATCTAAATGTCATCGAGATGTACGGATACGTGCTCAATGGAAGTGGAGTGCTACAAGCAAAACCATCAAGGTACTTCAAAAACATAATATTTAAGCTCAAAAGCTTGTACTATCCTATAAAACACTTAAAACACATATAATTAACAAGCTAACACAATTCTAACCTAAACACATAGTAAACGATCAAATTAACGGCTAAACACATGTCAAACTACGCCCTAAAACACGATGTACACTTATCAAGTACTTTCATTTTTTTGATCCTACTACTTTTATGTTTTTTACATGTGCCATCAAACCATCGCCTCTTGTTGAAAACTGTCTTGATGAGCCTTTGATTTAGCTATCATAAGTCATTTTCTGTCTATG
>JAOSBN010000004.1:15644935-15659763 GCA_027563595.1 Erythroxylum suave | reverse complement strand
TTGACTTTCATCAAAATCAATAGAAGAAGTGAAGTCTTCTTGACTTAACATATACCACTTTTCATTCCCCCCCCCCCCCCTTTTTGAGACATTATATGATTTCCCTCCTTTAATTTATATTCCTTATTTGGCTAATGACTTTAAAGTGTTAATGGTGGATTAAAATTTAAAGATCATAAGGCTACTCTTTAGTTAATCATATTTTATAGCATGCATGCTCAAAACCGTATGAAGCAATTAACAAATGAAAAGCATACTAACTATAGTTTTGATGTGGATGATTATATCTATGTCTAGATATAACCATATCCTCAACTTAGTATGCAACTAATAGATGCATATTTGATCATATTTATACCTCATATTTGACGTATTTCTACTTGATATTTTATATGTTTATTATATATTTGGTTCTAAAATTTGCTCCAAGTATGTTTATATGTTATAATTGCCTTCATGTTTGTGTATCTCCCAAAATCCTAAAAATTATTATAAAAAGATATGATTGATAGTTGTAGATTGCATCATATTTTAGTGGGTAGTTTGGTGTGTGTTTAGTTGTTAATTTGATTGTTTAATGTGTGTTTAGGTTAGAATTGTGTTAGTTAGTTAGATATTTGTGTTTTGAGACTTTTATGGGTTAGAGAACACTTTTAAGCTTCAATTTTATATTTTTTAAGTGTTCTGATGAGTTTGCTTGTAACACTCCATTCCCATCTGACATATGCACGTGTGTCCATTGAATACATGTGTATATGACTATCAGAAATGACATGTAAACTATCTCACATTCACTATACATAACAAGGCATCATACACTAAACCATCAATCACACATCATCTAAACCTAAAATGTTATCACATTATATCAAAACCACAATTTATATTGTTTCATATAGTACAATGTCATCTATATTTATACAACATTGTCCTATGAACATAAACTACTCAGTACACACCAAATACTATAAACTCGAAAGAAACAACTATGTCCTCAATCTCAGCTGACTGACCTTTGAGCCAAATCTGACTATAACAGTTGCACAAAATATGCTTCTATAGAGTCTTAGAAGCTAGGTCATCTCACTCTCGAACCTGGAAAACAACGGTGCAATTTTAATGAGTTTTGCGAACTCAACAAAGTAACCATCCTCGATGGTTCACTCACGTCATAAAACAAGATCAATTATAATATGTAAGCATACAGTACAAATCCACTTGACAAGTATCAAATACTATCACAGATAAATAATTTCTCAGTTAAACGGTTCAATCATATAATGACATTCACACAGCTTTGCAAATCATTCAATGAATTCAATTTATATGCGAATGCGATATATATGAGGCTCATATTTGTTTTTATATTGTTGTAACTGTTACAGTATCCTGAATTATCGGGCTCAATTAGTTAGTCTGTGACTCATTGATCACAATGAGCCATAGGCTCGAACCACATATGCAGGAGTTTAAAGCTCTTATCAGTAACAGTATCAGTAGTAACACTAGTCACAACTCCTTTATATTACATGCATCGAAATAAAGTGCATGTCACAATTTAGTTATCAAATTCAATCACTTTCATTTGCATGTAATATAACAGTATATCAGTCACAATATCATTTACAATAACAATCATAGTAGCAGTGGTCATCTGACTAGGTTCGGCATTTAACTTTTCAGTTGAGAATCAGAAAATTGTTTAGGCAAATGCTTTCACATTTAATCAGCACTTCCAATATCATTCTCATGCATCAAAATGCCTTGGACAAATATTGTCCAAAATCCAGTACACAATCAGCACAATTTAGTACATTTCAATAAGATAGCAATACTGTTCAATAATGTACAAAACAATAAGGTACGACCATCTTATGTTACTCACAGTATGCTCCAAACAAATATTGCCTTGAATTACCGGCAATGTTTCGATGTTGTTGTTTAATGTGTTCCTTTATACAGATAATATATTCACATGTCACAATATTTCACAATTATGTATTCATTTATGCACATTCATGTATACAAAATATTTACAATGCATTTTCATGATAATTTCGGATTTCTTATCATCAATCTAGTTATAGTAATCATTCGGATATCCACATTCAATTTATTAACTCAAATTTGTTTAAAGGTAGACTTTTTATTCCATTTTGTACAATTAATTTCATCCAGAAAATGAAGGAATTTGGTAACAATTCCTTCTGAAACATTATTCTACTATATCTTAAGTCTCTATTGATACCAAGATCATTTAATTTGGTTCATTATTCTATGAGTTATGCTCAAAATACCACAGACTGTGCACATTTGAAATTTTGGCTAATGTATGATTATGCATTCAAGTTGTACAACCTATATCTCTCAATTCCCATATCCAAAATTACAATCTTTGTACTAATTTAATTCTAAGAGAATAAGCTACAAATTTTGTGTAGGAACCTTAGCCTAATTCGGTCTACATCAATAGATTTTATTTAACAACAACAAGACATGTTTTCTGTCCCTGGTAGTGTTATAGCCTAAGCCAAGACTCAATTTCAAGCCAGATTCTTAAATTCTTAGAGACATAATTAAAATTATAGTTCTTTAAGAAATTTGTAGCCATATGTCTCTACTTTAATCTGAATTAAGAATCAGCTCATTTGGAAATCTACAGATCAAAATATAATCAAAATATTGAAGCATGTTCATGAAAATTCTCCAATTCATAACATTCCAGCACATTGCCTCTTTTTCATCCTAAACCCATTAATCAAACACGTCATTATCAAAATTCTATCATGTACAGTTGATGACCCCTTCATTTTTACTTCAGTTTCAGTTCAGTAACATCAATACACAGTTCCATAATTCATGATTGTTCATAAACCCCAATATAGTACCTATTCCATATTTTTCTATATCACATGTTCTGCATTTTTTCTAGATCTTCTTAAGCAAATTTCGGGTCAGTTTTACATGGACATTTTGACATATCAAATGAATAATTTAGGCAATACATCCTCCTAAAAAATGTTCCTTTATGTCTTAATTAAGTGTATAAGGACATCAATTTCATGCATTTTGGTTCAGTATCATGCAAGTTATAAACAAAAAATATACAGACTATTTTCATACCTCAATAAAACACAATTCTCAATTTCAATCCAAATTTCAAGACTCTTAAGGACAGATTCCAAATTCGATTCCTACCTGAAAAATGTATTCTTAAGTCTCTAGTTTACTCTAAATCAAAATTTACCCATTTTGGACATTCATAGGTCAAGTTATAGCTAAAATACAGATGTATGCTCAGTAAAACACTCCATATAAAATATTCCATCCCACTTTAATCATTAACATCATACATACATAATTCATCCTAATTCATCATCATCAATTCTCTATCATAACATGCTATAAACACTAATCATTTACTTACATGATTAACTCCAATTCCAGTTCAAAAGATCAAGCCAATACAGTGCTCTATGCAAGCAGAAAAATCACACATTCAAGGTAGAACTTGGTTGGATTTTGGCTAGAACATGTGGGCAATTTCAAGCTAATCTTTTACTTAACTTTGTGAGGGTAAAACATGGATTTTTGTATAGCAATTGGACATCATCATAAATGTAAATAAGGAGATGAAAGAACTGAGGGTTTCAGTGGTGTGTGTGAAGAAAGAAGAAGAGAAAGTGAGCTAAACTAAACTTGCTCCTGTAGAAACTCACCACTTAACATGTCAGGTGTCATGTAATTGAATAGCCATGTGTCTTATGGCATGTTCAACACTTATCAAGCATAGGTGATGCCATATCTTACCATTAAAGTTGGGTCATATGTCACTCCAAAATTGGTCCACTTGTCACACAATAATTTGCCCATTGTCAATTAATCACTATTCTATTTGTCCTATAATGATCAATGTCAAATGTCACTCAATTATAGGCTAAATCACCCAAATTTTTCATATATGAATTTATCCTATTACTTGGCATTTTTCCTAGACCAAATATACATTATAATCCCTCAATTTTTCAATTATATCAGTTAATTTCAAATTTACTATTTGTACTCAATCATACTAAAATTCAAGGCATAAACATGTTACAATTCACATAATGAACATTTTAAACTTTTCATACCCTAGAATAAATCAATTGAGTGCATATGCTATCTATGTAATGTATTCTAGTTCATATTTCATGTGTATTATGTTAATGATGTGCATGTGAATGACATGTAAATTCATGAATCCCAATGACAACGAATGCTCTAGCCCTCAACATGGAAATCGGGTTACTACATTGCTAATGTTTCAGGGCAAGTATTAAAGAACGGAGGATATTCAAAGAAAATTCAAAAGGCCCAGGCCCGCAATCGTAGCCCATAATAGAAGAGAAATGGGGCAGCCACGATCGTGGCCTTGTCTGCCACGATCATGATAGAGAGTAAAATGAGTCGCTATGATCATGGCACTATAACAGACAATTATGACCTACAAACTTCATTTTTTGGGAACATTTCGGACCTTTCAAGCATGGGAAAAGGCTTAAAGTTACCCTAATTGGAGGTTGCCATAAAAGGAAAAGAAAGAACGGGAGCCTCTAATCTGCCATTTTGGAAAACACTCTAAAAGGATAGAAGGAGAATAGAGAGAAAGAGGAAGAAAGGACAAAGAAGTAGGTATTCATGGATGCTCCTTTCCCGAGGCATTTCGATCCCTATGTATTTCTTTCATCTTTATTTTCATTTTTTTGAATTTTAAGATGAATACAAATATGTTTATGGATTTGGGTTTGATTAAGATGTTCTAACTTTCCTTTGGGATTTTACCTTGATTCAATGTTAATATAATCGTTTTGTGTTATTTTGAATGGGTGTTGTGATTAATTACGAAACTTGCATATTTTGATAATAAATCAAGAGGGTGAACTGAATAAAAATGATTGAGTTGGATTAATAAGAGTTGAGTGACATATGGTCTAGAGATTAAATGACAAATGGACTAATAAGGGAGTGACAATTGGGAGTGTAGGAGAAAAACATATAGCATGACTCGTAGCTTGACATTTGGCATGACACATATCTATTTTCTTAACCACACACCTCACCCATGTCTCTCACTCTTGTAAGATCACCATCTTTTATGTTTTTGATCTATTGTTTCTCCTTCTTTCCTCCTACCTACAAAACTTTTATAAAATCCCTAAAACCCTTAAAGTTTTGCTAAAATTTCGTAACCCTCATCTTGTAAATTGAAACCCTTTAATCCTATCTTGTTATTAATGTATGTTTAATGTTTAGGAGACTTGCTTAGCTTCTTGATTCAGGAAATCTTGAGACAAACAAGAAATTACTTGATTACCTTATTTAGTTATATGTGATCATAACATCCATAAAGATTGGTTGGTAAGAATTGAGATGAACTACATGTAAGGTTGATGATGAAGGGTGCTAGAATATGTTAGAAGGAGTGTTTCCACTGAACAGGAATCTATATTTTGGCCATAGCCTAATCTTTAGATACCAAATGGGATTATTTTTAATTTAGATTAAATAAAGATACATGGCTAATATTTTTATGAAGGAATTGAATTTGAATTCTATCTCGAATGGTTTTGAAATTTGTCTCAAAATTGAGTACTGGGATTTATTGATGTTTGAGAATAGTCTTTAGTATTTTGGGTATAACTCACAGAATATTGAACCCAACTTCATTAACTTTATGTGTTTCAAAACTTAAGACATATAGAAACATTTGTTTAGAAGAAGGTGTTACCTAAATACCTCATTTTCTATTTCCTAATAGTCACACAATACTGACACGAAAACCTATCCTGAAAACAAAGTTGGAAATGAAATTAAAGGAAGTAGATGGTGAACTTATTGTTCACTCATCCCACAATCATGGGAAAAGCATTGAAGTGAAGAACATGTTGTGTTGTGTGATTACAGAATTAACTAAGGATAAGTTACATTATCTTAGTGCTTTAGACCTGAATAAGGCTTAAAATGAACTTAGTTTGATTTTAAATCAACTGGTTAGGTGTGAGTTTTTGTTAATGATTGATGTTATAACTTGAGGATTGGATTATTTGATATCAATGAAGATGAATTTGAGAAGTATGAGTTGTTAACCATATAAAGATGTCCTTATGAATGCAAATGTGATTCAAAGGATATGGGTAGAGAATTAGCCATGATTGAATGAGAATTGGGAAATTTTACAATTATAATACCAGAAAAGGATTAATGAATGTATGATTGATGAATTGAGAGTAACCAAACTTACTTAAAGCATAACCTAAATGTAAACACGATATATACCAGCTGTGATGAAAGAATGAGCAAAACTTGTGAATAAGGTTACATACCCGAGATAGTCAATTGAGCATGCATTGAACATAACACATATAGATGTGTAATGCATTGAACATAACACATAACTCATTTGATTACATTAGTAATGTGTAAAAATGTGTGTATTGTATGATATAGAAGCACAGATTGACTGACAACATCTAGATATTGTTAGATCATCAAAGCAATAGCTAACTTAGAGCATACTATAAGTAGCCTAGATATGTGATCTCAATTAGATATGTGCTTCTGTTCGAATTTTTTTAATTCTTTTATCTATATATATTGAAATGATTTGAATATGATTGTTATATTGATGATTCTGGACAATTGATTATCTAAGGGGTTCAATATTCGAGACTATACTAGGAGTGTTAATTATGTGTATGTGAATTTAGGAAATAAATGCTCAACTGAATGTTAAATGTCAGACTTGGGTCCGACTAATATGATAAATGACTATGTACACTGGATGGAAGTGATTGCTACCATATTACGTGAAATGATGCATTTCATAATATTGATTTGCATGATGAGATAGAGAAGTTATGACTGAAGCGACCAAATTGAAAAAGGAGCTTAAAGCTTAAATGTGGGCACAGAGCACAGGCTCAATGATTAATGAACTCGGTACTCACAATAGATACGGGATAGCATCTGAAATAAGCCCAATATCTGCAACAGATACAGTACAGTTAATAGGCCCTCAGTCACAACAAAAATTAAAAAGAAAGTAGGGTTACATGTCCATTTGCATATATATATATATATATATGTATGTATGTATGTGTTATGTGATAACTATTGTCAGAAATTTACTAAATTATGTTGAAATAGTAATATAAGATGTTTGTGTTTCCAATGTGTTTGTTAAAATGTGAGACATATATATTGTGACTTGGTAGACAATTAAATGATGTGATAATTAGGATTTAAACTTAAATAATATGATGGGTTGGGAACTTGGATTATATGTGTTAGCGATATTGTGCCCTGGCTTGAGTGAACACGTCGATGATGGTTCACTCACTAAGTTTGCAAACTTGTCAAAATTGCATCGTTGTTTTTCAAGTACCAGGACAACCTAATCTCTAAGATAATCTAGTAGCAACCTAACATTGTCCATTTTGGAACCAACAATGACTCAAAGGTCTGGTCAACTAATATCGAAGCTTTAGATAGAATATTTTGGTCCCGTACCTATTTTTATATTGTACACATTGTATACAATTGTGAACTTTGACATGTTATGTATTGTATAAATAGAAGTTGTAAGTGTACTAGCAAAATGGATATTTACGTTTATAAATCAAATGCAAGGAGTGTAATGACAATTGATGCTTATGTTTATGAATGAAAAGAGGGAGCTTAGTTTTTCCTGAAATGTTTATGTTTTAGATGATGCCATGATAAGTGATGTGATCGCTTTAGCATGTCACTTCTATGGGGGATGTGCTTGCTTATTCTCTGGAATGTCAAGTATATGCTCTATGGAAGTGGGATGTTACAATTTTTGGTATTAGAGCATGATTTGGCATCTCTAAGAACATATAGGAGTCCTTTGATATGATATCTAGTGAGAAATTCATATAGTGATCATAATTGTTGTCTGTTATAAGTCGTCCACCATAGGGAACTGAGTTGTTGAATCAGCTGACCTTGAGTCAATAAGAGCCACTAGAGAGTCTCCTATGTTATAGTTTGAGTCAATTCCCCCGAGAGTACCTGAGAGTAGAGAAAGGAGCTATGACAAGCTTAGAAAATAGGGAGCTATAGGCTTCTATGGAAGTACAGACCCTGTTGAGGCAAGAAACTGGTTAGAGAGGATAGAAAGAATATTAGAAGAACCAAATTAGAGGTTTTATTATGTTGTCTCATTACTACAAGGTCTAACTAATTAGTATTGGAAGACAGTTCTCGGTAGTTTTTTCCTACCATGTAGATTGAATTGGGATGAATTTTTTAGGGTCTTCAAAGAGAACTATATGCCTAAGATCTATTTGGATAGAAAGATGAAGGAGTTCCTTGATTTGAAATAGGTGAATCTCACAATAGCTAAGTATGAAGTGCGGTTTAATTAATTGATGGGGTATACTATAGGTTTGATTCCGACAAAGGAGGATAAATGTGGACGGTTCGAAGATGGGCTGTATATGGAAATCAGAATGAGGCTAACGATTACCAATTTAGGCAATTTCACTGAGTTAAGAGCTGCTTTAATTAGAATTAAGTTGCTATCGAAAGATGAATAAGAAGAGTATAGGCAGGAGTCCAGAATGAAGAGACCTAGAGAATTTCAGGCTGACTTTGGTAGAAGATTCAGTAAATGCCATAGTAGACCGTCACAATCATAGCCAAGATTGAGACAATCCAGATTTAGGTCGAGAGGCAGTTTTGGTTATTTTGATAGAGGTCAGACGTCTAGAGGGCAAACTTATAGCAGGTAACCACCACAGATGCCTAGTTATGACGATCATGGGAAGAGACATGTTAGTGAATGTTAGAAGCTATCAAGAGCTTACCTACGTTGTGGCTCCTTCGAGCATCATATTAGAGATTGTCCTACTCTCGTTAGAGCACAGTCGGGAGTAACAGGAGGAACGATAACTAAAATGACTATCCAATATAGTAGAGTCAATGGAGTAGGACAGAGAGGTAGAGGCAGAGGTAGAGGTAGAACAAGTTCTACAGGTCATAATGCTAAAACTGAGGTGCGAAGCAATCAACTGTAGTCTCAGGCCAGGATTTATAACATTACCAGAAAGAAGGCCCAGGACTCCCTAGATGTCGTTGCAGGTGTGTTATATGTCTTTCAATTTGAGGAATTTGCTTTGCTAGATCTAGGATCTACACATTCATCCATCACACCACATCTAGCATTTAGATTACATTGTAAAAGAGAAATATTAAAATGGGGCCTAGTGGTGAGTACTCCAATAGGTAGTAGTACAGTAACTGGGGAAGTATATAAAGAGTGTATTATTTAGATTGATCAAGTTGACTTAAAAGCTGACTTGATAGTCTTGCAATTGAGAGAGATAAATATTATCCTAGGTATGGATTGGCTTACCACACATAGGGCTGTGATGAACTGCCATACCAAGGAAGTGATTATTAAATCCCCTACTCAACTTAAGGTGATATTTCGAGGTGTTAGTCAAGCAGTACCAGCTAGATTAATTCCTCAATAAGTGCCTTTTGACTAGTTCGGGGTGGTTGTGAGGCTTACTTAGCCTATATGACTGACACTTGTATTAGAAAAACGATCCAAGATATTCTTGTTGTTAGGGACTTCCCAGATATGTTTCCCAGTGAATTATCGGGTTTACCCCTAAAAAGAGAGGTAGAATTTACGATTAACTTAGTCCCAGGTACTACTCTTATATCAATTCCTCCGCATAGGATGGCACCTATGGTGAACTTATGGAACTTAAGACCAGCTGCAGGAGTTTTTAGAAAGGGGCTTTAATAAACCTAGTGTATCACTTTAGGGTGCTCCAGTATTATTTGTGAAAAAGAAAGATAGAACTCTGAGGCTATGTATCGATTATAGGCAGTTGAATCAAGTGACAGTGAAAAACAAATATCCTTTAACGATAATTGATGATCTACTTGATCAGCTGCAAGGAGCTCAAGTATTCACTAAACTGGATATGAGATAAGGGAATTATCAGTTAAATATAATAGAAGCTAATGTACCAAAGAGTGCACTTAGGACCCGATATGGAAATTTTCAGTGTTTTGTCAAGCCTTTTGGACTGACGAATGCTTAGATAACTTTTATGGCATTGATGAATAAGGTATTTCAGCCTTTTCTAGATTGTTTTATGATTATGTTTATCGATGACATATTGGTATACTCGAGAAGTAGTGAAGAACATTCCGAGCACTTGAGGTTGGTCCTACAGATTATAAGGGAGAAATAGTTATATGCTAAGTCCAATAAATGTGAATTCTAGCTAGATCGGGTAGTATTTTTGGGTCAGACAGTATTTAGACAAGGTATACAAGTGGACCCAAAGAAAGTTGAAGCAATAATGAAGTAGGAAGCACCAAGGAATGCATTTGAGATTTGGAGTTTTCGTAGATTATCTAGTTATTACAGGAGGTTTGTTAAGGAGTTTTCCTTGATCTTAGCCCATTTGACAAAGCTTCTAAAGAAGAATCTATCATTCAAATGGATTGATGAGCGTTAGAAGAGTTTTGAGGAATTGAAACACCAACTGACTACCGCACTTGTGTTAGCCACTCCATCTGGGTCTAGAGGATATATAGTACACAATGATGCTTCACACTAGGGATTAGGTTGTGTTTTGATGTAGTATGGCAGAGTAATTGCATATGCATCGAGACAATTGAGACCCCATGAATTCAACTATCCAGTTCATGATTTAAAACTTGCTACAGTGGTGTTTTCTTTGAAGATTTGGAGACATTGTCTGTATGGTGAGACATTTCAGATATTCTAAAATCATAAAAGCTCAAAATATTTATTGAGTCAAAAGGAATTGAATATAAGACAAAGGATATGGATTGAGTTGCTAAAATACTATAATTGTAGGATTGAGTATCATCCTGGTAAAGCTAATGTAGTAGTTGACGCATTGAGTAGAAAATCTAATAGTCATATGACACAGATTCAAATTTCGAGGTTACTAAGACTAGTACAATTGAGAGCATTAAATGTTGAGTTGAATTTGGGACAGAATGAAACACTGTTAGCTACACTGAAGCTTAGATTGGTATTAAATGAAAGGATCAGAAAAGCCCAAAGTAAAGATCCAAAATTTGAGAAGCTTATTGAGAAGTTGAGACAAGATTTGAATTCTAAGTTTGAATTCAGAAACGATACATTGTGGTAGAAACAAAGATTGTGTGTACCAGATGTTGACAATCTGAGGAAAAAGATTTTGGAGGAAGCTCATGTGGCAACTTATGATATGCATCCTAGTACTACCAAGATGTACAAAACGCTAAAACAACATTTCTGATGCCCAAGGATGAAGAAGCAAGTAGCAGAGTATGTTGCTAAGTATTTGACTTGTCAACAGATTAAAGCTAAGCATCAAGCTCCAATTGGAAAGTTACAATCATTACCTATTCTAGAGTGGAAATGGGAGAGAATCACTATGGATTTTATTGTGAGATTACCGAGGACTCTGAGACAATATGACACCATATGGGTTATTATCAATAGATTGATAAAATCGGCACATTTCTTACCTGTACGAGAGAGTAACACATTGGACTAATTGGCTTGGAGATATGTGAATAAGATTGTGAGACTGCATGGTGTTCCATTGTCTATTATGTCTGATTGAGATCCTAGATTCACTTTCAGATTTTGGGATAGTTTACATACAACTTTGGGTATAAAACTGAACTTTAGTACACCATTTCATCCTCAAACAGATGGACAGAGTGAGAGGACTATCCAAACTATTGAGGATATACTTAGAGCTTGAGTATTGGAATTCCAAGGAGCATGGGACCAATATGTAACTCTTATTAAATTTACTTACAACAATCATTACCACAGCAGCATCGATATGGCCTCATACGAGGCGTTATATGGTAGGAAGTGTCAATCATCTTTGTATTGGGATGAAGAGGGTCTAAGAATTATTGAAGGCCTAGATTTGATTCAATATACTATTGAAAAGGTTAAGTTGATCCACCCTAAGCAACTCAAGATAGGTAGAAAAGTTATGCAGATCAACATCAGAGAGATATAAAGTATCAAGTGGGACACAAAGTGTTCTTAAGAGTATCACCTTGGTGAGGAGTGCTAAAGTTCAGTAAAAAGGATAAGTTGAGCCCTAGATACATTAGTTCATATAAGATCATAGAGATAGTTGCAGATATATTGGTTCATATGAGGTCATAGAGAGAGTTGGATCATTGGCATATAGATTAGGACTACAAACAGAGATGACTCAGCTTCAAAATGTGTTCCACATTAGTATGCTCAAAAGATATCGATCAGACCCGACCCATGAGATGCCTACATAAGAAGTAAAGATTGCAAGTAATTTGAGTTATGTAGAAGGGATGGTCAAGATAGTGGGATATCAAACTAAACAATTGAGAAACCGAATAATCCCATTGATTAAAATTCTTTAGAGGAATCATTCAAGAGAAGAAGCTATATGGGCGACTAAAGAGAACATGAGAAAACAGCACTCCCATTTGTTTAATCAATTAGGTAAAAGAAAATTTCAACGACGAAATTTCTTTGGGGGGAGAATTGTAGTAGCGCATTCTTATACTTAGGAATTTAACTGTTAGATTGAGTCATCATATGAGAATTCAAGAAGTGCATTTGATTTGCATACATTACATTTACATATACACATGAATCATGATATGGGGACATTGTAAAAATAGTACATGCACTCACTAATATATCCTAGGGCATGAAAGATCTTAAATGATTATGACTTGCATGTGTATTGATTACATCTTTAATTTTGTTTGATGAATTATAATTAGTGAATTGGGAATTTATTGTTCTCATTGAGTGATTGATAAAGTGATATGTGCATTTAGTCTAAGAAAAGTGTTAAAAGGGCAAGATAAAATGATACATGGGAATTTAGGTTGAATGAGCCTATGAGATGGTGACATTTGGCATCAATAATATAGTGACAATTGGCTTGAATAAAAGGGTGACAAATGGAGGTATAGTTAAGTGACATAAGGTCTAGAGATTAAATTAAAAATGGACTAATAAGGGAGTGACAATTAGGAGTTTAGGAGAAAAACAAATAGCATGACTCCTAGCTTGAAACTTGGAGTTACACATGTCCATTTTCTTCACCACACACCTCACCCACGTCTCTCACTCTTGTAAGATCACAATCCTTTATGTTTTTGATCTATTGTTTCTCCTTCTTTCCTCCCATCTATTACACTTTTACACAATCCCTGAAACCCTTAAAGTTTTGCTAAAATTTTGTAACCCTCATCTTATGAATTGAGACCCTTTAATCCCATCTCGTTTTTAATGTATGTTTGATGCTTGGGATACTTTCTTAGCTTATTGATCGAGGAAATCTTGAGAAAAAAAGTAAGTATTTCATTACCTTATTGATTTATATGTGAGCATAACATCTATAAAGATTGGTTAGGGATGAATTAAGATGAAATGCATGCAAGGTTGATGATGAAGTGTGCTGGAATCTGTTAGATGGAATGTTTCCATTAAACAGACATTGTATTTTTTCTATATCTTGACCTTTAGATATCCAAATGGAATAATTTTAATTTACATTAAACTAGAGACATATGGACACAATTTTTATAAAGGAATTGAATTTGAATTCTATCTCTAAGGATTTTGAAATTTGGCCTAAAGTTAAGTACTGGGTGTTGCCGCTATTTGAGAACAGTCTTTAGTATCTTAGGTATAACTCTGAGAATATTGAACCAAACTCCATTAACTTTATGTTGTTAGAAACTTAAGACATATATGAACATTTTCTAAGAATAAGATGTTGCCTAAATAGATTCAAAATATTGGTGCGTAATCTGATTTCATAGTATAGAGATTAAGAAATCCTATATATGAATAGATTTATTGTAATTGAAAGGAGTTAATTACAAACCTAAAGATATGTCATCATAAATCCTCTAGACCGGGTCAAACCAAATAACGGAATTTATAAATTGGTAAATCAATCTTAGTAACTTTACCTTGAATAATATTGATTAATAATTCTAAAATTAGTTGTTATTAGTCTTAAGTGAGTTATTAGCATACAATAGGACTTTCCACGATCCAATAGTCAAGAAAACAATTGCATAATAAAAGGTCAATTATTTAAGGTTTTTAAAGGCATTCATAACCTAGACATTAATTCTTGATATTGATTGTTTTCTAAGTAACTTCTTTTTTCTCTATGTTCAATATTGCTATTTGCTTCATTTTAATTTTTAAATTGTTAATTTTCTTTATTAAAATCCAAAATCAATCCTTAGGCTAGATAATAGGAGAAAGGTAATTACTAGTAATCATTTGTCTTCATAAGATCAACTTGTACTTACCATACTAGCCACAGCTACATCATACACTTATGGTTAATGCAAAATTGACACATTAAAATAAGTAAATCAGTAATATAAAGGGAACCATAAACTTTTTTCTTTATTTTTTGGTTTATTTACATTTTCACAATGTATCTATCTAGTAGCCTACAAACTTGAATTACTATAAGGGTATAAGATTTATAACATTTTCTATGTCTATCAACTTAAGAAACATATTGTAGATGTTTCAAAGATTTAGACTTCTCTATTGGAGTTATATAAATATAGTGCCCTGGAAGCAAGTATATTTACATGTAACTTTATCTTCTTCAGTTATAGTTTTGTAATGAAAATATTTATTATTAATAAAACAAAGAGTTTGGTTTTATTTATGTGAGCGTTATATATCTGGTCAAAAGGTACCAAGATTCTTTTGTAAGTAATATATA
>JAOSBN010000004.1:15591208-15611640 GCA_027563595.1 Erythroxylum suave | reverse complement strand
ATGCATAACAAATTCACAATAAAATCTTAAATTCTAAAATTTCAAACCAATCATATTTACTAATCTCATTTCAAACTGATCTCATTCATAGCATGCATTTCATTTAAAAATAACACAATAATAATAAAGTTTATCTCAAGAAGCTCAGAGCAAAATCGAATAGAGAGAAGAGAAGTGAGAGTCGTGAAGGAAAGGGGGGGTCGCGGCCATATAAAGCCGCTCGTTTACCGACGGAATACTCTATTCCGTCGGTAAATTAGGGTTATCGTGCACAAACGTCGATGTGTGCCGACAGTTACCGACGGAATAGATAATTTCGTCGGTAAACGAGCGCCAAATTCGAGCGGGATAAATTCAATTACCGACGGAAAGTCTCATTCCGTCGGTAATAAAGCATTCTAGAAGAATCCAAACGCTGACTAGACGATATACCGACGGAATGAGCTGGTCCGTCGGTAAGATTGCTATCAACTCACCGACGGACTGATACTATCCGTTGGTAAATAAAGTTTTGAAAGGACTTTACCGAAGGAACGATGTCTCCGTCGGTGATAAGTTTACTAAGTCACCGACGGATCGTCTCAGTCCGTCGGTGAACTTGTTTTTGGTAGTTGTATTTCGCGACAGTCTCCTCTATTTCGTCGGTACCAGATTTTTCGTATTCCAGAATTTCCTATTTTTCAACGAAAATATTCTTTCCGTCGGAATATATACCGACCGTAGCCTGGCCGTCGGTGTCGTACCGTAGGTAATAAAATGCGCGAACATTTGGCGCATTTTTTATCGACGGTTTCCTCATGGCGTCGCTATATTCCGTTGCAAATATCAGTTCCAAAATTCTATACTGACGGTTGTGTTGTTTGGTCGGAAATGGGACCATATTACCGACGGAAATACCAATTCCGTCGGTAAATAGCGGCGGAAAAATTTCTGTCGGAAACATTCTGTCGCTATTCTTGCATTTTCTTGTAGTGGATGTGATTGTGCATTTCTAATGTCTTGTATTTTGGTTTATCAATAAAAAGAATTGATGGATTATAATTATGAATTTACAGTTTATTTGTCACAATTGGAAGATTGATGGATTAATATGTACATTTAGCCTAGGAAAAAATTCAAATAGCAAGACAAGTTGATATGTGAAAATTTAGGACAACTAAGCCTATAAAATGAGTGACAAATGGCTTAGGAATTAAGTGAATTTTGGAAACCAAAAAGGAGCTCATGTAGTTTGCTTAAATATATGACAAGTGTCTTTTTAAAAAACAAAAGAAGAAGAACACTCATCCTATACCATTTGACTTGTATATTCCACTCATTTTTCCTTTCGTTATTTTCTACCATATGCTCTCCCTCTCCTCCCTCTCATTAACAAAACCCACCCATACCACATCTTTGAGTTTCTACCTTATTTTTGTACATCACCACCCAAAACCTAGGCAAAATCCTTCATAAAGATAGTTATAGAGGCAAAACATTGTGACATATACTACTTTTTTTTTGGTCATGTTTGAACCATCATACCCCCTCAATGTTCTTAAAATGTTCTTGCATATGAGGCTAAGCAAGCTTGACATTTGAGGTGGCTTTCAAGCTAATCAATTAAGTGAAATACTGACCTGCTCTGCTATATGTTAGCGAAATTTTTATTATGGCTAATTAGGGATGGATTGAATGTGGTGTTGGTGTTGAAGATGTGTTAGAAAATGAAGAATGAACGGTTACTTTTCTATTCTGTTTTTGTTGGAACCCCTCCCCGGTGAGGTACGAGTCCGACGTCCTACGTGACATCTGAACGCGTATCCCACGAGGGAGGAATTCCTCACCACAAAAGAAAACACAAATTGGACCTAATTCATGAAATTCTAACACCTTGTCAAAATTCTAATTTCAACGAAATCCCTTCTTTTAATTTCATGCACTTAAGCACTAAAATCCCAAATTAATTCTAAAAGGAAAATTAAGCAAACGAAACTTCAATAATAAATTAAATAAACCTAAAATGAATCGGGGCCCAACAGTTTTTGCATGTACGAAAATAGTAGTTTGTGGGATGTTGTATAGATGATTTAAGTTGGGATATGAAGTTAAACTGATAAGGAATTCATGCTAAAGATAGGTGTTATTAAGGTGTTTTCGAATCTGGAAAATTAGAGCTATAAATGTGTTTATCAAAAGTGACTATTAGAGACATAAGTGAGCAGAATTTTGTAACCCTTAGTGTAACCAATATAGAAGTGAAATTAACCTCAAATGTAGTAACTTTAAAGAACATGAAATCTGGAAAATTTTAGGTGTTATTGATATCTCTAAGCTTGTTAAATTCGTGAAGTATTGAAGGTAGTAAAGTTACACACATTAATGATTTTGATGACAATTTCTGGAATTTTAATTTTAACCTTGTTTACATGTCGAACCAGCTAAGAAAAATCACTTTAAATTGGTACATTTTGACTTAATTAAGGCTACGAATGAACCTAGTTTGTTGCTTGATTATTTATTAAGAGATTGATAAGTTTATCTGGTTAATTGATGTCATAATCTAAAGAATGGACTATTTTGATATGGTTGTGTTCAAATATGGAAATTATAATTTTTAAAGGAATCAATGTGTTTTTTTAATGCAAACTTGATCTTAAGGACATGAGTAATGTGTATAAGGTATGGATGAATGAGTATTGAAGAACATGGGGTAATTATGAATGAGAATTAGGTAAATGCATGAATATATATTGCTGGAAAAAGTTTGGCGATGTATAGATCTAGCTTGCTGAAATTCTAGTTTTAAAGTAACAATTGTATGCATGTTATAATAGGCTTTTTAATCATGAAAATGTACAAGGATAATTGTAATGTATGGTTGATGGATTTTGAGTAAAATAAGCTTACTTAAATGTATAACCTAATTGCAAAATGGTAGTATACAACCTATAAATGTTTGAATGGTCTTAGGGTGTATGAGCGCAAATTGAATAGTCAAGATTTATACATAGGAATACATACCCAGAAAGTCAATTGAGCATGCATTGAAACATGACACATATACATGTGCATGATTGTATATTCATATGATTAAACAAATTAGTGATTTGTGAACTATGTGTGTATATATTGTATGATGATAGACGTGTAAGGTGATCATCAACATCTGGACATTGCGATAACATCAAAGCAATAGATTTTCTGGAGCATAATATAAATCAACTTAGATGTTTAAACTCTTTTATATGCACTTCTGTATGACTTGTATGTTTAATATGGAATGTGTGTTCAACTAATTGATAAACGTCGGACTTAGATCTAAGGAGTTTGATAAATGTGGCATTAGTACACAAAGATGAAAGGAAATGAAAACGTAGCATATGAAATGATGCATCTCATCACGTTGAAATAAGTTGTTACTAGAGTGACTGATGTGCATAAAAGAGCTTTGAACTCAAGATTATAAAAAAGAGCCTTAGGCTCAGATAATATGGACTAGGTATTCACATTGGATATCGGCCACAAATGATCTCAATATCCACAACGGATACGGGACAGTAAAATTAGATTGATAAGCACTTGGTCATAACAAAACAAAATGAGAATGGAAATACATGTGCTTTTGCATATACATCCCTATATGTATCAAATGATCGAATTGAAATGAATTATTAAATTGTTTGAAAATAGTGAATTACTGTTGGAAGTTAATAGAGGATGTGTTATGATATGCAATGCTAGCTTACATGATATGCTTGTGGAAGTATGATAAACTTTGATATATTTTTTTTTGTGATTTGAATTGAGTGAATACAGCGATGATGGTTCACTCACTGAGTTCTCAAACTCATCAAAATTGCAACGTTGTTTTTCAGGTTTAATGGAGTTCTAGCAACTAAGGTGATATAGTAGAAGTCTGGTACTTGCATTTTGGGGATAAGAATGGCTCAAAGGTTTGATCAAATGAATCTGACAAGTCTAGTTAGAGTCTTATGTATTAGCATGCCATTTCATGTTATATATTTGCTAAGGAGATTGAACTAAAAGAAGGTTGTGTAATGTATATGTGGATTCTGAATTGTAATGACATATGTGACTTTTATGTTGGTAAATGAAATGGGAAGAAATGAACATTTGGAATGCTTATGATATGTTTGATGTACATGATATGTTTGATGCTTTAATGAGTTAGTTTGATTGTTCCAATGTACCACCATTTTCATAAAGTATGTTCTCAAATGTTCTCTGGTATGTTCAGGCTTATACTTTATGGGAGTGGTATGTTATAGTAGATGTAGGCAAAGATTGTTTATCAAACCACTATAATTTAGTTTATATCTCTTTTCCTTTACTTTTTCACTTTATTACTTTCAAGGATATTTAATCCATTATTTTACTTCATGCTTACATCTTTTATAATTTATTATCATTGACTTTTACGTAAAATCTTGTAATCACCCAATTCACCACTCATCTTTGGTCCCATTAAGGAATCAAAAGTGGTATCAAAGCAGGCCTATAAGGTTAGTATTTCAAATGAAATCCTATAGAGAAGATCTTAATGGAATATTAAGGAGCATCTTCATCATCTGATTAACCAAGAGGGACAAAACATTAATAAAGCCCCTTTTTTAAGGGAATGACTATCTTTATTGGAAAACAAGGATGAAATTTTTTCTTGATGGCTGAATGTTGATTTGTGGGAAATTGTCTTAAGTGATTCATACATTCCTACTTAAATTAGAGATGGTAGAACATTCCCAAGTTAAAAGAGGAATCAAATACTTACAACAAAAGATTAACTTCCTTGAATAACAAGTATGTTCACATTTTATTTTACATATTAGGAAAGAATGAATTTGATAGAGTTTCTATAAGTGAAACATCTTATAAAATTTAACATACTCTATAAGTTACACATGAAGGAACAAGTCAAGTGAAGGAAAGCAAAGTTAGTATATTATCGCATTAACTATGGATTGTTCTAAATCATTTTTGGCATGTTTACTAGATTTATTAATGTTGTTAATGCTTTCAAGGGTTTTAAAAAAGACCTACACTAATATTGAAATGGTATGAAAGTTGCTTAGGTCACTTTTAAAAATATGGGAAGCTAAAGTGATGGCATACAAGCAGCCTAATATTTAATAACTTTACCATTAGAGGAGCTTATTAGACCCCTTCTTACACATAACATGAGGTTCTAAAAGTTGCAAAAAGAAATGACGCTTCTAAAGAAGACTCATTTAGCATTCGATGCATTAAAGAAAAATTCAAGTGAAAAGGAAACACTAACTAGTGAAAGTAACAAAGAAAACATTATTTTAATCATTATAAAATTTAAGAAATTCTTGAAGAAAAACTTAATAAAAAGAAAAGACTACAAAAGTGAAAAGATAGACTCAAAATGCAAATTAAGTAACATCATTCTCTTTAAATGTTGGAAACTTAGAGATATAAAGTCTTAATATCCTCTCCTAAAAAATGACAAATATGAAAGAAATGACAAGAAGGAGAAGAGGGATAAAGTCAAAAAGAAGTTATTTAAAGCCTCCACTTAGGATAACACAAGTGATTCCAACAGTGAGCATTCAGAAAGAGAGTTCATATATGCGTTATGGCCAATGATGATGATGAGGTCCTCTCTAACTTTAAACCATATGATGATTATAGTGATTTTGATTTAACATTTAATGAACTAGTTAAGAGACTTAAAATCATAAGAAGGAAAAAGAAAAGGCTATTTTCCAAACTCAAATAGGCTTAAAAGAACTTAGATGCA
Organism: Erythroxylum suave; assembly: GCA_027563595.1. Lineage (NCBI taxonomy): Eukaryota > Viridiplantae > Streptophyta > Magnoliopsida > Malpighiales > Erythroxylaceae > Erythroxylum > Erythroxylum suave. The sequence continues at coordinate 15,605,876 of JAOSBN010000004.1, read as the reverse complement.
TGCACGAGTGAGAATGAAAAGATAAAGGGTGAATTGCATATTTAAGGCTTAACCATTTTAGATAATTATAACTTAGATGCATTAAAAATAAGAAAGAAGCATCGAAAAAAGAAGGTAATTCCCTCAAGTGCTCATTTTCTAAATTTACAAACGGAAGTGAGAAACTTAAAAACATATTTGGAACACAAAAGAAATCAAATAATAGGCATGTAATTAGACATAATTATAGGAGTGTTTCTAACACTAAAACTACTTTTGTTAAATAGGAAACATTTATATTGTGAAGAATCATTGCCTAGAATGAGCGTGAAACATCCAAATCTAAACATACATACATATGACACATCTATTAGGGCTTATTCTAAAAGTAAACCTCATACTTTCATGTATGACTCGTAATTTAGGCCAATAACTTAACATTCTCAAAGAAAGAATAGGCACAACTTTTATACAAAAATATATAGCAATATGAAATCTCACTTGTACCCAATAAGCCTTATATTAAGCACAATGGCATAACACATGTTTACATTCCTCATAAGCATCATTATAATGAAAGTAACATATCTCATACATACAATTATGCTAGTTCTCGTCATTAGCCAAAAGGAAAATTTAATTCAATTATCCAAAGGAGAATTTTTTAGGATTTATATATACATAAAAGAATAAGGAAAGCATTTATACACCAAAATCATAAGGTTTATCATCATATCACTAATCTACATTACATATGTTACTTTTATGATAAACATGGGGACATTAATACATTTTGTTTCATAAAACAAAGGTTAATAAATAAACCCTCAAAGAAGCAGGTTGAAAACTAGAAAGAGACTAACAATTGAGAAGTCAAGCTCATTTAGGTTCTTAAAACACAATAATTGGGATGTTTTATAAGTCTATAAGAAAAGGAGGAACAAATGGTACATAGATAATGGATACTCAAGGTGTATGACTGGTGATGCATCCTAACTTTTAACGTTTATAGACCAAGATGGAGGATTTGTCACATTTGGAGATAATGCCAAAGTTAAGAGTATTAGCATATGAAAATTTGGTAAGGAAGATGACACTACCATTGATAATGTACATTTAATTGATGGATTGAAGCATAACCTGTTGAGTGTGATCTAACTATTTGACAAAGGCTACAAAGTAAGCTTAGGGGAGATCATAAATTGTATTTATAATGGTTGAATATGAATCATATGAAAACACACACACACACACACACGCACACACACACACACACACACACACACACACACATCCTTTTGATTATGAATTATATGAAACTTATTGGTTTGAAGAATAACCAAATCAACCTTTGGTGAAAGATGATGATGATTTTGAATTGTTAAATTTTATATAAGATATCTATTGGATGTAATAATAATTCATAAAATGATATACTTGTATTTCTACTAATGACTTTATTTGATATAGTCATATGTATTAAATGAAATACTGATTTAAAATTTTGAAAAGTTCAAATTATTTAAATCTAAGTAAAAATTAGTACTAAGAATGCCATAACACTTTGATGAGATTAATATGGTGAGATATAAATTTTGGTTATCTATACAGAAGGAGATTCTCTAGTGAATACTTATATAACTAAATTCTATAATGGTGTGGATTTGCTTAAAGGGGGAAACACAATCGAGATATTATATAATGTAATATTTATTTTTCCATGGCTATGCTTAATGTAACAATTTATCTTTAAATGTTTCAACCAAATCAATTAGCAAGATTCCATATTGGATATGGAATGGTATAACTTTGATAGAGTCAAAGTTAATGTTTTTGAGATGTGATGCTTAAATGAAGCATATATTATCAAATAAGTTTATAAATAAATAGGTTAATATAAGGTTATGAAATATCTAAAAGATTGGATAATATTACATATTGGATATAATCTTAAAGACCTATTAAACAAAATGTTCATTTCAATAAACACTTATAGGAGAATGATTCTCAAGATAAGTAGTGGGACAAGAAGCAATTTCAAAAGTTCAAATTTTATGACAATACGTTCAATTGGAACTAATGCCTTTATTGATACATTTAATGTATAGTTGGAAGGCTACAAGACATTGAAAGATTGACTTTTATGATGAATTTAAAGATTTTTTTAGAGATAATTATAAATTTATCATATCTATGAGAAGATTAGTAAGAGTATAATTTTCCCCTTCAGTGTGAATTTGCAGAGATATATTGCTTTTAGGAAATAAAATTCATATTTTGAAAATTTTAATATATGATAGTATAAGAATAACTCTTAATGGATATGAAAGGGTAATAATTTAATTGATGGAATTAGATCTATATATATATATATATATATATATATATATATATATATAGATGCAGAAGCTGTTTACCTATTTTAAGCCCTAGTTCATAAATAACATACTAAAGGTATGTTTAGAGATATACGATACTTTTGAAGTATTAAAGATATTCATTATTTTATATTTGAGTTGATATTTGAGCTCAAGGTTATAATAATATTAACTTTAGAATTAAATACTAGTTAAAGTACATTTTACTTAGAAAAATATTATCTTATTAGAAGGTATCTAGTGTAGCATTACTTGCTAATCAATCCATAATATAATATCCATTTAGTAGAAATAATTATTTTGATTAATAAGTTCTTTAGTGAACTTGGTATAGTTCTTTATATTGTATACTCGAATGAGTAATGTACTTTAGAACATAAAAGCTATTAGGTATGTAAAACGATATAAGGTCTCATTAAAGATTCAAGTATGTATTTAGGCTATTTCTCTTAATTAAGATAAAAGTTATAACATGTAAGCAAGTACTCATAATAAAAAATCTTGTAGAATTCTCACATTAAACCACTGTATGAAATTAAAATGAGACTATAATTACGAGATTCATATTCCATTTATATATTATCCCTAAATTATTTATAGTTATTGTTCTATTAAGATTAGATATTAATAAAGTGTAAAAATTCTAACAAATGTTATATTTCGCCCTTATGAAGAAAGTAGATAATCTTATAAAATAAATTATGAAATACTTAAACCAACATGTTGATGCTTATTGGAGAAAAAGTTCACTATACTTACCCCATATAAGAAATCCATTTGGAATATTACCTATATGTTTATCTAAATTCTCATTGTGATGTTTATAAACTATACAGAGGTAGTTAAATGGTTAATATAAGATTCAGTATGCTAAAATGATTAGAGAAAATGCTTTATTATTCTTAATTAGTATTTATTTAGGATAAACTTGGTTAAGGGAGAATGACATTTTGAGAATAGTTTTCAAATTTCATTAACAGAAGCAATTACTAATGGTGGAGAACTAATATGATTAGAATCAAATAAAGTAAACTTAATTTTGTGTTCCATGTCTAATTGAAACATTGGATAGTGAAAGGATTGAATTATATGAAAAAAATAATGGACATAAAGTTAATTAAAACCCTTTTGACATTCCTAAATATTTAGATAGTTAAGATGCATTATTACATGCTAATATTGATCTATTGATATAAATTGTTTAATTAGAAAATTAAAGATGAATTAAAGAATTTTAAATTATCTAATCCTAAATTTTTCGGAAGATATTACACAATCTAAATTTAAAATACCATCGGGTCCTAATGTTACATGTTTTGGTCTATATTTGGTAGGGAATTTTCTAATTTTATTATCTTTTCTTTAATAGCCAAAATGATTTAATTCTTCGGTTTCAATTGGTTTATAATTCCAAGCATATTTATTTTGACTTTCTCGTTTGCATTTTTCTCCACTTTTATCATCTTTTTGTTGATTGATATAAATTTCTTGATCTGATTCATATCCACAAATAATTTCATCTTGATCAATAATAGGTTTTATGATTTCATATGTTAAGGTCTTATTGGATTTTTCTAAAGTTAATTTATTAAATAATTTAGCAATTTCATCTAATTGAATTTTTATATCTTCCTCAATTTTGTATTGTTATTCAGAATCTCGATCTTTGTCAAATTCTAATTTTAAATCTATATCCCCCATGGTTTGACTAAAGAAGGCTCTGATACCAATTTTTTGTGCTTTTGTATTTTGTTCATCTAATATTTGTATGATCTTATCAAGTTTTTCATCTGTTAAAGATAATAAGATAGATAATTTTTTGTCATTTTTCTATTATTTTTTGGATTTCATTAATTCTATTAATTTCTGGTAATTTTCTATAATTCTGACTATCACTTATAGGTTATATACTAGTAATTATTTCTTTTAATTGAATTTCAATATTAGTTTGTTTATCTAATAATTCAGCTAACTGTTTCGTAATACTCATAAAGTAGTTTGAAGATGTTCTTTTTATTTCATTAAGCTGATCTTTTATGATTATTAATTCTTGGCTGATTGTTTCTATGGATTTTTCTTTGGTGTTAAGAGATTCGTTTCATGTGTAATTATGTTAGTATCTAAATAATCCCTAGTTATAGGATTAATAAGACATGACATTATTAATCCAGATGGACTAGCACATTTGATACTCCTTGATTTGATCAAGCAGTAGATCTCACAAACTTTAAGCATGAGATATTTAGAGTTAACATGTAGATGCTTACTAAGAGTAGTAAGCAAATCGGATGAGCCGTAATGAGATTATCATATGGATGATCTATCAAATGTCAATGAATAATCTCATTATAGCAATGATGTAAATATCCTTAGACTTGAGGTACTCAAGGATATCTTGGATACCAATCTTGTACTTTGACATCATTCCTTCTTATCTCAAGATGAGGTCGCTCTTAGGATGGTGATTTGGTCAAACTATTGGTATTCAAAGATAATTGGGTAGCCAATAAAGGATTCACCACTCCTGATAGAAGGAGATGATACCCACGGCCTCTTGTCAGGGTCATTACTAAAGAGTCTCTGGCTAAAGCAACTATATGTCATGAGGAGAGTCTTCAATGATATATAGAGTAATTAAAACCAGGATAAGAATTAATATCACTTAGACTAAATGTGACATAGTCATTCTAATGGGAGTTGACACATAGTCCATACTCTAAACTAAGTATAGTATAGTGAAAGGACGGATTGCAAGGTAATTGTCTATGGAAAGGTTCATAAGTTGGATAATTAACTATCGAAGAGTTCGTGTGTTAATCCACTTATAGTTTGGAAAATTGGCATCATGAAACCCTTCATGATTTGCTTGAATTAAGAGTTAATTCAAGTGCCTAAAATAATTGGGAACCCAAGGGTCACATGCATAAAATATCAGATGAAAAACATAGTGTGTATGACTATTTTTAAGTATGCCATGATCGTGGCTCTCATAGAACACGATTGTGACTGAAGTTTAAGACTGAAGGCACAAATTGGTACATAAGTGAGTTCTTCACTTATGTACTCAAGAGTCTAACCACTTCTTACACATTTAAGTGAGGGCATAAGGGCTCTAGAAGAGTTCTAGAGTGAGAGATAGGTGTCAAGAGTCTTGTTCTTGCAATTTATGCATGTAACAAGAGTCTTGATCTTTCTTTTCATTTTGAGGATCTTCTAGAAGTCATCTAGTTTGGTGCTCAAATCACCCTTACACATTGTTTCTTCTTGGTCTTTGCATGTTCTTGGGTGATCAAGGAAGGGTTTGGTATTTGCAACAACCTAAACAAGGAAAAGAAACAAGAAAGGAGGAGAAACAAAAGGTAAAAATGTTTTATATTCATGTTCTTTTACATATGCTTACATGCATGTGTGATTACATTTTTCTGGGGTTGTTATGGTGTCAGAATAAAGATTCTAACACTTCCTTTACATTCTCATGCATATGATGCATGCATCCATGATATCCCCAATAGTGGTATCATAGCCAGTCTATGAATGTAATAAATGATGTATTGAATATGTCGAAAGTGTTTGTTGGGTTGTGATTGACATGCGTATTGATTTTGAATAATTCATGTAAATTGTAGATTTTTTTCTAATTTTTTTCGTATAAATGTTTATAATATGTTATATCATGTTTTGTCAAAGTGAATTGTAATTGAATTTCAAAAGGAAAATGCAACTAAATGTCATTTTCTATTTGATTACAAATTTAGTTTCAACCAGATGCATGTATGAAGTTCTGGAAGATTTTGGAAATCTGATGAACATATATGCCTGTAAATTTGATATTAATTTTTATAAAAATTGTTTTTATGAATTTTATGCATGCACATACAAGATGAGATGTTTCCATATGTATGATATGCATGACATTTGTTGTTAAAGTTATTATCTTATGCATACATGATGTAATGTTTGGCTAGTGTTAGAAGTAATATAACAAGTGTCATACACATGTGATGTGCTGGCTTATTTCAATTAATTAATAAATAATTCCTAAGAATTAGTTTCTAGAATTTTTTATTAGAAACATTTAAAATGTGTATAAGACTCTAGAATTTTTACAGAATTAATTAAATTTGTTTCACTTAATAAATCAAGTCAAAGTCAACATTGGTCAACTTTTTGAAAGTTAATAGAGTTGACTTACTTAATGACTTATAGTGTATGTACTACAGTTATAAATCCTTAATAAAATCCTTATGTGATAAGAAATGTATTATTTTGATGGCAATAGCATGCTTAATGTATGTGTTTGACTTTAGGGTTTTGAAAATTTTCTGAACATCGAATTGGTCATTTTAGTGTCTAGTAGGTTAATTTATTTATCTTGACGATTTTGGTTGTCATGATAATTCTAGATTGTGCAGAAATTGTTTACATAAATTTGATATGACCTAGGAATATTATAGATGACTAATTGATTTACGAGAATTTCGAAAACCCTAAGGATTAATTTAAAATTAATCTAAGTAGAGCATAGCATTTCTAGTGTAACTAGAAAAAGACATAAATACAAGGATTAACGTGTATAATTTTGGCATCAAAATAATTAAATTTTAGGGTTCCTAATCAAACCACATTCATAATTTGAATTAGCCAAGTTTAACAATAGTACCCAATTCGATTTGAAAGTTGAATTGAATCCTAAACTTTAGAAGCATAGTCAAGTCATAACATAAATTAAACCTCCTTTGTGTGATACAAGCATTAGATGCATTTTAAGTGTACATATGGACATATATATGTGTGATATATATACACATAAAATCATCCAAGTATTGATGAGACCAAAGAACAAATCCCTCAATAGAAATATTAGGAGTTATGCCTTCCATTAATATGATAAGAACCAGAGTTCTTTTAGAGATGGGTTGTTGGACAAACCCAAGCCTTCTCTACACAAATATGTTCAAATTATGGAAATTAGATTTTTGGATTAATGAGTTGGTCCTAACTGGAAGCGTTGATTGGTTGAGCAAACCCAAGGTCAACGTGGATAGAGGCAAATTTGGGTTATATATATAGGATGTATACATATCAAGAGTTGATGAACCAATGAGTATGCTTAATCAATAGTTGATGGCACAAGTCGATATTTGAATAAATGAATGCAGTTTGTATGAATGATACCTACCGATTGACCTAAGATGGCTTGATGGGCAAACCCAAGGTCATTCTTGTTGATGTCAGATATCGACCTATTAAGAAAACTTTAAGCTTTCTCGAATTTGTAGTGAGGGCTATGGATTTAAATAAGAATAGCGAGACCTATAATGCATATTATTAAATTCCTTATCGATATGCATTAAATGTACATTCAAACACATTCTCTCATTCTTTTAGGTTATTAAATCATCACGATGTCTTTGTCTAGTGTGAACTTACGCTCCCTATTAGACTTTAACAAAATCATGGGACCTAACTTCTTGGATTGGCTACGGAATTTGAGATTTGTTCTCAAATCCTAAAAACTAGGATATGTCCTAGAGGAATCATTTACCAATCCCCCTACTGCCAATGCATCTAATGAAGATCAAAAAGCGTACAAGAAGCTACTGGATGATAGCGAGTTAGCTAGCTATATAATATTGGCCTTTATGTCACCAGAACTATAAAAGCAGTGTAAGATTTGAATGCTCATACCAAATGTACCATTTGAGGGAACTTTTTGATGAGCAAGCTCGGTCTGAAAGGTTTGAGACCTTAAGGTTGCTTTTCTATTCTAAGATGGTTAAGGGATTATCTTTAGTGCAGTATGCTAATAGTTGTTCATTAGTCTATGTTTTTCTAAGTTTTTGGCATGTGTTTCTTGCATAATAGGTTATGATCGTTGCATTTTAGGATTCATTTTGTATGTTTTCATTTAGTTTGATCTTCATTGTTGTTTTATTGTGTTTGAAATTAATTTAGGTTAAGAATTGGTTATTTTATGTTGGAATGAATATAGAGCAACTTGGAGATTGAGCTAGAGATAAAAAAGGAGAAGAGAAGGGGGAACTTTCTATTGCAAATTCCCATGATCATGGGAATCATGCGAATTCCCATGGTCATTGAATGTTTTATTAAAGACACAATGCGAGGTTCAATAAACTTTAGGGTTTCTAGACTATAAGAAAGAATAAAACCTCCATGGTTGAGGAGGAAGAAAAAACCTTTGTAAAGATAGCCTCCTTGAGTGAAAATACAAGCTTTGAGCTGTGAGGAAGGTGACGATGCAAGGATTATCAACAACAACTGGGAAAATAGCACATCAACACCAAAATTTCCAGATTTTGGCAAAGAAGAGAAGGAGTTTCCTTTATTCAATTTTTTGTGTTTTTATATCTTCTAATCTTTGTAAGATGGATTATTTAAGTGTTGATGATGTTATGGAGACCATGAGTGGCTGATTTAGTTTTATTGATTACTTTTGAATTATTTTGTTAAGCTCTTATTTTATTAAATTGAATGAAAGTTGTCTTTGATCTTGCAATAAATTGAGAGAATGAGTAACGTTATTTGTGTAGTATTGTACAACGAGAGTTAGCAACCTATACACTTACAATTATCACGTTAATTGATTAGTTAGAAGAGAGATCTCAGCTAAGTCAATTGATCACCCATAGGATAGCTTAACAACTACTTAAATTGGTCAAGTGATTGAGTAGGTTGAGAGATCGCTTAATCAACTTGATTTAATTTAAGTAGGAACAATTAATTACACCTTGAGAGAGGGTAGTTAATATAATTGAACATCTTAGGTGAGACACAATTTGATCAATAAAATAGGAGGGAGACAAAATAGGGAGAAAGTAATCTCTAGTCTATAAAATTCTTGAATTCCAATTTTCTACATTTCGATTTTGTCTATTATTCATTGTTAGTCTTTCAATTTTAATTTAAGTTTCTAGATTATTTCCATTAAAAAATTTTGTTTCTTAAAAAAAGTGTAATCTGAATTAAGTGGTGCCTAAGCATCAATCCCTGTGGGATAGATATCTACTTTCTAACTACAAGTCACGACCCATATACTTGTAGTTTTTGAGCGTAAAATGAGAAGATTGTTTTGCAAAATAAACTCAATATATGCGCTGAAGATGAATGGATATATTGAGAGGTAAGCTAGTTTGGGTTTCGTAATGGATCATTAATTAAGTATAGAGTTAATTCTGACTAGTTTGACAAATAGTTATTCAGAGTTTGTGCTTAACTATCAGATAAACCAAATATCCAAAACAATACTTGAGCTGATTAATCTGTTCAAAAAAATTGAGCAAACTGTGAGAAAGACAGTAAGGTTATGATGCTACTAGACTTTGCTTTTGCTTCTCAAAAGAAGAACCAAAAGAAAAAGAATAAATCTAAGAAGCTAGTGGGAGGTGTGGCCAAGAAGAAGGAGAAGGAGAAAACATCAAAGGGGATATGCTTCCATTGCAACAAGGAAGGAAATTGGAAGAGGAACTACAAGGCTTATCTAGAGTCACTGAAGTAGAAGAAGACATTAGATTTCCCACCATCTACTTCAGGCATGTTATTTGTTATTGAGGTTAATACTATTTCTGATAATAACATTTAGGTAATAGATACCGGATGGAATAGTCAATAGTCAACACTAGTGCTGTAGTCGACTGATGTTTCAGCTCTTCAAAATCCTCTGACATTCATCTTTCCATCTAAAGACCACACTCTTCCTTAGAAGTCTAATAAGAGGGGTTGAGATCAGCAAGAACCCCACCTCGACAAACCTCCGATAATATCCAGTTAATCCTAGGAAACTCTAAATCTTAGACACGTTGTTCAGAGTTTCCCACTTCATCATTGCCTTTATCTTCTTTAGATCCACTTGTATGCCTTGTCCAGTTAATATGTGACCCAGAAACACTACTCGATCTAGCCAAAATTGACACTTACTAAATTTGGCATATAGTTGTTTCTCCTTTATAGTATGCAGGATTACTCTCAAGTGCTCAGTATGCTCTTCTCTGCTCTTTAAGTACACTAAGCTGTCGTCGAAAAATATAATTGGAAAATGATCCAGGTAAGGCTGAAACACCTTATTCATTAATGCCATAAATGCAACTGGGACGTTAGTTAGCCTAAACAACAGTACTAAAAACTTATAATGCCAATACCTACTCCTGAAATCACTTTTTGGTACATTAGTCTCTATTATCTTTAACTGATAGTCTAACGGTATCTACAGAATAGGTTGAGAGAACTCTATAACTCTTACAGAGAGGGTTAAGCATAAAGTGCTAGCTTCATAGGGCTTAAGCCTATTTATAATAAGCTTTGGATGTTTTGGTAATTTAATTGAAATTAAATAATTTCAATTAAATTGTAATTAGAATTACAAATAATTCTAATTAAATACCAATTATGCCCATATAAGATTCAATATCTTATGTTGGTTCTTATTTATTAAATATCTCATATTTAATCATAAAGTTTCCCAAACTTTACAATCAAGTCCAACTTGATTAAATTAACTTTGCTCTCTTCAACCCATTCTATATGTGAGACCTATTAGGTTTCCAAATATGTTGGCAATGAATATAAATTCTAATTCTAATTCATAATTAAAATTAGATAAATTAAAACTCCTTTTAATTTATATTTAATTCTCTAGTTAAACAATTTATAATCATAGATCAAGATTGGTGTCTAGCAACGCGTCATGACCACCCAAATACTTAGGAATGTCAAATGGTTTTAAGTGGTTTTGACTAACCTTTCCATGTTTGATTTTTCCATATAATTCAATCTTTTCATCAACTAATGTTCCAATTAGACATAGAGCATGGAATTAATGTCTACTCTATTTTGAGTCCAATCGTATTAGTTCTCCGCCATTAGCTATTAATTTAATTAACAATATTTGTAAACTATTTACGAAATATCATTCCACCTTGGCTAAGGATTTCCCAAATCAGTATTAATCGAGAATAATGGAACATTATCCTTAATTACTTTAGGGTGATGAATCCTATCTTAATCACTCAACTACCTCCATATAGTTCATGCTAAATCCAATGACTACCGATTAAACGACCTATGATGAAATAGATCGTAAGTAGTATCAAAACATAGCAATCCCTATATAAGATAACTTTGATGACCTCAAGTTAAAGGATCACTTATACAATCATCACAATGAGAATTCCATAGACATACAAGTAAAGTTCCAAATGGATTTTCATATTGGGTCTATTTGGTGAACTTGATCTCTAACAAACACCCACACATTTGTTTAAGTATCTATATACTTTAGCCTATGAGATCATCTATTTCTTTCATTAGGAAAAAACACAACATATACTAGTTTTTCTTATATTCTATTAATGTCCAATCTTAATATAAAAATGACTAAATCTCATAATTATATTCTCATTATAAATTCATTTGCAATGTACAATGATTCCATGGACTTTATCATATATATCTAAACATGTACAAGATAAATAATGGCTTTAAATAATATGTCACTAAACTACAACTAAAGCGATTGGCTATAGGGCATAAACCAACAATCTCCCACTTGAACTAAGCCAATCATTTAAGTAGGTTATACCGTATCACTGTATGATGATTATTCTACTACTGACTTAGTGAGATAATTCTACAAGATTCTCTATAGTGAGTACTTGCTTAAGTCTTACAACTCCCATTTTAATTATCATCATAATATAGAAAATTTGCCTAAATACATTATTGGATCTTTGATGAGACATTAGCTCCTTATACATGCCCAATGGCTTTAATGTTCTACAGTACATTACTACCTTGAACAGTGCAAAGATATTCTATCAAGTTCATTAAAGAACTTGTTGATCCAATTAATCCTTTCTACTAAATGAAAAATGTATTATGGCTTAATTAATAACAATTTCTACATTGGAACCTTTCCAATCTTATGTTTCTTAGTAAATAAGCATTAATTAGGATTTACTTCTAAAGTTTTATCCATATCATCTTGGACTCAAATATCAACTCACACATAGAGTATTGGATATCTTTAATACTTTATAAGTATCTGATATCTTAAATACTAAACATCTTTAGTACATTATCTATGCACTAGGACTTAGAATAAGTTAACAATGTCCAACCTATCTTTATAGATCTAATTCCCATAATTAAGTTGTTACTTTTTCATATCCAACATGAGTTGTTCGTGGACAACTATGTGTTCAACAATTGAAAGTTAGATTTGTTGTTCTCTGTGAATGATATGTCTCCCCATACTCCCACTGAAGAGGAAAACTATACTCCCACTAACCTTCTTGTAGACGTGATAAATTCACAATCATATCCAAAACAAACTCTTTGAATTCATCATGAACGTGAATCTTTCAATATTTTGTAGCCTTTTAACTATACATCAAATGTATCATTAAAGGCACTAGTTCCAATTGGATGTAATTTTAAGAGATTTGAACATTTCAGATTCCTTCTTACTCCCACTACTTATCTTAAGAACCATTCTCCTATAAGTATACATTGAATCAAACAATTTGTTCATTGAATTTGTAAGATTATATCCAATCTCTTGGATATCTCATAACCTTTTATTATCCAATTTAGTTCTAAACTAAATGGATAACGTATGCTTCAACTAAGTATCACATTCTTGAATCATTAACTTTGACTCTTTCAAAGACCTAGCATTTCATATCTAATATGAAATCTTACTAACTAATTCAATCGGAATTATTGAAAGTAAGTTATTGTACTAGGCATCACTATAGAAGAAATAATATTGCATCCTACAATATCTCATATTGTATGTTACTACTCACATAAATCCATACTCTTATGAATTTAGTTGTGAAGGTATTTACCAAAGAATCTTATCAATGTTCTTCAACATTATCAATGCTTAATTTCTGCTTAGATTTCAACAATTTGAACTTTTCAAAATTTTAAATCATCATTTCATTTAATACATATGACTATTTCATATAAAGTCATTAGTAATATAATGAAATATAATATTATCCTTTTATGAATTGTTATTCCATCTAATACATCATATGTATAAGATTTAACAATTCAGTACCATCATCATCCTTTCAATAAAATTTGATTTGGGTATTTTTTTAACTTTACAAGTTTCACAAGTTCTATACGATTCATAATCAAAAGGATACATCTATCCTAGTATGTAACTTTATGATTCTCGTTATTTTAATTTAACCAATATGACATAAAAGGATAATCTTGGTTATCTAACTTTTAATTCTTGCTACTAATGTTAAGCATAAGTCTCCTTTGATCCAACACATACAAACTCTTTGTATAAAATTGGATAAACTACTTTTACTTAATAATCTATTTCTAACCATGCATTGAACATTACAATAATGTTCAATCTAAATTCAATATCAAATACCCATAAGTATGAATTAGAAATACTTATGATCTCTATCATATCACATATAGGTAAGAAAAATCATGCAATCAAATTATAATTATTATTCTATAACAAAATGTTTAATTGTAGTCCATAATTATGTTTTAAGTAGGATAAATTAAGTAGAACAATTTCAACAAGGTACTATACCTTTTAACTCTACTTAATGCAACGTTTTGCATTTTGCTATCATGGTGTTGACATACATCATACATATTGTCATCAAAGTTTATGATCCATTAGTCAACTCAAAATGTCAATACATTTTGTCATCTATAAGATTTTGACATATCTTTAAAACTTTAACATCAAATCCTTAACAAGGATTATAACAAGCTTGTATAATGGGCAAACAAATTTTCTTTCTAACTTTTGAGAATACTTCTTAAGCATATCCTATGTCCAAGAACTTGAGTTCACTAATTTAGCATCAACTATAATAAACAAGGTAAATTTCACCAAGAACAAAATATAAATGTAAGAAAGCAAGTAATCAATTATATTTCTGTTGGATCGGAAAAAGAAAGCATGCTATGTTGGAGAAACGGTAGATTTCAAAACTTTTAAGAAATCATTTTTCCAGCGGAACCAACAAATCCAAATCATCATGCCAATCCATACATGATATGTTATAAGGATAATAAAAACATAAACAAGATGAAGAGTATTACCGACTTCTTTGCTACAGCTTTAAATCATCGCTGTGCTATCCTCTCCTTCTTCTTATATCCAAATCCTTTGCTTTTGAATCTTTTACTTTAGCAATCTATATTCTCCTTGTTGTTGTATCCTCAACTAATTTGATTTACCTCTTATTCTTCAAGGACAATTAGGTTAACAAAATCCTTTGGTGGGAAAGGAGAAGAAATGTTTG